>CM040119.1:80635895-81165504 GCA_022559845.1 Amorphophallus konjac | reverse complement strand
AATATGAAAATTACATGACTCGATTCATAAAAATATGACGGACACAATGGAGCTATGCCGACGAGCAATCAAAGCTGTGGAAAAATGTGAAGGGCAAGAGATGCACCCATCATACCCCCGAGGTGCGAAGAACTCGACTCTGTCGAGTATAGGTCCGCCGGGGAAGAGGTCCTCCAATGCAGCTCCGGGTGAGCCACAACCTCCAAACTCAACCTCGCGTCCTTAGCCGGGGACTGCTCTTCATCCTCTCAAGGTGGCAAGGGCACACCCTCTTGCTGGCGATAGTACCCTGCTTGCTTAGTATTGCCTCCGTGTGCACACGTCGGACTCTCAAGCTGATATGAGGAGGCTCTCCGAGCGTGTCACTCATAAAGGTGAGGGTAGGCTCAAACTGCTCACTGGGATCCACCGCGGTGCCCTTAGGGGGTGCTAAATCCGCCACGTAAAAAGTGAGGTATATCCCAAGATCCCATCGGTAAATCCAACCCGTAAGCCAGGTTGCCAAAGCCACTCGGAACATGGAAGGTCTAAGTCCTCGTGCCCTCGATTTGGAGGTGACTGTAAGATAGAGCCATTCCAAAGCCACCATCGTAGGGTTGCCTACTTGGAATCCAAAGTGGCACTCGCGAGTTTTTGCCCGCTCATTATGAACCTCACCGCTCATTATGGTTTGCTTGCTTAAATGCTCATGCCAAGTACTATGATGCGGTGTGAGTGGGAGATGCATGATATTCAAAGGGGGGCCAGGACAACCATACGTAGACCAATCATGCAGTGATGCCATGGAGACTTTGAAGGGTGTGGGAGGGCCGGGGCATCCATAGGTGTCCCTCTCATGCGTGGGTGTGATGAGTGTCGGAGGATCCGGACATCCATGAATGATCCTAACATGCTTAAGACTCATGATTGTTGATATTTATTTGCCTATCTTTTATCTTACTTTTGAGGTTTGCAAAGTAATATGGCAAGATGACAAACAAGCAACCAAAGATCTACTCAAACCTGTGAACATGTGAACATGAACTTAGGCAATCATAGCCAGCTCTAGCATGGGTATACTACCTCAATCAAATTACGCTAAGGAAAAGGAAAACACACGCCGGGGCGTGGAGCAAGGAACAAATAAAACACACCGCTAGGGGTGGAACAAGCAAGGAAAATAAAGAAGATATGATGAAGAAGACAGCTAATGCCCAATACCAAGGAAAGATGTGATCGCCACCAAAGTAAACACAAGTCAAAGACCTGAATATACCTTGGAAATAGGTGGATGAAGCACCCGCCCACGGGAGAGAAAACCAAGGAAAGCCTGCAGATCAACTTGGAAGTAACGGCCAGAACCCTGTGCGTCGCTTGGAAGTGACGGCCGCACGATAGACCGCCGGAAGATAGTGACGCGCCTGCACCAGACCGTCAGGTAACCTGCAGTAGTAAAGCTTGAATTCTTTTAACTCCAACTCTTCCAGCCGGCTAGAAGACTTGGGCCTCGTGCTAATGAACCTGTAAACCTGCCAAAGATGTAGAAAGACAAGACAAGACAACCTCAATTAGCCCTTTTCACAAGCATAGCATCAATTCTTAAAGAGTTGAAGAACATCAAAAGGAGAGGGGATTACCGGGGAGTTTTGGTTTTTTAACCCCTCTGGGTGTTTTAAAAGTTTGGGAGGATGTTTGTATGCTTAAAGAACAGTGAAAACGTGGAGGAAGAGGAGGGACAATGCTTTGTTTTGAGGAAAACCAAGGAAGGACTCAAGCATGCAAGGATGAACTTGAAAGACAAAACCAAAGTACTCCCTTGATTATGAGATGGATGGACGTGGGAAGCAGCTCCTCCTGGATGAAGATGGCTCCTAAGTTCGGCAGCACTTCGTCGTGAATTAAAATCTTCCTCTCCTTCGGCCATGAAGTCAAGGGTTCTATTTATAGACCCTCAAACTCTTAGGTCGAGCAGAGGATAATTCAGCAAGATAAAGAGATAACTCTTAGCAAATCCTTGAAGATAATATCACCAAGAGTCCATAGAAACAAACGGGGGGTCCTGAGGATCAGATTTGAAAGAGATAACGTCAATCCAAATCCTTATCTCGACCACAGAGTAGCAGAGAAAAGGCCTGAACTGCCAGGACTCTCGGAAGGGATTAACGGCTGCACGATAGATCGCCACTTGGAAGTAACGCACCAAGCTTCATCTGTCACTTTCAACCCTATCCCAAAGAGATAAGATCAACGGGAAGAAGACCCAACAAGCTGGACTCTTCAAGGAAGCGACGGCCAAGGCATAGGGCGTCAGAGTGAAGCAACGGCTGGACGACAGACCGTTATTATCAACATGGAATCAAAAGGATAAGCTCTGAATACGAGGCCTTAAGCTCTAGGACAATTCAAAGAGTAACGGTCCAGGACCCCTCCGTCAGAAGGAAGCAACGCGCCTGACTGGGACCGTTATTAACATTGAGGTTCAAAAATAGAGTGAAGGGTTTGCTAAAATTCATCCAACGAAATGCCACCGGGAGCCATATCTTAATCCAGGAATTAAAACCCAAGAAATAGGCTTCAACTGACCAAGAGACTCAATGAAGGGTGAACAACTCGGAGCATCATATAGAATGAATAAGGAGACGACCCGACTTATTGGGTATAAAACGGGTGTCAACAGATGCCCCTCCTTAACGTCCTCTTTGCAGGGGAATGAGCGGAGATGAAGCGAAAGCGAAATGGAACATGGAGATGAAGCGGAAATGAAGTGGAGTGTATCAAAAAGAGGGCGTTAAGGTAAACGACACCCGTTCTGTACCAACAAGCGATAGGAATTTTTCTGGAAAACCTCGAATTGATCACAAGGAAATAGCCAACCAAATGACGCAAGTCTGGAGGAACTATTTAACTAAGGAAAGAAAACACGGCTAGCCGCCGGAGGCAACGGAAAAGAAAGAGACTAAACTCCAGACAGGAATCTTCAGCGAACCAGATCAAGCGAGCAGATCGAAGGAATCCTTCTAATTCAGAGTGGAATGATTCTCCTTACTCGGGATTAAGAACACAGCTGTTCACCATCATCGAGACCTTGAACAAATGAAGCTTCACGAATGCTCAAGAAATGCGTATGATGCATGCTGGGCTAAAGGAAAACAAAATCTTCAAAACAAATGCAAAGAAAAATAAAATAACAAGATACCTGAGAATAATATTGCTAGATCGGAGAAATCAAAGTCAGGACACCATCTGCAACCACGGCGTGCAAGATAGAACCATCGTCCCCAAATTTTCCAATCTAACGGCCTATCCAACGATTAAACATGTGAGCTTAGATCATCATCATTTTTGTTTCAGGGGAACATCAGATCCCAGGACACATGAATGACAGCCGGTTCTCGAGGTAATATATCATAGATAACATATAGTAATGCATTAAGGGAATGAGGGAGTGATATACAATACCTGACTTACCTGTCGGACGGACGGCAAAGCGTGACTTTACTCGTAATTCCTTTCATGAAAGACAGGTTAGCCAAAAATAAATATGATCAAGAATCCAAGGCATAACCATTGTACGTGCAAGAGGCATCCATAAGGAACATCATGACAGAAAATGGAACCATTTTGACATTAATTAGACCATTTAATTCATCAAGAAACTTGCAAGCATATAACGGTCTGAGGACAGGGCGTCACATCAAGTAACGGATCACCCTTGATCTGTCATAAATCAGGCGGTTCACATTCTTCAATAAAACAGTCCATTACATGTGACGACCTATGAAAGAGGCGTCAGAATGATGTGACGGCCGGTCGATAGACCGTCACATTTCCTGAGATTTCAAAAAAACAACCGAACGGTCACGGTCCGTTCATTCAAACACTCAACGCCCAAAACACCCCAAAACCGAGAGCTCCGGCGACCACCGTCCCAACGACCACCATGGCCGGCGACGAGGCACCCCAGCCTCCACCACAGAAGAGAGGGAGAGGGAAGAAGATGGCCATACGGCGGCTCCACCGCTGGATTGAACGGGAGGCGATCCCGCCGGTGGAAGAAGAACAACCGGCGAGGCGAAGTCCAAGGGAGGAAGAGGAAGCTCCCACGGCCACGGGGGACGAAGGGGAAGTTCCCTTGGGTGCAGAGGAGCCCAAGGAACCAGAGAAGAAGAAGAGGAAAGCCATGGACCACGAGGTAGGCCCTCCGCCCTAATTTTCTATTTTTTATTTTTTTGTGTTTATTTATGGATGCATGTGAGGGAAAGGGGTAGAAATGGGTCTACGAACCCATTAGGAACAATTGTAGGCCATTTGGCCAACATGGGAGACCATGAGAATGTAAGGGAAAAAATTCCCAAACGTAGAAAATGTGACGGTCATGCCAGCGACCGTCACACTCCTGACGCGCCAAGCTGAGGCCGTCAGAGTCAAATGACGCCCTACCCCAGGGCCGTCACTCTTGCCACGGAATTAAACTATTTTTTAGGGTTTTCAGTTTTTAAATTTTTATTTTGTTTTCAATTAAGAATGATTATGCAATGATTATATGATGCAAATTGGACTAATTAATGATCTAATATGCAATGCAGGGGAAGAGACGATCGCGGATCTCCTGGCTTCAGATCCGGGCAGTGTACCAGGCATTACCCGATTACCAGAGAGAGAGACTTGCCGAGATGGGATTCGCCGAGGTGCTCAGCATCGAGGTGATCCGGATGGACACTCCGGTACTGTACGCCTTGCACGAGAGATGGGACCCGATCAGCCGAGCTTTCATCTTCCCGTGGGGCCACATGATCCCCACGCTAGAAGACATAGCAAGGATTACCGGATTGAGAGTCCACGGAGCCGCGGTGACAGGGTGGACATACGGCGACTACCGAGAGATGGCGCAGCAGCTGCTCGGGCTAGATTTGATCAGGCCGGGACAGTCCTCCTCCCAGCTTTCGAGATCAGTGCTGCAGGAGAGCTTGGGACTGAGAGGAGCGGCGATCGCCGTGGGAGAGCTCCCTGAGGAGCACCTGAGCAGAGTGATAGACCAGGTGCGCCCTCGCGTGGCGGCGGAGGCGGGACCAGAGGGAGATAGAGTGCTCAGGCGCTTCCTGATGCTGCTATTCGGGAAGCTCCTCTTCGCGACTCGGGCAGATGTCATCAGTTGCAGACTGCTGCCAATGATAGAGGATTTGGGCAGAGTCAGGCGATACGCTTGGGGAGCGGCAATGCTTGCATTCCTGTTCGAGTCCCTCAGCACTACAGACAGGCAGACGATGCTGGGCGGCTTCTCGCCTTTCCTACAGGTAAATGTACTTCTAAATGCTTTCTATTATACCATGAATATTGATGCCATGATTTATGTAAATAATTTATGCAATGATTTATGCAATGATTCGACTGACTCGACTTCTAAATGCAGATCTGGAGCTATATGTACCTCCCGGGCATCGGGAGAGGCGCTTTACTCCATCCCGGCCTCATACCGATCGCGAGGCGTTGGTCGGTGGCGAGGGATACAGGGTCGATCAACAGACTGACCCGGACGATCCAGGACGACTTGGACTCCTTCCCGCATACATCGGTAGGTCCAGAACTCAAAATGATTTCTATATGCTTTTAAATGTTTCTAAATGCTTTCTAAAATGCTTTCCAAATATCTTTTAATGCTTTCATATGCTAATGAATGAACTAAATGCTCTCAGGTGAGATGGACCCCATACCGCGACGAGGGCTATACGGGACAGCCATGGGTGGAGGCGGCCTTATCGTACCGGGGGCGAGACATATGGTTGCATTGCCTCCATATCATGGAGCCTCTGCACTACAGGCTAATCCTGCGGACCCGGGGACTACACCAACCCGAGGTGACCTTTCCACGCCACAGCGACGACCACCCCGGCAAGTCAGCAAGGGGCATCAGCGGCAATGTGGATTGGTGCGCCCGGAAGGTGAAGTACGTCCACGATTGGAACAGGCGGGGCCGAGCGGTGAAGGAGCGAGACGAGAGCGACGAGGCATATCTGAAGGCCTTCGCTCGACTCTACGGCGACCGGGTGTACCGAGGTACCCGCCGACCGGTATGCAAACTAAAACTCTAAACTCTTCTATTATGCAATGTGCAATGTGATATATGCTGACTCATGCTTTCTAAAATGCAGCTAGACCCTGAGGGACGGATAGCCGAGCTGGAAGGGCTACTCCACTCCACCATCCAACAGCGGGACGGGTACCGGTCTGCCTTGGAGCTCCTGGTGAGGCTAAAAACTTAAATGCTCATGATTTATGCGATGATGTTCATGATGCAAATGCCAATGTCAACTAACCATGACTTCTAAATGCAGCGGGCCGAGGGAGCCCAACGTGCTGGACCGGATGCCCCATCGTCTTCCTCGCAGCCTGCGGGAGGCAGGGCTGAGCAGGAGGCTGACTTTGCTCGGGCGGTTGCCCGGGCCGAGGAGGCGGAGGCCACCCTCGCGGAGCGGGTAAGAGACTAAAAAAACTTATGATTATGCCTAATTAAATGCTTCATGACTAATGATATGAAATGCAATCTACAGGCGAGGGATCTAGCAGCAGCAATGGCCGAGGCCAGCCAGGCGAGAGCTGAGGTAGAGAGAAGCCGGGCCGAGACTGATCGAGCCCGAGCAGAGACGGAGCTGGTACGGGCGGAGATGGCCCGGCTGAGAGCGGAGACCCTGCGACGCCCAGATGATGCAGAGATAGAACAACTCCAGAAGGAGTTAGCGCGGGCGCGAGCTGAGGTGGAGGAGCTTCGGATCGGGACGGCCGACTTGGATCGCTACCGGACCGAGGCACGGGAGACGCGGCGTCAGATCTTCACACTGAAGATCGAGCTGCGGACACTGGAGCGGACGGTCCGGATGATGGGCCGGGGACCGGAGCGGAGTGCCTCCCAGAGTGGGGTTCATAGGAGTGCTGCCCCTAGCGGCTCAGTAGGGAATTTCCTTGTCAGCTCCTCCGCCCAGCGGAGGAATGAGAGGGCAGAGAGAGGACAGCAGGAGGAGAGTGCTTCCATAGCACCGCCACCCGTGAGGAGACCCGAGGATAGAGAGGATGAGGGCGATCCAGCGGACAAGCCGACCTAATGATGCCTTTTTATATTTTTTTTCTTATCTTTTGTATAGAACCTTTGGCAAAATGGAATGAGATCCCTTCTTCTTAGTTTTTTTTTGTTTTAATTTTTGATGCGAGCGTGAATGAATGAATGTGAAAATAGCAGGATGGACGAAATGTGGATGAATGAATGAGATGCATGCAGGAATACATGTATGAAAATGGGAAGAAAACGAGGTGTACAATGTGAAAGACCGCCAGGTCTAGGCAAGGGCAGAAGAAATAGCCTGAACTCAGCAGCAGAGAAAGTGACGGTCTAAGGTCTGACCGTCATAATCAAACGACGCTCTGGTGAAAGACCGTTAATCATCAGAAGCCCACTCTGGCAGTGGGGCATCAGGGTAAACGACGGCCAATCGAGGGTGCGTCAAAGACAAGTAACGGCCAAGGGTCAGACCGTTAATCATGGCAGAACGATAGTTGGTCAGGGCAACTAGCAGGAAATGCGATGATCTGAAGAGGACGCGTCAGAAAGAGACGGTCATAAGCAAGACCGTCAGGAAGTGTTTTAGCCCAGAAGAGAAGGAACTGAGTAGCTGAGAATGTGACGGCTTAGGGATTGCGCGTTACAGAAAGCGACGGTAGACCCTTGGACCGTTATTCTCCACAGAACATGATTCGGGGAATTGAAACCCACAGAAAATGCGACGGCCCAAGGCTGGCGCGTCGGAATGAAGTAACGGCCGCACGATGGACCGTCAGAATCTGGGTTGTAATCCGAAACGGATTGAGCTGAGATAACTAAAACCCGAGGTTTAGCCACTTGATCCATCACTAGAACTTATCCTAATTGAAGATAAAGCCTTCTAGCCCGAGTCTTATCCTTCCAAAGTTAAACATAAGCCTTAGCAACTTGAAACCTTAATCAAAATCGCAACTTTGCTGAAACCTCTGTTCTAGGGTTTGAAGAGCTCTTCCAAAGAGCAGAAAACATGATGAAGAGGAGCTTCGAGGTGATGGCTATGGAGGAGAAAGCTTACCCCGGCCCCAAAGCTGCAAGGAGGGAACATGGAGAGCTTCAACGGCTAACCTCAATTCCCAAACACCTAAGCTCCAACGTCCTAAGAGTGGTAAGTCCTTACAATTCATCCAAAGTTCAGAAATTTGCTGCACTTATTCTTTTCATGACTTCCTTCTTTCTTTTCTCAAGCCCCTTCCTGGTCCAAGGTGCTATTCCAATCTGAAGTGGGTGGCTCCCATGGTAAAGGCACTTCCCATAGAGGTCACATCAATCCTTAAAGCATGGCACCTCCAACCTCTCTTGGTTTTAGGCAAGAATTTCCAGAAATTATCTTTCGATTGGCCAAGCCTTTCAGCACTTGTGGAATTATGGCATCCACAAACTCATACCTTCATCTTCCCTTCCTTTGAAGCAACCGTCCTATTAGAGGAGGTAGAAACCTACCTAACCCTTCCTAAGACTAAGGTGGGGAATGAAGACCGGGTGTGCTACACAATCGAGCCTATCGACCCGTCCTTGATCTTGAGTGATTTCATTCACAATCCAAAGGACGTGAGAACCATGATCAGCCCACACCACATCCACTTGATACCCTTAGCACAGTGGATAGTGTCTCATTGTAAAAACAAGTGGGAGAGACATGAAGCGATAGCCAAGGCGGTGGCGGTTTGCTTGTGTGGAGTCTTTCTTTTTACCACTACCGACCACCTCTTAGACATTCAAAATCTTGGTATTGTTAGTGGGCTGTGGCGGGGAATGTCTATCTCTCAAGCGGTCCTCTCATACCTTTATGAAGGACTAAGCTCGGCTTGTACAGGAGGTCTTTTGTTCGGCTCCATGATACTCCTTGAGTGCTGGATGGGAATAAGAATCAAATTCCTTCCTAAGGAAGACATAACTTCAGCAAGCCGGATCTTCGGGAGCCACCCTCTCTTCTTTATTGGAGGGGCATTTGGATACTCTTCTCAGGTTGAATGCAAGACAGCGGATAAGAAAACTCGGGATGAATGGCGCCTCTTCTTTAACACTTTGCCAATAGACAAATTCATCATGAGACCAAGAGTCCTCCGAAGCACTCTTCTCAAAACACCGCGGCGTCAAGGCCTGGACCTCCAGCTAGTAGGGAACACTACCATGGCGATCTAAAACCCGCACCGATGCCATCTTCAGATCGGATTACCTCGAATCAGCATTTCTGCACTATCACACTACCCTCCCCTTCTACCTAGGAAGATGGGGACCGAGGAAGATGAACGAGCGATCCGGAACGCGCTGACCATGTGGGAGATCAGCAAGGTGCGCCCGTGGCAAGCAGAGGTTGAAGAGAACGACGAAACACGCCGAGATTACATGAAAGAGTTGAGAAGAATCCGCCCTCTTGCGGATAAGAAATTGAATGTATCTTGATTTTCTCTTCTTTTTTTTTTGTTTATGAGAGATATCATGTAACTGACAATCGAAGTTGAATTTATCAAGAATTATATTTCATTAATCTTTGCTTGAATGAGATGAGATTACCATAGTTGAATGTTCCATCATTTGAAAGGCTAGACTGATGTGAACAGACAGGGCTTCTGGAGGATATGACGGATGTGCACTGGGCCGCTACAAGGAAATAACGGTCCTGCGACAGGCCGTCAGAATGAGAGTAACAAGAGCCCGGTCTCTGAAGGAAATGACGGATGGGTCTTGAGCCGTTATATTCAAGTAACGGAGAGTCTCAGACCGTTATAATGACGGTTCAATGGAAAGGAAGAAGGCCCATGCCTGAAGGGAAATGACGGTCAAATATGGGCCCGTTACATGACGGTAACGGTCTGACGCTGGCGCGTTACACACTTTAATCCTGCATAGTTGTGAGCTTTTGCTTTTGGGCTTGCCCCTGTATTCTGCACACACTCAAACATGAAACAAGTTAGATCTGTTCTTAGACTCAACCCCTTGCCTTGAAGCAAGTTAGATAATGACCTTTTCTTGATATTTGGTCAAGGGGTGGAGCCTTATTAAATAGGCGAAAACATAATGAACATGCGATGCATGCTATGCATATGATGGTATTTTTTGGGAGTTTTGGAAAATATTTAATGTTTTTGGATTTTGAAAATATTTGATGTTTTTTGATTTAGAAAGATATTTGTTGTTTTTTTTGGATTTTGAAAATATTTATTATTTTTGGATTTTGAAAGATATTTGTTGTTTTTTTGGATTTTGAAAATATTTATTATTTTTGGATTTTGAAAAACCAGTGCCTCTCTAGCAACACGAGACCTTCCTCGTTTTAGGTTGAGTCTTGAGACCGACGTGCAATATTGTGACAACCCCTGGCCGAGGCCTAATCATTGTGACGATGTTTTTACCAAAGCCATACCTAGGGTACTCATCTTAGTCCTAAAAGAAAAATGGAACATGGGGGTAAGCTTAGGCCAGATATGGGAGTTTTTAGAACTTGATTCCCTCACCGTACAACCCTATCAGAGATTTGGTCTGTTGCGCCGGGGCTTTTATGTCCGTCATCGAACCTTTGTTCCACCTAGGCATGCATGCGACTGGGCTCATAACGTCCCGCGGGGAACTGTACTGCCACTCTTGTCATGCCTAGTTTTCTTTTTCCTTTGGAGCTTTTGAAATTTCATTCACAGACTTTGAGATGATGCTTTTGATCTTGTTGGTAAAGAGCACTCCTTTTCTTTTCTTGTCCTTTCTTCCTTGTGGCGTCAGGTCATAACGGACTTGCCCCTATTTGAGACCTCTTCTCGTTAGGGAGCTTGGATTGGTTGTCGCCTCCTTATTCACTCCTTGCCCCTGGATTCAGCCGAAGAATGAAACGGACAGGGACTTCGATCTTCCCCTAAAGCATGGCCAAGGAGAACGGTGTCTTATAAGCAAGGAACCCGACCAGGGATGCCGTGTAGTGTGTGATTGCCTTACTCGAGACCCTCTTTTTGAAGATAGGGAGGAAGTTCTTATTACCGGAGAAGCACATGGTTTTAGATTTTTAAGGAAAGAAACGCTTAAGATACAACCCATTCCACGGGTGAGAGAGCTCCTCACCTTCCGCGTTTACTAAACGATAAGCATTCCCTGGATAAGCTTCTTTTATTACAAATGGCCCCTCCCAGTTAGGTTGTAACTTGGACCTAGGACCTGCAGACCGAATGAATTTGCATTTTAAAACAATTTCACCCTTACAAAATTTTCGTTCGATTACCTTCTTTTGAAAATAACGCGAAACCCTCTTTTGATAAACGGACACGTGATCAGCCGCATTCATCCTCTTCTCATCCAAGAGTTCCAACTGGACCAGCAACGCCTCCCGACGTTCATCGAGATTAAGCTCCTTATCGAGCTGAACTCTAAGGGAAGGGATTAAGATCTCGTATGGGAGCACCGCCTCCATCCCATAAGTTAAAGAGTAGGGAGTTTGTCCCGTAGGGGTACGGACGGAGGTGCGGTAAGCCCACAGAGCTTCCACCAATCTTTCAGGCCAATCAGAAAATTTATGTGCTTCGCATGTTTTCTTAATGATTTTAAGAAGGGTTTTATTAGTGGCCTCGGCTTGACCGTTGTCTTGAGGGTAATATGGAGATGAATGATGCAGTGCAATATTGAACTTCTTACATAGGTCCTTAAGCTCTTGAGAGACGAACTGGGGTCCGTTGTTGGTGATGATGCTGCTCGGCACTCCGAACCGCGAGATGATATTCTTCATGATAAAGCGGCACACCGTTGTAGCTTTGATTTCTGCGTACGCCTCGGCTTCGGCCCATTTGGTGAAGTACTCAATAGCGGTGAGGATGAAGGATTTTTACTTGATCTGAGAACTAGGATCACCGAGTGGGCCGACGACGTCGAAAGCCCACATAGAGAATGGCCAAGGAGCAGTCATAGGATGGAGGGACGAAGCTGGAGAGTGAATTTTATCAGCATGGAGTTGGCATTTAAGACACCTCCGGACATAGAGGGAGCAATCTTCCTCTAGAGTGGGCCAATAGTAGCCCTGCCTAAGGATCTTCTTTGCTAGAGCCTGGCCATTGACATGACCTCCACACTCACTAGAATGGGCCACTTCAGTCACCTTCCAAGCTTCTACATCATCCAAGCATCTCATGAGCATTCCATTAGTAGCGCGCCTATACAATTCTCCTGCAATGATAGTGTACCTTACGGCGGCTCTTCTTATTACTTTACGCTGCTCGGCCGTCGCCCCTTCTGGGAATGACCCTTCTTTGCAAAACAATTCGATTTCATGATACCAAGGCAATTCCTCTTCGTCCAGAATCTCCTCTAGTTCTGTTAATGAAACTTCCTTGAGATCTTCCTTCTCAACTCTCGCCTCTACAGATTTTCTGAGGTTGATGAACCAGGGATCTTGAATAGAGGGTGCGTCCAATCTCTGGACGACGATGGTCTCAGTACTACGACTGAGAGAAAAAGATAAGGAGGAAGCAAGAGATGCCAAAGCATCAGCTAGAATGTTCAAAGAACGGGGAGTATGGATATAGATCAGCTTACGGAATCGCTTAGCAATGAGCGTGACCAAATCTTGATACGGTTTGAGCTTGGGGTCACGAGTACGGTAAGTGGACAGAACTTGCCGTAGAACGAGCTGAGAGTCTCCTATGATGTTCAAATAGCGCGCGCCTAGGAGATAGGCGTGCTTCAAGCCGGCCAGGAGAGCCTCATACTCAGCGATGTTGTTGGTAGCAGGAAATCGAAGTTGATAAGCGAAGGGGATGGTTACTCCCTCTGGAGTAAGCAAGACAGCCCCGATCCCTTGGCCTTGAGAGTTGAGTGCACCGTCGAAGTGCAGAGACCAGAAGGGATGATGAGAAAGGACAGAGAGATGCTCATCAGGGAAATCATCCTGAATGGAATCGGTATGAGGAATAGGAAGATGTGCGAGATGCTCAGCAATGGCATATCCCTTGACTGCCTTCTGAACGACAAAGGTGATGTCAAACTGAGAGAGGAAGCTCTGCCAGCGAGCTAACCTACTAGAAAGGACGGGCTTTTCTAGGAGATAACGGACCGGGTCCATTCTAGAGATCAACCTAACTGGGTGGGTGAGAAAGTAATGTTTAAGCTTCTGAGCTACCCACACTAAGGTGGCACAAGTCTTCTCCATAGCGGTGTACTTGGATTCAGTCAGATTAAACAGTCGAGAGAGGTAGTACGCAGCCCGCTCTTTTCCTTCATCATCCACTTGTGCTAAAACCGCCCCTAGGGAGTCCTCGATGACCGAGATGTATAGGATTAGGGGTTTCCCAGGGACAGGAGGTTGCAAAACCGGGGGATTGGTTAGGTACTCTTTGAGGTCCTCATAGTTCTTTTGACAATCTTGATTCCATTCGAACTTGACCCCCACCTTAAGCAATTCATAAAACGGACGACACCTCTGAGAATGCTGAGATATAAATCTTCTAATGAATTGCAGCCGACCAATCAATCCTCGAAGTTCGGTAATGTTCTTTGGCGGAGGCATGTCTATGACGGCCTGTGCTTTATTAGGATCAATCTGGATCCCCCGTTTGCTCACTATGAATCCCAGCAACTTCCCTGAGGAGACTCCGAATACGCACTTCTTCGGATTCATCTTAAGCTTATACTCCCTGGCTCTCTGCAGCACTTTAGCCAGAACAGAGGGGTGTTCTTCTTTTGTTCTTGATTTCACCAAGATGTCATCCACGTAAGCCTCCATGTATATGTGCATCATGTCATGGAAAATGGCCATCATTGCCCTTTGATAGGTGGCACCCGCGTTCTTCAACCCAAATGGCATAACCACATAACAGTACGTGCCCCAAGGCGTGGTGAAGGAAGTTTTCTCTTGATCTTCCGGAGCGAGACGGATTTAATTGTAGCCCGAGTACCCATCCATAAACAACAGAGCTTCGTACCCGACAATGTTATCCACTAGAACATCTATATGAGGTAGCGGGAAATCATCTTTGGGACATGCTTTATTTAGGTCCCTGAAATCAATGCATATGCGCACTTTTCCATCCTTCTTGAGAATAGGGACTATGTTCGCCACCCACTGGGGATATAAGACTACTCTGATGAACTTGGCCTTGTATAGCTTGTCGACCTCTTCTTTGATTCTTAAGGCCATGTGGGGGTGAAATATTCTTGACCGTTGTTTCACAGGTGTTGCCCCTGGTTTAAGCACGAGCCGATGTTCCACGAAGGAGGGGTCAAGACCTGGCATGTCCTCATAAGACCAGGCGAAAGAATCGCTATACTCCCTTAATATCTTAATTAGATCTTCTTCTACCTGTGAATGGAGATTAGCAGAAATAATGACGGGCCTTGGGTCTTCTTCTGTTCCCAAGTTCATTTCCTTTGTAGGTTCATCCACTGCCGTCGACGGCTGGTCGAATCTTTTTAGTCCTTGTGCATATAAATCGGCAGTGTCATCTACGTTGCTGTCTTCATCTATTGGATCCTTCTCATCCAAAACCTCATAGACGCCTAATCCATCGTCGCTCCATTCCCCTTCTATTTCCTCGTCGTCTTTAATCACAATTGCTGTAGCGATGAATTCCGGGCACTTCAAAAGAGCATGACACCGCTGAGCTAGATCTTGCAAGAACCTATCAGGAATAGATCGGGAAGGACGCGCGAGCGGGCGCGGCTCAGAATGGGAAGGGTTGGATGACCCAGAACAAGACCCTACTTCTCTAGACCTAACTGACTCTACTTCCTTAGACTCACTAGACCCTAACCCTAACCTAGGAGAGAGAAGACTTAGTGGAAGGGGAGGAGCAGGGGAGTCGTGCCCCTGGGAGAAGGAGGACGGAGACAAGATAGCGTAATCTTCCACTGAAATCTCCATTTTAAATTTGATATTTTTTTTTCCTGGAGATCAGTAGAGACTACATAGCAAGACGGAGGAGGTGGGAGCTGCATAGGGAACAGCTCGGGGAAGATGCAATCGAAGAAGGGGTCAGAAGAAGAGAACCACATCTCGTGGAGTTGAGCATCGGGAGGAGGAGGAGTAAATAGAGCGGATAGATCAATGCGCGGGCACTTCCCGTAAGCACAAGGAATGAATAGAATCTCTGGCGGATCAATGACGGATGGATTTACCATGACAGGAGGAAGGCGGGGTATGAACCCCTTTTGCCGAAAGATGGATTGGAAGCGTGAGGGAGACCAAGAGAAGATAACTGGAGAGCTCTCCTCCTCCTGCAATTTAACCGCGGGCTGCTTCTTCGGCCTCCACTGCACGAGCCGAACCTCTTGTTGCTTCTGGCGCTCCTCCTCATAAAAGAGCCTCTGCAAGGCCTGACTGTAGTCGAGCATGTCATCATCTGACCCTCCTGGCTGGGAAGGCGGACTGGCAATCGGACAAACTATATCCCTTTTTGGCTGAACCGGCTTTGGAGCTAATGTGCCGGGCTGGAGAGGCCCTCTGACAAAGTGCTGACGATAATCCCAGGTAAGCGGCCCAGAATCACCCATCATAGATAATGCTGTTTCCTTGTAACCGAGACCTCGCCTACCCATTTTTCTTCCCTTAGGTATAGGCTTAGTCATCCTTTGCAGTTGCGCACCGAGGCCTCTCCCCGGTTGATAGCCCAGTTTCAATATAATGTTCCACCCCTTTGAATCCCGAATCTGCGGCTTCACTTTGACATTGATTGGAGTAGTGATGGGCTTAGAAGATGTGTAAGCCCAAGGAAAGTTCAAATCAAGCACTGACAAAACGGGCCGGCTGCTCGGCCAGAGTGTGGGAAGAACTTGATCTGAGATGGCCTTGACTGTCTGCACCGTGGACAAGCTCTTGACTTTGACGACCCTCCCTTGGAAGGGGAATTTAACGCACTGATGTGCGGTGGAGGGTACGGTGCCAAGCGTGTCAATCCAGGGACGACCCAAGATAGCCTTGAACATAGGGTCGATATTGAGAACATAGAATTCCACGGCCATAGCAAGGGGCTCGAGCTCTGCCTGAATGGTGATTATCCCGTGACATGCTCGCCTTGAGTTGTCATATGCTGCTATAGTGGTGGGAGTAGGCCGTAGTAACTCTTCAGTTATGTTGCATGCTCGAAGGGTGCTAAGTGGGCAAACATTAATTGAGGCCCCCGTGTCAACCAGTGCTGCTTCAATGTTGACCTTGTTCAGGGTAATTGTTATGCAGAGCAGCATTTGCCGAGCCCCTGGAGGTGCAAGCTCGGTTTCTGAGAACGTAATTGCCGGCCCTTTGGGGATAGTTGCTAGTGCCGTTGGTAAGCTATCGACTGCCATGTCTTCACTAACCATCACCTTCTGTAGGAAACCCCTCAGTGCATCCTGATGAAGGGTAGACCTTTTGATCAGCTCCAGCACGGATATCTTAGCGGGTACCCGATCCAGATGATGTAGCAAGTCATATTGGGTACCCGGCAGAGGTTCAGCTTCCTCTTGTTCGGCCGTTGGCTGGGTGGACTGGGGATTTGAAGTAGTAACGTAATTCCGATGGAACATCTTCCCGCTCCTTAAGGCACAGTTTGCCGCAGCCTCTGAAGAGAGTATGATGGGCCCTGTAGGGTGGATGAGTGGGACAGGTGGTGCGGGGGAGGTGATTTGGTGGAGCGTAGGGTTGGTGAGGTTAATGGGGGGTGAGCGGATGATAGGTGAGGGATTGGTGGAAGGCACGGCGGTGATGGACGTTGATGCGGGTGGAGGGAAGGCTAGTGGATGTTTGAGAGTGGGCGAAGGATTAGGTGGTGGTGTGATGATAGTGAGGGGAGTAAGTGTTGGAGGGTATGATGGGATGGAGAGCGGTAGAGGGTTTGCTGGAGCGGGTGTGGAAGGTAAGACGAGCGGAGAGGGTGTCGGTTGTGTAGGGAGGATGAAGGAATGGTTGCGGAGGTTGTGGTGGAAAGCCATTACTTGCGGTGTGGCGCCATCATCATCGAAAGACCACCCGGTGTTGGGGGCCGGTGGTTGAACCACGTTTACTTGTGCTGGTGCCGGTGGCTACTGCTGAGGAGCGGGTGGATGATTCGGCATCGGGTTCTGATGGATGCCTAGGTCTTGTACTTGCTGTGGTTGCTGCTGTTGTGGCGGCTGCTGCGGCTGCGGTGCTTGATGCTGCTGCACTTGCTGCCCCTGCGGCTGCCTTCTCTTCTCTTTAATCTCAACAATGGCCCTATGCATTTCGGCCCAGTCGATTCTCTGCCCCTCATGAAGGTCATATACCAGATCTCGGAACTGAAAGCATCCTTCTATGGTATGGCCCGGCTGCCTATGGAACATGCAATATTTAGTCTGATCAACCGCCGGGTTCCAAACAGGTCATTCCGGAGGAAGTTGGATTGCATTTATTGACATGAGTGCCGAGAAAATATATGTAAGTGTCTCTGGCAATGGAGGATACTGGGCTCTCTTGGGAGCCGGGCGCTTGCTATTAGGGTTGTTGTTGTTGTAGCCGTTGGGTGGAGGGACGTTATGGTATTGTGATGGTGGCGGTGGTTGTTGTGGAATGGTGAAGGTGTTTTGAGGAATGGTGAAGGCGGGGGGAGGGTTTTGTGGAGTGGCCTGGAAGCTTTGTGGAGCGGGGTTTTGTGGATTGCGGGGGTTTTGGTTATAGCGGAAGGGTGCGGCCTGAAATGGAAAAGCAACGGCTTGTACTTGCTCGTTTGTTTGGACTCCCTCGGTAACCGGCCCTTGTGGTTTCTTGTGGTACTTGGGCTTTTGGTTTTCGAAGAGAGAATGGATAGGGGAGTCCTTGAATTGAGTCTGTATGAAGCGCGCCCGGCTGTAGAGTTGATGCATGTTAGCTATGTCATTCATTGCCAGGATGTTGCGGAAAGTCGGCGTGGCATTGGAGATCAGCAATTTGACCTTCTCTTCCTCCGGAATATGGCCAGGCACTCTGGCGGCCATCTGCCTCCACCTGTCTGCATAGGTGGCGAACTCTTCTTCCGGTTTCATCTTTTCGGCTACTAGGTCTGTAAATGAATATTCTGGCCCGACCCTATCTTTAAACCGCTGAATGAATTTGTCCTTGACTACCTTGAAACTTTCGGCCTCTTCCAGTGGCAAAGAATAGAACCATTCCAGAGCAACTCCATCTAAGGATCGGCGGAATAAATACGCCATGAGGCGATCATCATATTGGAACTGCGCCGATTCATATAGAAAATCCCTCACATGGATAAAGGGATTGCTGTTCCCATCGTACTTGCGATAGTTGGGGAGCTCTGATTGCGGAGGGAACCGAATGTTCTGGAAGCTCGGAATAGGAATATCGGCCAAGGATTGTGGGCCAACCCTTTTCTGGAGGAAGTCAAGTTGTTGCTGCATGGCGGCCCACTTGTTAAGCAAGTCCTGCTCTTGGGAGGGAGCAGGGGTAGTGAAGGACGCCGATTGTATTTGAGGAGCGGACGGAATGACTGTAGCAGAAAGGGGAGGCCCATAGGCATGAGTAGAAGGATAGACAGTGGAAATAGGGGGCCCGTAAGAAGGATATTGAGCCTGAGATATACCCGGATGGGAGTGAGTTTGGGCCACCCCTTGCTGAGGGTGTAGGAAATCAGAGGGGTTCATGAGAAGCTGTGAAGCCACCGAACCGGAATTGTGATGATCCACCTGGACGAAAGAAGGGATAGGCGATTTCCCTTTATCAAAAGACTGATGGGCTGAATTGGAAGATTGGCCCATCTCCATGCCGGCGAAAGTGATGGTCCGAGGTTGGACCGGGGTGAGGTCAATCGGAGTGGGCTGAACGGACGGCCCAATAATGGAAGGATTAGATTGACCTTGAACAACGGCGGAGGGAGAAGCGTTGGACCCTTGCATAGCTTGATATAGGACTTGAAGTTGGGTCGGGTCCAATTGGGCCATCATGTGAAGGACGGAGCCCGCGGAAGGAGTAGAAAGAGAAGGGGTACCTTGACTACCTCCCACAGATGTGGAGGACGGGAGAGGGGCAGTCCCTTCTCCGGAGGGAAAGGTGGCAACCCTAGGGGGGTTCTCAAGGAGCCCTTGAGGAAGAGAGTCCTCTTGGGAACGCGGAGGATTGAAGGATGCCATGGTAGATTCGAAGAGGGGATTGGAATAGAACGTGAAGGAAGAAGCGACTCGAGAAGACAATTCAGATGGACGAAAACAACTCCACATGCAACGGACAACCTTGACAAAAAGCAAAAACAACCAACACAAAGCACACAATAAGCAACCGAACTTAAGTGATTTTAACAAGATGTAAGTGATAAAGATGGAGACACTCAAAAATCAAGCAAGTTGTTTAGAATGATGCGACAGGATTCTTATGATTTCTCCTTTGGAACTTTAGTGAATTGATCGATATGTATTCTCAACAATGGGTTCCTAATAGGAGATGGATATGGGACTTGGTTTGACTCTAAGTGTAACCACTCAATCACCTATGCAACCCTAGACAAGGGGTGGGAAAGGTACAACCAGCCCGGTGTCCGTGTGGGAATCCATGGCTCGCGGGGACTTATGGAGGTCCCTGCTGTGATTTCCTAGTCGGCCCCAAGGAATATGGAGACGAGAGGTCCTCACAACAAGGTAGGAAAATGTAATCTAATGTATGAAGAGATGAATGACCCTATGTGCACCGGAGTGCATGCAAAGTCTAGCCTAACAATCTAACAATCAATAGTGCACACCATGATATGCAGATATGAGCAAAGCAAGAAGGAGGTCAAGTATCACCCAAGCAGCAAAAACTGCGGAAATCAATGCACCTCGGATGCGTACCTGCCAGGAGAGTAACGGTCGAAGAACCCTGCATCAGAGAACAATAACGGTCGAAGGCCAGACCGCCAGATAATATATAACGCAGGGGGATGAGACCGTCGGATGAGCCAGAGAACAAAAACCAAACAGAAATAACCGGGAAACCCGTGGGAGCTCTCACAGCAGAACCAATGTGGCGGTCTAATGCCCCTGCGTCAGAGAACTATGACGCTGGGACACCTGGCCGTCAGAGAACTCGGAAAACCAGAATATGCAGTAATCAAAGGGGAAACAAAGGGCAACTCAACAAGCCGATGATGGCAGGTTTTAAACAAGAATCAAGAGCACGATTGGCACAAGCTGTCCCACCGTGATCGCCAAAAAATTATCTGTTGATATTTATTTGCCTATCTTTTATCTTACTTTTGAGGTTTGCAAAGTAATATGGCAAGATGACAAACAAGCAACCAAAGATCTACTCAAACCTGTGAACATGTGAACATGAACCTAGGCAATCATAGCCAGCTCTAGCATGGGTATACTACCTCAATCAAATTACGCTAAGGAAAAGGAAAACACACGCCGGGGCGTGGAGCAAGGAACAAATAAAACACACCGCTAGGGGTGGAACAAGCAAGGAAAATAAAGAAGATATGATGAAGAAGACAGCTAATGCCCAATACCAAGGAAAGATGTGATCGCCACCAAAGTAAACACAAGTCAAAGACCTGAATATACCTTGGAAATAGGTGGATGAAGCACCCGCCCACGGGAGAGAAAACCAAGGAAAGCCTACAGATCAACTTGGAAGTAACGGCCAGAACCCTGTGCGTCGCTTGGAAGTGACGGCCGCACGATAGACCGCCGGAAGATAGTGATGCGCCTGCACCAGACCGTCAGGTAACCTGCAGTAGTAAAGCTTGAATTCTTTTAACTCCAACTCTTCCAGCCGGATAGAAGACTTGGGCCTCGTGCTAATGAACCTGTAAACCTGCCAAAGATGTAGAAAGACAAGACAAGACAACCTCAATTAGCCCTTTTCACAAGCATAGCATCAATTCTTAAAGAGTTGAAGAACATCAAAAGGAGAGGGGATTACCGGGGAGTTTTGGTTTTTTAACCCCTCTGGGTGTTTTAAAAGTTTGGGAGGATGTTTGTATGCTTAAAGAACAGTGAAAAACGTGGAGGAAGAGGAGGGACAATGCTTTGTTTTGAGGAAAACCAAGGAAGGACTCAAGCATGCAAGGATGAACTTGAAAGACAAAACCAAAGTACTCCCTTGATTATGAGATGGATGGACGTGGGAAGCAGCTCCTCCTGGATGAAGATGGCTCCTAAGTTCGGCAGCACTTCGTCGTGAATTAAAATCTTCCTCCCCTTCGGCCATAAAGTCAAGGGTTCTATTTATAGACCCTCAAACTCTTAGGTCGAGCAGAGGATAATTCAGCAAGATAAAGAGATAACTCTTAGCAAATCCTTGAAGATAATATCACCAAGAGTCCATAGAAACAAACGGGGGGTCCTGAGGATCAGATTTGAAAGAGATAACGTCAATCCAAATCCTTATCTCGACCACGGAGTAGCAGAGAAAAGGCCTGAACTGCCAGGACTCTCGGAAGGAATTAACGGCTGCACGATAGATCGCCACTTGGAAGTAACGCACCAAGCTTCATCCGTCACTTTCAACCCTATCCCAAAGAGATAAGATCAACGGGAAGAAGACCCAACAAGCTGGACTCTTCAAGGAAGCGACGGCCAAGGCATAGGGCGTCAGAGTGAAGCAACGGCTGGACGACAGACCGTTATTATCAATCATGGAATCAAAAGGATAAGCTCTGAATACGAGGCCTTAAGCTCTAGGACAATTCAAAGAGTAACGGTCCAGGACCCCTCCGTCAGAAGGAAGCAACGCGCCTGACGGAACCGTTATTAACATTGAGGTTCAAAAATAGAGTGAAGGGTTTGCTAAAATTCATCCAACGAAATGCCACCGGGAGCCACATCTTAATCCAGGAATTAAAACCCAAGAAATAGGTTTCAACTGACCAAGAGACTCAATGAAGGGTGAACAACTCGGAGCATCATATAGAATGAATAAGGAGACGACCCGACTTATTGGGTATAAAACGGGTGTCAACAATGATGAATGAAGGTGGACCATTACATCAGAACATGGACCTCTCATGTTTCCGACTTGACATGTGGGTGATATGAATGAATGTACCCGACTTATGAATCATGCCAAGTGGTTTGAGGTGCCAAGTCACATGTTTTCCTACCCAAAAATGACTTTGATGTGTTGGGGTATGGTTTGGCATTGGAGTTTCCATTCAAAAGGGTCAAAGGGGTCAAGGAAGGTGGACATCATGGGGAGAGGCACCTCCTTGTTCCTTAGGTGTAGATCTTCCTTGGTCATAGCTACCCTTGTGTCGCCTGGGACTTGGGAGAGGTGGGCTTGGCCCAACATGGTGGGTGAGGGTAGGAAGGAGTGGGTGATAAATGATGTGGGTGGATCACATGGGTTCCCGGGTTCCCATTGGGAGGGGTCAAAAGGATCAACATAAGTGTACCTGGGAGAAAGGAGCTCTAAGTTCATCTCAACATCCTCAAGGTCCTCACAATATGGTGTTGGATCATCCTCCTCTAATGAAATGATTGGGCCGAAGTTCTTAGTGGGTGGATCGGCTGTGAAGGGAGGTTTTGGCTTTCTACCCGATATAATAAACTCCAAATTGAGGAGAACGTCGGGCTCATCGGGTGTAGGGAGGAATAGGAGGAGGTCGCTAGTGTAGCAACCAATGGTGCAAACCGAGGTGATAGACCCGACACAAAGGTGTACGAGGTCAAGGCTCCTAGATTGGTGGGCCATGGGGGTCAACAAACCGGTCAACTCAAATTGCCAAGCTAAGCCCTTGAGAAGGTCCCCTAGTGTCTCCACTTGATAAGATGATTAGATGGTGGTGCGATAGGAGTTGAAGGGCACTATGGGGAGGTGTCGCTCCAAGGGAGGGTAGGCCATGATCGGGTGAGCTAGGCTCTCTTTTAACCATCTACCCAAGGACCCAATTATGATGAGTTCACTCCCTACTAGGGGAGAGGGCATAGAGTGAAGATGCAAGGCTTTATCCTCATCTTGGGCATGTGTTTCTTTCAAAGTGGGGGTTGGATTCGGGGTGTTCACCACTATGGGGTAGGGTGTCAGGATTATGGGTTCTTCTACCAAGGAGGTGGGTAGGTACTTTGTGGGTGGGGTGATGATGATCAGCACATGGTGCATCCGGGGTGGTGAACGAGGTCGGACTTGGATTGAGGTTGGAAGTAGAAGTAGTGGTGGCCTAGGTTGGGGTAAGATTGGGGTTGGAAGAGGAAGGTGGGGTGGGTGCAGATGCTTGGTTTGATTTGTTTTGGGAGGTGGGTCCCTTTTAGGGGGCGATGGAGGGGTAGTGGTGGGGGCCAAGGGGTTTTGTGGGGTATGGGTTTGGTGAGAGATTTTGGGTTGGAGGGTGGTGGCCATCATGGGCTTCGATGGAGGGGTGGACATAGGGTCCAATTGGGTATGTGGACATATGGTTGTGGTGAGGACTTGGAGGTAGGGTGTAGATGTGGTGGTTGGGGTAGGAGAGGTGGAAAATGGTGGCGAATGTGTGATTAGGGTCTTGGGTTGGCCAAGGGGAAATGAAGGAGTTGAAATGCTCTTTGGGCTTCGGTGTTCGGAATGGGAGGAGAAAATATATCTAGCCCTAACTTGTTCCTTCATGTCCCCCCATGTTGTGAGGGGAGCTTCCCTTCTAATTATTCTTAATCCTTCAAATTTCAACCAATGAGTTTGGGCCCGTTTGGTAAGTTGCAATTTCACAAATCAGACTTTCTCATCCTCGGTCATGGGATACCAAGTGAAGTAATGGTCCATCGAGACTTCCCAATCTAAATAGTCACTAGGTTGAGTTCCATCAAAGATGGGAGGTGGGGGAGGAGCCCTACTATCATCCTCCCATGGGGTGGGCCCATTTTCTCCTATTTGGTCGAGTCGACCCGATAGGTTATCAAGCCGCTCATTGGCATGGGTCAAGGCGTTCATGAGGTAGTTGACATGGCCAGGGAGGTCATGTGTGTTAGTGGTAGGCATCCCTTGGGGGTTTGGACTTATGGAGAGGGCCTGTGGGTAAGGTCTGTAAGAGGTGGTCATGCTAGTGGACAAAAGAGATGCCACCGAGGACCCTAAATGCATACACACGCCCTAGGACCAACTTGATAGAGACAAGTTGTGAACTTGCTCTGATACCAATTTGATGTGACACAACCTAGGACCTAAATTGCAAGCAACACAACAATTTGACAATGTCACACAAGCGGACTCACTCGGTTGGCACACTCGGGTCCGTACGTGGACCGGCGATCGGGTGAGGGTCCGAGGTTGGACCGGAGGTTTCCAAGGGTACGGCTGGCTTGGGGAGGACCCCTATGGGTGAGGGGTTTCCCAAATTCACGGGCGGTCAGCACGCCGAAGGCTTGGGTTGAATGATCACTCTCACAACTCATCCGCGATAGCCACACAATTAAATGATAATTCAGGTTCGGGCAATCACTTAACGCCGATGGCACTAAAATGCAATACTAATTAAGCAAAGGAATCCAGCAAAGAGGAGTGTTTAGTGGCTCACCTGATCGGTGTGAAGACACCGATCCCGGCCGGAGACGAGGGCGAGCGAGGAAGCGTGGGCTTACCATCACACCGCGCCGGAGAAGCTTCAACCTGAAATTTTAGATTACATGCACTACACCCCATGCAAGGGGGGGATCTTGGGGAAGGGAAGCCAGTGACTACACTCAAACACTACCTCCACGTAGGGAGGGGCCTTCAGCCGGCCAAGCGGGGAGGGGAGAAACCAAGCTAGAAGTAAAGAATGGTAGCTGATGCCGATGCTGTCCACCCTCTGCGCTTCAGATAGACAGTTGGTCCTCTGGACGCTGTAGACACTCCAGAATTTTTCCAATGATGAAACCACTTGGAGATTGCTCGTAGCTGGGCCGCGATGATGCCTGAATTTTGATAATTTCTTTGGGGACCGGTGTTGGTCGGAGTAGGAGCTTGAACAGGGGAGCAGATTAATAGTTCTGACTGTCTCAGGATCTCAGCATCAGGAAGCAGAGGATGCCACGACCGCTCCCAAGCTCAGAATCTGGTGCCGCTAGAGTCTCTGGAACCATGGACGAGTCCTCTTCAAAGCAAGACTGACGGGGAAGCCAAATGTTGTCGCAGCAGGCCGGTAGACTCGGAACACTGTGGCAGGGTCGGTGCAGACTGAGTGGAAGTAGAACCGCGTACCCAGGGAAGAAAAAATGATAACTCTCAGGTCCGGTCTCCAAACTGGGTTCTGCTTCCCGGGGATGAAAGAAGACTCGTAGTAGAAGATTTTTGTACAAGAACTCTTGATCATATTCCCAACAGGTTCATCGCAGTCGAGCTTCAACTCCGGCTCTGTTCTCCTGCCAGAGTAGCTTTGCACAGTTGAGGAGGAAAGGGCCTACCGATCAGCACGGTGCTCGGATGAGGACGAAACCACCTCGCTTGGAAAGCTCTCTGGATGACCTTTCCAGATATGTATGCCTTGCCACTAGAAGTCTCAGGGAAATGTCGGAGATGATGCAGCTTCTAGGACCAAATTTACTGCCTGCAACCTGCAATGAAGTTGTAACCTTGTGGTGGCAAATGGTGTGGAGTGGGGGTGGAGGGAAGGGGAGGGGCGACCTGACCTCGGGGAGAGGTGGTTTGGGTGACCAAGGGCTATGGAGGGAAGGGGATTTTCAAATTCAAATGGTCTTGGGAGGTGGAGGGTTGCATGGGGAAGAAGGAAAAGTGTTTGGGAAAGAGGGAGGGGTAGTTGGGAGGAGTTGGGAGGTGAGGTGGGGATTGGGGGATTCCCTCTTGGGACTAGGGGAGACTTAATGTGAGGGTGTGGGAAGTTTTAGAGGCTTTCAATGGGGTAGGTGGGGGTTGGAGGTGGTTGGGAGGGGAGGAGAGAGAGTAGGGGGCGCACCCCTTAGGGAAGGGGAGAGAGAGAGAGAGAAGCTCACAATTGTGGTGGATTTCAAAATTCATTCATTGATTCATTAGTTCAAAATGAGGGGAATGGGGTCCTATATATAGGCAACCCACATTTTACAAAAAGTCCCTGACATTTGACTCAATGACGAATAACCGAGGAAGGTGGGGGGGCGCCCATGGGCCAGCCTAATGAATTGGGCCCAATAACAACCTAATCAATCCTAATGACACTCAAACTTAGGTAGATGACTCAATGACCTAGGTACTTGACTCAAATAAAAGAAAAATTACAATGACATTGTTAGGGTGCTAAGCCCGGATACAGAGGCGGGGTGAATGTATCCTGCTACCAGTAATGCCCAATTTTAAAAACTCAGATGCTAGGCAAGTTCCGGAATTAAGCTAATTCGATTAAACAAAATAACAAGCAGATGGAGCGTGCCTATTCAAGCATCTAGCGGAAGCAAATCAAACAATCAAACCACTGCTCAATAGATTTTTAGGTGGTTCGGTCCTTCAGACCTACATCCACCCCTCACTCCCAACCGGAGTCAGGCTTCACTAGCAAATGCTGGAACCAAGCAGACTCAGTCTGCAACAGGTGCTGACCCACAGCTTGACCAGGGGAACAAACTCCCCTCTTCCTCCCAACCGGAGGGACACCCCAACTGACTCCCAGCCACTTGGAAATCAGAGACCGAAGTCTCTCTTCCTCCAGACCAGGAGGGAACCCACCAGTGACTCCCCGTCACCAGCAAACCAGAGGTCGCAGGCCTCTCTTCCTCCAGACCAGGGGGGACCCCTGGACTTGCAACCCACCAGCCCAGAATCAGAGATCAGATCTCCCTTCTCCTGAGTCCACAGGAGGAATCCGATCCCCAACATGGCAATCGGAAGAACAAGGATTAACCAAATGAAAAAGGAAAAATAAGAAAGGAAAAATACACAGCGATCAGAAAGCTGTAAAGAAACATAACATAGATGTGGCTCGCATGGAGCTGGCTGGCCTGGATTTGATCCACGGTCCAGTAGACAGATCTTCAGGTAAGCTTCTCTTCCCTCTCACTTTCTTTTTCTTCTCTGATGCACTTTTCTTCTTCTCTCGATTTCTGCTCTCCTTTTCTCTCTTTCTCTTTCTCTTCTCTTCTTCTCGGTGGCTTTCTGTCTCTCTCTTTATTTTCTTCACTCTTTTCTTCTTTGCTTCTTTCTTCTTTCACTCTCTGCTGCTCTCCGCCTCACTTCATCTTCACTCACAGTCTCGATCATCTGCTTCATCTGTTGGATGACGGCTACCTTTTATAACAGCAGCCAGCAGGAGGGCAGCACTGGACGCGTGTGGCTTCCACATTTCCCGCCCAGAACTTTTGGCCACGTGTCAGTCTCTCATCCAGCTTCAGCACACGTGTCACAATCCTGTCTGCCCTTCCAGCCTCGGATCACGTGCCGCCCAGTCACTGGGGAATATTCTTCCTCGGACCACCTTCTCCTTTTTGTTTTTCTTCTTCTCCTGCAAAGAGATTAAAACCATTAATACACAGGGTTCTCTCTCTCTATATATATACCTGAAATAAGTCGGTTGACACTCAAGCTAAAGCTGCACGAGGTGTGTAGGAACAACAAAAGGTGCACTATACTGAGAACGACACGAGGTACATAAGATGACTACAACACGAGATAAAGAGAGAACGACACGAGGTACCACAGTAACAAAGCTAACACTACAAAGAGAACGACACGAAGTCAGATGTGAACAGCACGAGGTAAAGAGAGAACGACACGAGGTACCACAGTAACAAAGCTAACACTACAAAGGGAACGACACGAAGTCAGATGAGAACAGCACGAGGTGAAGAGAGAACGACACGAGGTACCACAGTAACAAAGCTAACACTACAAAGGGAACGACACGAAGTCAGATGAGAACAGCACGAGGTGAGAAGGAAATAACACGGAGTAAAACGGTAGTAAAACACGCGATCAGAGGAAACCTGGACGAAGATAGAAAGAAGCAACACGAAGACATAAAAAATAACACTAAGACACAAACACAGAAATAACATGAAGACTCAAACACAAACATAACACGAAGACATAAAAATAACACGAAGACACAAACACAGAAATAACATGAAGACACAACAAGAGACGGTCAACGAGACGCTGACTCTATATAGACTTAAGCTAAAGCAAGACAGTCGATGTATAGACTTGATGCAGAAGCCTTCATGTGATGTGTTGACTTTGACCAGATGAGACACTCCAAGAGACGGACCAATGTATAGACTTGACAGTGATCTCTGCAGCGAATGTATAGACTTTGCAAACTGAGACGCAAAGTGAGACGATGAAAGACACCATGGATGTTCAGACTTTGGCAAGTGTGAGCGAGACAATGCAGATGATGTACAGACTTTGCAGATGCAGTCGAATGTATAGACTTGATGGAGCGAAGCCAATGTGTAGACTTCACGCTGTACAGACTTTCCAAAGAGAACGTAACGCTGTACAGACTTGAACTGAAGACCAATGTATGGACTTCAAAACAGATGCTAAGGCCAAGAGGAGTGTATAGAGTTTCACGATGTATAGACTTGGTGATCTTCAAAGTACAATGTCCAGACTTTGCCACTGTATGGACTTGAAGAAACAGTGCAACGTATGGACTTGATCTCAAGAAATGTAAGCGATGTACATACTTGCTGAGTTGACGCTGCAGCCCAATGAGTTGACGCTGCAACGTATATACTTTTACGTTCAACTGAAACGAGACAACTCAGTTGAAGTTAGACAACTGAAGTTAGACAAACCAGACAGTCAGTGTTCTGATGGGTCGACGCATCAGTAAGGGTGGGTCGACCCACTACTGTTCATACTACTAAGCAGAGTGTAGCAATGAATGCTTTATGTATCAGTTGACATGACTGAACATCAAATATGTTAAACTAAACTTAGCAGCAAGATGACTGAACATTTGATAGACTGAGCTATGATCAGAAAATAACTGAATAATAGCATGATGATTCACACAGCAGGATGACTCACAATGATTAACTCACATCAAAAACCAATCATCAAAACCACAGGGGCACAACAGACATGACTCAAATAAAATATGAAAATTACATGACTCGATTCATAAAAATATGACGAAGACAATGGAGCTATGCCGACGAGCAATCAAAGCTGTGGAGAAATGTGAAGGGCGAGAGATGCCCCCATCAGAAGGGTTCGCCCCTTTCAGTGAGAGAGAAGTAGAGAGAGAGAGGGAGCCGCACAAATCCTTGTGGCAAACTTTTATCAATACTTCATTAGCTTCCAAATGAGGGATTGGGGTCCTATTTATAGGAATCCCACATTTTCACATAAGTCCCTGACTTTTGGACTACTAACACTTAACCAAGGGAAAGGGGGCGCCCCTAGGCCTAGCCCATATAATTGGGCCCATTAACCAACATAATGACTCTAGACTTAGGTAAATAGCTACCTAACCTAGGTATTGGACTCAAATAAAAGGAAAAGTACATGATAAGAAAATAAAAATTACATCATATGACTCGAAATATAGTGGCGGACAAGATGTAGTATAGCTGGCGAGCATCTGAATCCTCGAACAAAGGAGAAAGCTGGTGATGTCCTCATCAAGTATGCCGCTCGTCTGTTGAAGCATCGCCAGTCTACCGATGAGTTGGTGACGCCGGAGAATGTCGAGCGGTGTCTTCTCATGCGGCTGAAGCCGTCAGGTACCACCATCTAGGTTTTTCTTTGGGGGTTACCTTTCTTTTCATGATCACGCCTTCTCCTCTGTTGCAGACACTAGGCGGGAGCCTCTGGAGGAAGTTGCTGAGATCATCGATCTTGCTGACGACTCGGCGGCCGATGAGCCGGGCGTCCCGGTGGGTCGCTCCCAAGCCCGAGATAAGGGCAAGGGGGCGGCTTCCGAGGGGGCCTCACGGCCAGGCGGCGCAAAGCGCAAGGATCCCATGGAGGGAAGGTTGCGGGAAGCCGCGAAGGCCAGGAAACGGGCCAAGAAGGCTGGTCTCCTCATCACTGCCGGGGGCGACTCTGGTTCGGCGGTGCTCCCCTCTTGGGGGCAAGATGGGGCCGACCCAATCGGGCTGGCTCCCCCATCCGCCAAGCGAGAGAGGGCCGAGGAGACCAGGGGCCCCTCGGCGGATGGTGACGATGGATCGGCTCTCCCCTCGTTGGGAACAGAGGGGGCCGAAGCAGCAACAGCCGTGGCCAAGACCGGGGGACCGGTCGAGGTGGGTGATGTCTCGGGTGGCGATGTGCGGGCCGACACAGTTGAGATCGGGGGTTCGCCTATAGAGGCGTCGCAGTCCCAAGCGTCCGAGGTCCCTGGTGTGACCGGGCTGGTGGCGTCGGTCGAGGTCGGGGGTTCGCCTACGGAGGCGTTGCAACCCCAACCGATAGTGGAGCACGGGGAGGCCATTTCCGCGGCTCGACCTGGGTCTTCCAGTGCGGCACCAGGGGCGGAGCGGGTGCCAATGCCGGTGGCCTTGGAGAGGCTTTGCGTCTCGAGCGCTCTGTATCAACTTTACTGCGAGGTGTCCGCGAGGATGAAAGGGGGAGACAGGCGTCATTCTCCTCCCGGGGTTCTTGACGTCATCATGGAGGGCGGCTTGGTCATGGCCCGGATGGGGGCCAAGACTTACGCCCGGACGGAGTCAGAGCGGTCGAACTTGGCTTGGACCCTCGGAGGGTGTGAGAGGAAGCTGGCTCGACTCAACGAGGCGCATGAGGGGCTCCGTCGAGAGTTCTCTGTGACTAAGGAGTCATTGCGATCGAGCCGTCTGGAGGTCGGAGTGCTGACCGAGCAGCTGGCCAAGGCCCGGGACTCGCTTGAGAGGAAAAGCAAACTCCTTGAGGAGGAGCGCCTTCACCATCTTGAGCTGGACGGCTGTTGGGAGGCTGAGCGTGCCGAGCTGGTGGACCGAGCGGAGGCAGCGGAGCGCCTTCGTATGAGGACGAGGCCGACCGAACTGAGGCGGAGGAGCGATCGGCGGAGGCCAAGGAGTGGGCGGTCGAGGCTGAGCTGAAGTCGGCTGAGGCAGAGAGGCGATCAGCGGAGGCCGAGGAGCGTGCGGTCGAGGCGGAGCGGAAGTCGGCCGAGCTTGCCGAGAGAATGTGATGGAGGCATCACCCACGATTCCCTTTGGCTCGGGTCCACTTCTTCACATTCGGGAGCTGGTTGAGTTTGCGCCTCACTCTATTAAGGCCCCTTATCCATTTAGTAGCTTTCCTTTGTGTCATTTTGATGTATTTTCATTTTATTTGAGTCATTTCCCTAGGTCTAGCACTTATTCTCCTATGTTTTTGTATCATCATGCTGTCTAATGAGGCTATTGGGCCCAATTCGTTGGGCTAGGCCCATTGGTGCCCCCACCCCCTTGGTTATTTGTAGTTGCTTATTTTGTCAGGGACTTATTGTAAAGAGTGGGTTGCCTATAAATAGGACCCCACTCCCCCTCATTTGAAGTTAATGAATGAATGAATGAGTTAAACTTGCCATTTGAGTTCAAATTGGAGTGATTCCTCTAGTTTTTAGGTGAGAGACCCTAGGGGAGAGATTCCCCACCCATTCCCCTCTTAATCTCTCTATTTCACCCCTCTTTCTCTCTCCTCCAACCCCAATTCCGAATTTCCTTCTCTCTCCTCCCCTCCCCAACCACCTCCACTAGCTACCCACCTCATTCAATACCCCTCCACTTCCCCAAGCCACCATTACTCCACCCCATGTTCCAACAGGGAATCTTCCCCACTTCCAACACAACCTCCTCCCTTCCAAGGCAATCCCCCTAGTTCCCATACAACCCTACACATTCCAAGACCATTTCAAAATTTGAAACCCATTCCCTCCACTTGCTTTGGCCGCCCCATTCCTTACCCTCCCCTCTTGCCAAGTTCGCCCCCTTCACTCCCCCATTCCCTCTCTCACACCCTCATCTTCCTCCTCCACCTACTAGCACTTGCCTCCAGCCATTCTCCCCCTCATCCCCATCACCATTAGCTCTCTTCTCCACCCCACAAGAGCCCCCACTCACCCTTAGGTCGCCCCTACCACTTCCCTCCACCAAAGAAGCCACCTCTCCCTCTCATTTCATTTTCAGGTTGGAGCTGTGCAGACCTGCAGATCAGCCCCTAGTTGCAGCTTCGACTACGGCTTCCTCCTGAGGTTCTGAAGGCGTGGCCTACCTTTCTGGAAAGGCCTACCAGTCTACTTCGCAAGCGAGGTGGAAGCAACACGATCCGAGGTCGGAGCTGCCAGATAGAGCCAATCTCCCACCATCGCGCAAGAAGGCCTTCATCCAGAACCAGAACCTAGGAGACTGCCGTCTCACGATTTACTCAGGCTGAATCAGGCCCAGCTTCCTTCAACAAAGTTCTTCCCCGTCCAGTCCTCTTTCAAGATCAGGAAGCGGAGCTGCATTCGGCCACCGGGGGGTAGAGTTATCATTTTTTCTCTCCCCTTCTGTCCAGTCCTGCTTCGGCAGTCTGCTTCGACCAGTGAGTACTGTTCCGGGTGCCCCGCTCGCCATCAACATCGGAACGCTGCCCCGTCACTTTCTGCTGAAAGCTACTTCGACCACGAAGACGTCGCCGCTGGTTTTGCGCTGATCAAAGATCGGGAGAGTGCACAGTGACCTCTGCAAGTTGCTGTTCCAGTCCAGATCACCCTGCGGCCAGACAGAGCAATCTCCTTCATGCTGATGGAGCTGTCACCACCGACCAACAGAGCGTCCCCAAAAATTCTACAGTCATCCCCTTCAAGTCAGGAAGCTGTAGGAGGTGGTTTCACTCAATTCGGAGTCCGGACGAGTCCGTGGCAACCTCAACCTCATCACCCTGTCCTGCAGGCCAGAACAAGGCTGATATCGCACCGGACACCACTTAGTAATCGAGAGCTTTTCTCCCCTCCCCGCTTGGCCGGTTGAAGGCCCCACCCTGCGTGGTGGTAGTTTTGGTTGTAACACTTTAACCCCCACCCCAAGATCCCCCTCCTGCGTGAGGTGTAGTTTTGTACTTCTTTGGGCAGGTCAAGCGACACCGCCGCGGCGTGTGGGGAACCACCGCCTCCCCGCTCGCCCTCGTCTCCGACCGGGACCGGTTTCTTCAAACCGGTCGAGTAAGTGTCTCATCCTTGCTCAATAGTGTTGCTCTTTCAATATTTGCTTCATGCGCCGCTGAATTTGTGAGGGAGCGCCCGGTCCTCAAGTCCATGACTTAGAGTGACCGCCGTGGGGTAGTGTGAACCGGTGCCTTTGCGCACTTTGTCGGCCGCAATTGAATTGGGCATCCAACCTTTGGGAGTCAAACCTTGGCCTTGCTGGCCCTCTACCAGCAAGGGCCCATTCCCATACTTCACACTTGGCATCGCCAAGTCACTCCGGGTATAGAGTGCGACGGGAGAGCGGTGGCCCATTAAGGCCCATTTGAATGCTATTTGTGAATGCTTGCTTAAGTCCGAGGTTGTGTCACATCAAGTGGTATCAGAGCAAGTCCTTGACTTGTCTCTATCAAGTCTAAGTCCTAGGACCTTTGCATAGTGTGTCCAACCACTTTGGCCCTTTGTCTTGCATGTCCACCCGTAGTGGTGCTAGCTATCAACCCGGTTCATCGTCTTCGGCTCCACCAATGGATCCCAATCCTCACCAACTCAACCAAGATGTTCCTAGGGAGGGACACCAAGGCCACATGGATAGGGTAGATGCTGCCCTCACAACCATCCTTGCCCAACTAGAGTCCATTACCAACCGAATTGCTCGGTTAGAAGACCAAGAGTTCCGCCCAAGGAACAATTAGCCTAGAATTCCCCCTCCGCATGATGAGCCTCATAGAGAAGATCCTCACCCAAGGATCAATGAGCCAAGAGCCCCTCCACCACATGGTGAGTTCCATAGGAATGATTTTCCCCAAAGGAACCAAGGCCCAAGAGTCCACCCTCCACATGTAGAGCCTCATAGGGATGAGTTCCACCCAAGGAACAACGGCCCAAGAGCCCATCACCCACATGCTGAATTTTATAGGGAGGATATGGACCATGACCATTATTATGATTATGAGAGGCCTCGCCCCCATCAAAACCATGACTGGCGTCCACGGGATGATCCGGATGACCCCCTTTTAAGGATGATCAAGGTAGAGGCCCCAAATTTTGATGGTTCACATGAACCTAGTGTTTACCTAGAATGGGAGACCGCCATGGACCAATACTTTGAATGGTACCCCATGTCCGACCAAAGGAGAGTTAGATTGGCTAAGATGCATCTCACTAAGTTGGCCAAAACTTATTGGCTAAACCAAGAGGGTCTAAGACGGGTTAGGCGGGAAGAGCCTATTGACACTTGGGCGGATATGAAAAACCAACTTAGGAACAAATACCTCCCCCGAACCTACCACCAAATGCTCCTAGATGAATGGCAAAGCCTCACCCAAGAAGGGAAGACCGTGGTAGAGTACATTGAAAAATTTGACTCCTATCTTTTAAAGTGTGGAGTCCATGAGGATCCGGACGTCACCTTATCCCGCTATAGGAATGGGCTTCAAAGCCACATCAAGAGGGAACTATTCATGAGAGACGTTGATAACCTTGAGCTAGCTTACCAAGTAGCTAGAGATGTGGAAAGGTTTTCTAGGAGTTCCCGATTTATCACTCCCCGACCAACCGATCCCAAAAACTTGGGACCACGTCACATTCCACCCACTCCCATGAGAGCTCCTAGCCCAAGTGGGAATGCCCCTTTAAGGTCCTACAATCCTCCCCCACCCATCACTCCAAACAAATCCGCTCCTAGTCATCCTCTCCCACGGAAGATGACAACCCCAAAGGACCAAGTGTAGGAGCCACCCCGGGAAGTGGGCGCCAACAATGCTATAGGTGTCAGGGTTTGGTCATTTTGCGGGACAATGTCCATCTAAGGGGTTATCTAGTTTGCTTATTGAGGAAGAAGTTCAACCCCAAAAGGAGCAAGAAAATGACGTTGAGGAGCATGAAGCCTCACTAGATTGGGAAGAGGAGTATGAAGCCCAATATCTAGAGTCGGGTCTAGATCACTCCACTCCTTCAAACAACTCCCATCTAGGAGTCATTAGGTGCATCCTCACCCAACCTCAAGAAGAGGATTGGCGTCGGACCTCAATCTTTCACACCTTTATCAAGATAGAGAACCATGTGAGGAAAGTGATCTTGGATAGTGGAAGTTGTGTTAATGCCGTGTCACCCGACACCGTCAAGCTCCTTGGGCTTACTCTCACTCCCCACCCAAGTCCCTACCGGGTCTCATGGATCAACAACAACTCCATCCCAGTCAACACCCAATGCCTAGTGCCTCTCACTTTCTCTTCCTACCATGGCCAAATATGGTGTGACGTCATACCCATGGAAGTGGGTAGTATCCTTTTAGGAAGACCTTGGCTCTATGATGTGGATGCCACCATTTTAGGGAGAAGCAACATATGCACCTTTGAGCATGAGGGTAAGACTATCCGTCTTAACCCCTCCCCACCTCGACCCATGCCCAAGAAGGACCCTCTCCCTCAAGGATCACACCCCAGCACTTCACAAGTCTCGGGGAACTCCACCCCTCCAACCCAAGCCCTTATCCAAACCCCAAAACAAAGTAGAACCACGGGGTTGACCAAAGGTCTTCATCTCATCACTAGGAAAGAGCTTGAAGAGGAAATTGCTCAAGGGGTGCCATTGTGTGCGGTAGTCATATGCTTAGGGGAACCTACCCCTTCTAACCCCCATCCCATAGAAATCCAACAACTTTGGAAGAATTCCATGATGTGTTCCCGGAAGAGCTCCCGGACCAACTCCCTCCCATGCGTGACGTGCAACACGCAATCGATCTAGTACCGGGAGCCACCCTTCCAAACCTTCCTCATTATCGCCTCAATCCCACGGAACATGCCGAACTTAGGAGGCAAATAGAGGAACTCATTAGGAAGGGCTTCATCCGCATTAGTAAGAGTCCATGTGCCGTCCCGGCCCTCCTTACCCCCAAGAAAGATGGATCATGGCGGATGTGTGTGGATAGCCGGGCCATTAACAAGATTACCGTCAAGTATAGGTTCCCCATCCCTAGGCTTGATGACATGTTGGATATGCTAGCCGGAGCCACCATCTTCTCTAAGATAGATCTCAAGAGTGGCTACCACCAAGTTAGGGTAAGGCCCGGGGATGAGTGGAAAACGGCCTTCAAGACCAAGGATGGTCTCTTTGAGTGGTTAGTCATGCCATTTGGGCTTTCTAATGCCCCAAGTACTTTCATGCGTCTCATGACGGAGGTACTTAGGCCTTTCATTGAGAATTTTCTAGTGGTATACTTTGATGATATTCTCATCTATAGCCAAACCCATGAGGCCCACCTTGACCACCTTAGGAAAGTTTGCACCGTCCTCCGGCAAGAAAGCCTATTTGCCAACCTAGGAAAGTGTCATTTCATGACCACTTCCATCACCTTCCTAGGATTTGTGGTGTCAACCAAAGGAGTCTCCATGGACCCCGACAAGGTCCAAGCTATTCTTGATTGGCCGGAGCCCCACACCCTTCATGAGGTTAGGAGTTTCATGGGTTGGCCACATTCTATAGGAGATTCATTCGAGGGTTTAGCACTATCACCGGCCCAATAACTGATTGTCTCAAGAAGGGAACCTTTGTTTGGACCAAAGCCGCCTCTAAAGCCTTCCTTGAGCTTAAGGAAAAGTTGACCCAAGCCCCGGTCCTATGCCTTCCCGATTTCTCCAAAGTTTTTGAGGTCACTTGTGATGCATCCGGGACAGGGATAGGAGGGATTCTTAGTCAAGAGGGACACCCGGTCGCCTACTTTAGTGAGAAGCTATGTGATGCTAGGACTAGATACTCCACCTATGACAAGGAGTTCTATGCCGTGGTCCAATCCCTCCGACACTGGAGACATTACTTGCTTCCCAAAGAGTTTGTCATCTTTTCGACCATGAGGCCCTCAAATACCTCAATTCCCAACAGAAGTTGAATGCCCGACATGCCCGATGGGTTGAGTTCATCCAATCCTACACCTTTGTCATCAAACACAAGGCCGGGAGTGAGAATAAGGCTGCGGATGCCCTTAGTAGGAAGATGTCCTTGTTATCCACTATCCAAGTGGAAGTAATTGGTTTTGATAAGGTCAAGGATGAGTACCCTGGTTGCCCCGACTTTGGGTAAATCTATGCCAACTTGACCACTCATTCTAGCAAGGAGCATGAGGGATTTATTTTAGAGGATGGGTTCCTCTTCAAGGGGCCAAGGCTTTGCATTCCCCGGACCTCTCTTCGAGATTTCTTGGTTTGGGAATTACATGCCGGAGGGTTAGCCGGTCATTTTGGGATCCACAAAACCATTGCCTTAGTTGAGGGTCAATTTTATTGGCCAAGCCTCAAGAGAGATGTAGGCAAAATAGTGGGTCAATGTCGCACGTGTGCTTCGGCCAAGCAGGTGAAGCAAAACATCGGCCTATACACCCCACTTCCCATCCCCGACCGACCATGGCAAGATTTGAGCATGGACTTTGTGCTAGGCTTACCCAAGACCTCTAGGAAGCATGACTCCATCTATGTGGTGGTTGATAGATTTTCCAAAATGGCCCACTTCATCCTATGCTCCAAAACATCCGATGCCTCCCATGTAGCCCGATTATTCTTTGATGAGGTAGTCCGCCTCCATGGGCTGCCCAAGACCATAGTCTCCGACAGGGATGTCAAATTCACTAGCTATTTTTGGAAGACTCTTTGGCACATGATGGGTACCCTCCTCAAATTCTCCACTGCCTACCACCCCCAAACGGATGGCCAAACTGAAGTGGTCAACCGGAGTCTAGGGAACCTCCTTAGGAGTCTTGTTGAGGATCGGCCAGGAAATTGGGATCTCATCTTACCACAGGCTGAGTTTGCATACAATAATTTCATCAATAAGTCGATAGGGATGAGTCCATTTGAAGCCGTGCATGGGTACAAACCAAGAAAGCCATCCGACCTCATTCCCCTTCCCCAGCATGCTAGAGTGTCCATTTCTGTCGAGTCTTTTGCACAACATATTAGGGAATTGCATGAGGAAATTCGCAAGCACATTAGCATGAAAAATGAGGCTTATAAAAGGTTGGCCGACTCTCACCGGCGTCACTTAGAGTTCCAAGTGGGTGACTTTGTGATGGTAAGGACGGAGAGGCTCTCCCCAGGAGCCAACTCCAAGTTGAGGCCACGTGGGACTGGGCCCTTCCAGGTCTTGAGGCGCATTGGTGCGAATGCTTATGAGTTAGATCTCCCTGAGGATTATGGGGTAAGTCCTACATTCAATGTCACCGACTTAGTGCCATATAAGGGCCCCACGGTGGGACCTAGTGAGGAGATTGAGCCTACTTCTTCCTTTGAGAGAGTACCCACCCGTGAGGAGAGTCCACTAGTCAAGAGAGCTCAGCGCGATCGCATTGAACGAATATTGGATGAGCAGGTCACTACCACCCGGAGCAAAGTATATGAGCGCTATCTCGTCAGGTGGAAGGATCGGCCTCCGTCGGAAGACTCATGGGTGAGTCAGGAGGACCTCCAGCGATTGGATCCGGACCTCCTCGAGCGGTACCTTAGCCGGATGGATCCATACTCGACGGAGTCGAGCTCTTCACGGCCCAGGGGATTTGATGGAGGCATCACCCACGATTCCCTTTGGCTCGGGTCCACTTCTTCACATTCGGGAGCTGGTTGAGTTTGCGCCTCACTCTATTAAGGCCCCTTATCCATTTAGTAGCTTTCCTTTGTGTCATTTTGATGTATTTTCATTTTATTTGAGTCATTTCCCTAGGTCTAGCACTTATTCTCCTATGTTTTTGTATCATCATGCTGTCTAATGAGGCTATTGGGCGCAATTCGTTGGGCTAGGCCCATTGGTGCCCCCACCCCTTGGTTATTTGTAGTTGCTTATTTTGTCAGGGACTTATTGTAAAGAGTGGGTTGCCTATAAATAGGACCCCACTCCCCCTCATTTGAAGTTAATGAATGAATGAATGAGTTAAACTTGCCATTTGAGTTCAAATTGGAGTGATTCCTCTAGTTTTTGGATGAGAGACCCTAGGGGAGAGATTCCCCACCCATTCCCCTCTTAATCTCTCTATTTCACCCCTCTTTCTCTCTCCTCCAACCCCAATTCCGAATTTCCTTCTCTCTCCTCCCCTCCCCAACCACCTCCACTAGCTACCCACCTCATTCAATACCCCTCCACTTCCCCAAGCCACCATTACTCCACCCCATGTTCCAACAGGGAATCTTCCCCACTTCCAACACAACCTCCTCCCTTCCAAGGCAATCCCCCTAGTTCCCATACAACCCTACACATTCCAAGACCATTTCAAAATTTGAAACCCATTCCCTCCACTTGCTTTGGCCGCCCCATTCCTTACCCTCCCCTCTTGCCAAGTTCGCCCCCTTCACTCCCCCATTCCCTCTCTCACACTCTCATCTTCCTCCTCCACCTACTAGCACTTGCCTCCTGCCATTCTCCCCTCATCCCCCATCACCATTAGCTCTCTTCTCCACCCCACAAGAGCCCCCACTCACCCTTAGGTCGCCCCTACCACTTCCCTCCACCAAAGAAGCCACCTCTCCCTCTCATTTCATTTTCAGGTTGGAGCTGTGCAGACCTGCAGATCAGCCCCTAGTTGCAGCATCGACTATGGCTTCCTCCTGGGGTTCCTGAAGGCGTGGCCTACCTTTCTGGAAAGGCCTACCAGTCTACTTCGCAAGCGAGGTGGAAGCAACACGATCCGAGGTCGGAGCTGCCAGATAGAGCCAATCTCCCACCATCGCGCAAGAAGGCCTTCATCCAGAACCAGAACCTAGGAGACTGCCGTCTCACGGTTTACTCAGGCTGAATCAGGCCCAACTTCCTTCAACAAAGTTCTTCCCCGTCCAGTCCTCTTTCAAGATCAGGAAGCAGAGCTGCATTCGGCCACCGGGGGGTAGAGTTATCATTTTTTCTCTCCCCTTCTGTCCAGTCCTGTTTCGGCAGTCTGCTTCGAGCAGTGAGTACTGTTCCGGGTGCCCCGCTCGCCATCGACATCGGAACGCTGCCCCGTCACTTTCTGCTGAAAGCTACTTCGACCACGAAGACGTCGCCACTGGTTTCGTGCTGATCAAAGATCGGGAGAGCGCACAGTGACCTCTGCAAGTTGCTGTTCCAGTCCAGATCAGCCTGCGGCCAGACAGAGCAATCTCCTTCCTGCTGCTGGAGCTGTCACCACCGACCAACAGAGCATCCCCAAAAATTCTACAGTCATCCCCTTCAAGTCAGGAAGCTGTAGGAGGTGGTTTCACTCAATTCGGAGTCCGGACGAGTCTGTGGCAACCTCAACCTCATCACCCTGTCCTGCAGGCCAGAACAAGGCTGATATCGCACCGGACGCCACTTAGTAATCGAGAGCTTTTCTCCCCTCCCCGCTTGGCCGGCTGAAGGCCCCACCCTGCGTGGTGGTAGTTTTGGTTGTAACACTTTAACCCCCACCCCAAGATCCCCCTCCTGCGTGAGGTGTAGTTTTGTACTTCTTTGGGCAGGTCAAGCGACACCGCCGCGGCGTGTGGGGAACCACCGCCTCCCCGCTCGCCCTCGTCTCTGACCGGGACCGGTTTCTTCAAACCGGTCGAGTAAGTGTCTCATCCTTGCTCAATAGTGTTGCTCTTTCAATATTTGCTTCATGCGCCGCTGAATTTGTGAGGGAGCGCTCGGTCCTCAAGTCCATGACGTAGAGTGACCGCCGTGGGGTAGAGTGAACCGGTGCCTTTGAGCACTTTGTCGGCCCCAATTGAATTGGGCATCCAACCTTTGGGAGTCAAACCTTGGCCTTGCTGGCCCTCTACCAGCAAGGGCCCATTCCCATACTTCACACTTGGCATCGCCAAGTCACTCCGGGTATAGAGTGCGACGGGAGAGCGATGGCCCATTAAGGCCCATTTGAATGCTATTTGTGAATGCTTGCTTAAGTCCGAGGTTGTGTCACATCAGAATGGGGCTGGTCGGAGCGGAGGCGATCGAGCAATACAGGGGCTCGGAGGCCTACCTAGCCGACCTGCAAGAAGCTGCCGTTCCACACTACGAGGCAGCACTTCACGAGGCATCCGCAAAGGGTTCGAGTAGGGTTACCGCCGGGCCGTTGCTTATGCCGATGCACAAGATTCTGGGATCGACTTCCCCTCTGGCCAGTGCTATGACTCAGACGAGTCATCTTCTAGCTCCTCTGCGTCGGGCGGGGAAGATCCAGAGAGCTCTTCTCTGGTGGGGTCACCAACTCCGGTTGCCTTGGGAGGGCTCGCGACAGAGGCAGTTCCCGCGCAGGCGGGGTCAGTGCCAAGGCTTACCGTCACCAAGGGTGCCGGGGGCGAAACACTCGTGCCTTTCGTTCCCGAGCTTCAAAGTGGGCCCGAGGCCTGATGTATCACTCTATTTTGCCTTCTTGCTTTTTTTGTCTCTTTTCCTTTTCTGAAAAAGAAATATTTTCCCTTTTGCAAGGCAATAAATGACTTACTTGCTTCTTGCCTTCCTTGCCGTGATTCGATTAGCGTATCTGCAGTAGTTGGAAATTACCGATACGTCCTGCGTGGTTTTTGCATGCAGGTTGGACAGGCTCTTGACAGGGTGTCTTTCCGTTTTCTCACGCTTTGAATGCCAGGTCGCTTCGTGTATTCCGCTGAGGCGAAAAATGAGGGATTTGAGGTGACCGTTTAGAGGGGAAAATTCCTTTGGCGTGTTTTCGAGGGGGGGAGTCATTTAAGGCAAGTAGCCTCCCTTAGCCTATAAAAAGACCGAAGGGCGTCCCTTCCTCTCCACCGCTTAGGATTTTCACTAACAGTCTTTCATCGCCCCTTCTTCACGTTGCGCTGTGCCGTTGCATTCGGAGCATGGAGGATCCTTCGGAAGACGACGCTGCCGGTGATGGAGGAGCAGAGAGTTCTTACTACTTTGGGCTGTTGAGCAGGTCCGACGGTCGTCGCGCGGGGTTGAGACGGGTCCGATGGTCATCGCGCGGATCTGGAGAGGGTTCGACGTGCGGAGGCACGCCGTTTACCCTTTACCAGTTCCCGAGAGGCTTCCCGGGGGGCACCGAGATGGAGGACAGATGGGGGCATCCGGGACACCCGCCACCACTCTCTCTCTACTCGCTCCAAGGGTGGGGAGGAAGCAAATTAAGCTCTGTCCTTTCTAGGCCCTCCCCTGTCGTTTCTTTCACTCTGCGGAGGCTGCTTGCTCTCTGTACGTTCCAAAGAATTGGCAGGTTGGAAAGGAGGAGGCCTTCATAGGCGTTCCTTCCCTCTTCCTCTTCCAAGTTCAACTTGGAAGGTAGCCTTCCTTCTTTTTAATCCCTCTGTCACCTTTGTCACGGGCCACCCGAGCCAATTGGGTCGACCGCCCTTTGACCGAGCCAGTTTCTGCGCGAGGCAGAGTCAGTGGCTGGACGCAAGGAGATCAACACCGAGTCGACCGAGCGATGGCCTCTTGCAGTGGTGCTAGATGGATTTTTTGCTTTTTGCTATGCGATTTACTGGCTTTTGCCTTTCTGATGTACCAATAATTGTTTGAATGAAAAGAAGAAAGTTTTATTTCATTCAACTTGTTTGCACAACTTCAAAAGTAGAATTTGCGTAGTGTGGTTGCGTTCCACGTCTGAGGGATGGGTTCCCCTTCCATTGTAGCTAGCCTGTACGCACCTTTCTCGAGCGTCTTGACCACTCGGTAGGGGCCTTCCCAGTTAGGGGATAGCTTGCCCGCCGCCTCTAGTGGTCGAGAGGCTTCGGCTTTCCTGAGGATGAAGTCTCCTGGTTGGAAGTGTCTGTCTCAGACTTTGGCGTTGTAGTATCGGGTGAGGCGACGCTTGTATTCCGTTGCTCGGATGCTGGCGATCTCTCGGAGTTCATCTGCTAGGTCGAGATTCTCGAGTAGCTTTTGCTCGTTTACCTCGGGCGAGAAACGGATGACTCGGAGAGAAGGGTTGGTGATCTCTAACGGAATAACGGCCTCAGTGCCATATACCAACTGGAAAGGACTCTCACCGGTTGCCGTTCTGGGAGTCGTTCTGTGTGACCAAAGTACGCTAGGCAGTTCCTCGAGCCAGCAACCCTTGGCCTTGCTGAGCCAGGTCTTTATGCCTTTTAAGATAGTCTTATTGGCATTTTCGACCAGCCCGTTGGCCTGAGGGTGGGCGACCGAAGTGAAGTGGTTACGAACACCTAGGTCGGCGCATCGGTCTCGGAAATAGTGAAAATCAAATTGCCGACCGTTGTCGCTCACTATCATCCGGGGGATACCGTAACGACAGATGATCGACTTCCAGACGAAACTCCAGACGACTGTCTCGGTGATCCTTGTCGTGGCTTCGGCCTCGATCCATTTGGTGAAGTAGTCGATGGCGACGATGATGAACTTTTTTTGAGACTGAGCCGTAGGGAACGGCCCGAGAATGTCGATTCCCCACCGAGCGAAGGGATAAGGCTCGGTAAGGGTGACGAGCTCTGTAGCCGGTTGATGGACTAAGTGGTCGAATCGCTGGCATCGGTCGCACTGTTGTACGTGGGCCGTGCAGTCGCGCTGCAGGGTGGGCCACCAGTAACCCTGCTGTAGCAGGATCCTGGCGAGCGATCTTCCTCCTGAATGCGCTCCGCACAGACCTTCATGAATCTCTTGGATGGCTCGGCTGGCTTCGTCGGGGCCGAGACACTTCAGGAGGGGACCGAAGAAAGATCTCCGGTAGAGAGTGTCATCGAGAATGACAAAGTGTCGGGCTTGGTACTTCAATCTGCGAGCCTCTCGAGGGTCGGAAGGCTCTTGGGAGTCCCGGAGCCACGACAGGTAGGGGGTACGCCAGTCGCTGAGAATGGCCGAGTCAACAGCGAGGAGCTCCGAGTCAATGCTCAGGCGCTCTAGCTCTTCAAGGAGGACCGATCGGGTGCCTTCAGGATCGAGAGAAGAGGCCAGCCGAGAGAGGGCATCCGCCCGGGAGTTTTCCTCCCGAGCTATTCGGACTACCTCGAATCCCTCGAACTGTTGGGCCAGGTCTCTGACCAATTGGAGGTATTTGATCATTGGTACCTCTCGAGCTTCGTACTCGCCGTTGATTTGGCTAGCGACCAGCTGGGACTCAGTGTGGATTTTGACTATCTCAGCCCCCAGCCGTCGGGCCATGCGTGCTCCCGAGATAAGGGTCTCGTACTCGGAAGCATTGTTGGATGCCTGAAAGCTGAATTTCAAGGCGTACTGTAGTTCTGCTCCTTCGGGGGACTTCAGGAGGATTCCGGCACCACTACCGATCGAATTGGAGGATCTGTCGACGAACAACTCCCAGGTTGGCCTAGGTGCGGACGGAGGTCTTTCTTCAGTCGGGACGGTGCTCTCGACGATGAAGTCAGTGAGCGCTTGGTCTTTCACAGCTGAGCACGGCCGATACGATATATCGTAGGCCCCGAGCATGATGGCCCACTTGACGAGTCGCCCCGAAGCTTCGGGATGGGCCAGAATCTTCTTCAATGGTTCGCCAGTCAGCACAGTGATGGGGTGGCCCTGGAAATAGGGTCGGAGGCGCTTGGCGGAGGTAACCAACGCTAGCACGAGTTTCTCGGTTGCGGGGTACCTCCTCTCAGCCTCGTTGAGCACCTTGCTGGTGTAGTAGACCGGCCTCTCGACTCCCGAGTCATTTCTGACTAGGACCGAGCTGACTGTAGATGGTGTTGTCGAGAGATAGAGCAGCAAGACTTCACCCAGAACGAGCTTGGAGAGCACCGGGGGAGAGGCCAAGAACTCCTTAAGCTCGATGAACACTCTCTGGCATTCCTCATCCCATGCGAATGTAGCAGATGCCAACTTGGGCCCCCTCAATAGCTTGAAGAAGGGCAGGCATCGTTCGGCCGCACGGGACAGGAAGCGGCTGAGAGCGGCGACACGACCAGTTAGGCGCTGGACGTCCTTGATGCTGGTGGGCGGACGCATGTCCAGGATGGCCTGGACCTTGTCGGGGTTGGCTTCGATCCCACGCTGAGTGACCAAGAAACCCAGGAACTTCCCAGATCTCACTCCGAAGGCGCACTTGGCAGGATTGGGCTTCATGTTGTACTTCAGGAGGGTGCCAAAGGTTTCAACGAGGTCGGTGAAGTGGTCTTGGGCCTTGGGGGTCTTGACGAGCATGTCGTCAATGTAAGCCTCGACGTTCCGACCTAGTTGCTCCTCGAACATGTTATTGACCAGCCTTTGATACGTGGCTCCAGCGTTCTTCAACCCGAAAGGCATCCGGGTGTAACAGTATACGCCGTAGTCGGTGATGAAGGCGGTCTTCTTGATGTCTTCTGGATCAATTCTGATCTGATGGTAACCTGAATAGGCGTCTAGGAAGCTGAGTATCTCACTGCCCGAGGTTGAGTCAACCAATTGGTCGATGCTCGGAAACGGATAGCAGTCCTTAGGAGTGGCCTTATTCAGATCGGTGAAGTCCACGCACATCCGCCATTTGCCCGAAGCTTTAGGCACCAGGACGAAGTTGGCTAGCCACGTCGGGTACAGGACCGATCTAAAAAGGCCAGTCTCTTGTCCCTTGGTGACCTGCGCCTTGATGATCGTCTGCTTCTCTGGTGCATGCTTCCTTCTGCGTTGCTGTACGGGCTTTATGGCGGAGTCGAGGTTGAGCTTGTGCATTACAGTCTCCTCTGGTATCCCAGGGAGTTGATCATCGGACCAAGCAAAAACTCGGATGTACTCAGAAAGGAATATCTTATATTGCTGCTGAACCTTTGGCGGTAGGTTAGCTCCGATCCTTACTCCTAGGGTCGGGTCATCGTTTAGGAAAACCGTCAGTAATTCGCCACTAGGCTTTGTGGTTACGGTTTTATCCTTGACTACCTGGGGGCCCTTGTCCTTCCCGTCCGGCCTTGTGGCCTCTACCGAGATATTGTAGCACCTTCTGGCCGTGGCTTGGTTACCTCGGACTTCCCCCAACCCATTCTTGGTGGGGAACTTCATTTTTTGCTGATAGGTAGATGGTACGGCCTTTATTCGGCTGAGGATGCCCCGGCCGAAGATGGCGTTGTACGCTATCATACCTTTAATCACTATGAAGTCCACCATTACCGTAACGGTTTTGGGTGGGGTGCCGAGGGTAACCGGAAGGCTTAGGGCTCCCTCGGGATAGGTGGCCAGGCCATTAAACCAGCAGAGGGGGGTTCGGACCGGGCGGAGTTTGGATGGATCCTCCCCCATCTTAAGGAAACAGTCATAAGACAATACATCAGGGGCACTCCCATTATCAACTAGAATTCTATCTACGTTACAATGGTTTATCGTAGCCGAGATCACGAGGGCGTCGTCATGTGGGGTGTTTAGCCCTTCCAGGTCTTGGTCGGAGAAGACTATGACCTGGGGCTCACTCGGCGGGGCCTTGGGAGGCTCTATGGCTCGACTCGCCCGCTCGGCATGACGCTTCCTTCCTTGGCTACTGTCGCCTCCTGATGCTGTCCCTCCGGAGATGACGTTGATGTGGACCCCTCGGGGGACGTTGTCAATCTCCTCTGCGGCGCCTCGTTCTTCTTTACGCTCGGCAGCGAACCGAGCTAGGTGACCCAGACGATGAGACGCTCGATCTCGTCCTGGAGCTAGTGGCAATCACCGGTGTAGTGCCTGTGATCGCTGTGGAATAAGCAATGCTTGTCGCGGCTGCGGTTCTTCGACCTCATCGGCTCGGGTTGGCGGAGAAGTCCCGAGTCTTTGATGTCTTCATATATCTCATAGACCGGTGCGGCTAGTGGGGTGTACCGCTTGTACTTCCGCTTGCGCTCCCCATCACGGTCTCTCTTTTTCTCAGGGCCTGAGTTTGGCTCGGGAGCCCGCTTCTTGTCCCCCTCCCGGTTGCGTCTCGGCAGGCGCTGAGCACTTCTTCGCACTCGGCGTGGCGCAAAGCTAGAGTCACTAGCTCGGCGAGGGTCGAGGGAGGGTGGAGGACAAGCTCACGGTGGAGATTCTCATCCCGGGTGCCCCCAGTCAGTGCGGTTATGGCTGAGGCCACGTCCAGGCGGGGGATTCTCAGGGCTTCTGATTTAAATCGGTGAATATAGGCCCGGAGTCTTTCCCCTTGCGCCTGTTTGAGGGCGAGGAGCCCTGCTACCGACCTTGGGGGGGCACTTCCGGTGAAACTCTCTTTGAAGACTCGCCCAAATTACTTGAAGTCTCGGATGGACCCGGGGGCGAGGGCCCGGAACCATGCTTGAGCGCCTTAGACCAGGGTGGTCACGAAGGCTCGACACTTGATGGTGTCAGACGCTCCGTGCAGGGTCATCAGAGCGTCGAAGCTGTCGAAATGATCGGCCGGGTCGCCCTGGCCGTCATAGGGCTTGAAGGTAGGGATGGAGGTTCTGGGAGATACCTCTACCTTCAAGATGTGCTCGGAGAATGGGGATTTCTCCTCGTCCTCGGGAAAGAGGTCTTCTGCAGGGCGCGGAGGGCGCGCTCCTGTTCCGCGAAACGCCTCTCGAAATCTCGTAGCCGGCGGGATAACTCCGGCTGCTGTCGCGTCGTGGGGCTGGGGGGAGCATCTTGGCGATCTCTGGGAACGTCAGTCTCTGGGTTCGGACGGCGCGCCCCCAGTTTTCCTCTCCTCGGCGTGGAGGAAGCCTCTTGCTCAGGAGGCGGAGCATGCCAGGGGGCTCCAATCCGGTTGCGGATGATCTGCTAGCCGCGGAGGGTGAAGTAGTCTCCGGTGGTGTGCTGGGAGATACTCCCGCGGGGAGGGCTCCCTGACGGAGCACGGGACCTTCCATCCCTAGCCGCCTAGGCCCTCATGAGCTCCCCGAGGACATCCAGTTTCGCGTTGAGGGCCTGGAAGGCTTCGGCGCCACCGTTGGGTTGTAGCCCTACCGCCGCAGGAGGGGGTGGTGGATCGTCGGTGGGGGCGCTGGCGTTGGAGGGAGGGTTCTGTGAGGCCCGAGAGGGGCCATCCCCTGCCACTACCATGGCCTTTCCTCTCTCGCCGGCGGACCTCGTCCCTGAGCTCCTTCTTACCATACTAGCTCTTTGTACGTTTCCCACAGACGGCGCCAGATGAAGAGGCGTGATCTCGCGCTGGTCCTGAGCGGATGGTGGATCACCAGATAGTGAACTGCAAGACAGGGAAACGGATCAGGGGGCCCAGAGGGAAACCCTGGGGAAAACCCTCCGATGCTTAAGTCAGTGGAGCTATGGCGGGAGCAATAAAGGGAGGTGAGAGCTTGTGCGCGAGATCCCTATCCACCAAAAGGGGTGAAGTGGTTCTTGCTTAAGAGCTTTGAGCGTATGATTGCCCTTACCTTCGTCGAGGGTCTCCCTGGTTTAAATAGTACGCCGTCTCCTGGAGTCCTGTAAGCCGAGGGGTTTCAGGTGGGGGTTACGTCCTCATCGCGGGCTTTTATTGCCTTATCGTGGGAGCGTTATCACCTTGGGGAAGAAGAAGTCCCTTGCCTTCCTGAATTCCTACCTACTGAGGACTCTTAATGGCTGCAAAGGATAAGCAATCATCGGCCGTTCTGAGCTCAGAGAGGTCAGCCCTATCGGGCGATAGGCTTAGCTCGTAAGAGGATGGGTTGGATGGGTCGGCGTACGCCTTCTTCTCCCGGGCGGAGATATGGCTTGGGCCGACCTTTCCTGTGACCTGACTGACACTCGGGCCCTCCGAGCCTAGAGGCCGCCTAGGAAGGTTGTGTCCTCGAGTGATTTTTTATTGGGCTTTCTTCCCTGAGTGGGCCCTGTGGGCTGTCACTTAGGTGAGCTTGGCCTCGATGGGTCCTATCGGGCCTAGTCGGGCTACTCTTTGAATGGGCTACAGAAATCCCCCTCTCCATCACTATTTTCTTTAAGCAAAGTAAAAATCACAAGTGTTTTTCTAAAAGGTTACAAGGTTTTTAAATCTAAAAATCTCTTCTTCCCTATGGATTTGACCCGTGCTTTCTATAGTCCTACGTTCTCTTTTGATCATTTTGTGCGAGTTCGGTTTTAAGATTGTTATACGCGTGTTTTAAATGATGAACTTTCACGTTATCAGTCAACCCTCCCCCTCTGATTCTTCTGCTCATAATTCGGCCAACCAAATTCTCCATATGATGGCCTAGTTGGATCCGACCCAGCCCATATTCTCCACCAGGCTTTGCAAGGGCCGGATGCCCCATCTTCAGTTCCTACCCAGGGTGTGTCTGCTGCCGCCCCTTCTTTATCTTTGGCTAGTGGGCCAGGTGCCTCGTCTGCTGCTCCCATCGATCTTACCCCCGTCCAGCCGAAGGTCCTCCGCTTCACCAATCTAGAGGCGGGCCATGCTTCTAGTTCGGCCCATCAGATGCTTGACAAGGGGAAGACCCCGCTCCTTTCATATTCGTATCCAGATCCTTATCGGACCACCTTTCCAGCGTCTCAGGCCCTTGTAGGCCCAGCTAATTTCTCACGCCCTCAGACAGGGGCTGCCCATTTGGCTCCCACGGATTTGGGCCCATCCTTGGCCCATCATCCCTCTTATAGGTTACCCCCTCCGTCTACCTATCCTTCATCCCCTTATACTGGGTCTGCCCTCCCAGTCTTACCTCCTCCATCCTGGGAACGGGAACTTCTTGATAAGTGGGCTGCCATGCAGCAGTAGCTCGACCTCTTTTACAAGCGGGTCGGCCCAGAGTCCCTAGCTGATATCTTGATTTCCAATTTATGTGACATCCGCTTCTCTCCCCAGTCGGAGCATCCCGCGTACCGGAAGTACGACAGGAATGGCAACCCCTTCATCTATATAAGGGAATTCTTGTATGAGTCGGCGTAGTTTCAATACGATGATCACCTCATGGCGTATCTTTTCCGCCGCTCGTTGGACGGGGTAGCTCTGGAATGGTTTTATGCTCTACCACTGGAGGAGGCAGAGAGTTTCAAAGTCATTAAAGAAAAGTTTATACAAAGATTCCAAGACCGGGTGGGCCCGGAGTATTCTTTTACTAATCTGGTGGCCGAAAAGATGAAGGCTGACGAGGACTTCGCTACCTATGCTGACAGATGGAGGCAGATGGCCTCCCGTGTGCCCTGGCAGATTCCGGAGGAAGAGAAAGTTAAGCTGTTGATTTCCAATGCCATCCCCACTTTCCGGAACATCTTAGCTATGAATGACATTTCCAACATGCACCAGTTGTATAGTAGGGCCCGATTTATCTAGACCCAGTTTAAAGACTCCCCCATCCACTCCTTGTTCGAGGCCTAGAAACCCAAACCTGCCAGAAAACCTGAGGGCCCAATTACCGAGGGAGTCCAGACGAATGAGCAGGTGCAGGCTGTCCACTTCCCCAACCAATCCACTCCACCTCGCTTCCAACAACCTCCTCACAACCCCCTGTTCACCGCTCCACCAACTACCCAACCATCATTCCCCACTCCCCAACAACCTCAGTCGCTACAACAGCCACAACAGCCGCCACAGTACCATAATGTCCCTCCACCAAATGGCTATGCACCTGCACGCCTGGGTCCCCAGAGAGCTAATTACCCTCCTCTACCTAAAACCTTGCCAGATATCTTTTCAGCCCTTATGCACACCGTGATCTACAGTTTCCCCCGGAACGCCTGAACTGGAACCCGGCTGCTGACCCGTCCAGATTCTGCATATTCCATCGGTAGCCGGGGCACGATTGAGAGGTGCTACCAGTTCCATGATTTTGTCTATGATTTGAACAAGGGACAATGCATCGATTGAGCAGAGATGCACAAGTTGATTACAGAAATTAAAGAAAGAAGAAGACAGGAGCCGAGGCCGCAGTAGCCGATGCTGCAGCAGCCACAACAACTTCAACCCCAACAGCAGCATCCTACACCAGAATTAGGGATTCATCAGAATCCGATGCCAAACCACCCACCCGCTTCACAACCACAGCCGCCGGCACCGGCTCAAGTAAACCTTGTCCATCGCCCAGCTCCCGATGCTGGGTGGTCTTATGATGACGAGACTCTTCCTCACCTTTTGGCCCTCCACCACACCTATAACAACCCCTCATCACCTGTTATTCCCACCATCATTCGACCCTCCATTGTAACTTCTACGCCCACCTTTCAATCCAAACCCCTCATTATACCCACCACACTACCAACCGTTCCACCCATCTCCGCACCAGCACCCATCACACCTCCCATTGTCACCCCCTCACCTAGCCCGTCACCCATTATTTTTTCGCCAAGGCCTGCTAGGTCCGCCTCCACCATCGCCACCATCACTCTTACTCCCCCTATTTACCCCGTTGGGCCTATCAAGTCACCCATTGTGAGTCCGTCTAATGCCGTGCCGGCATAAAACCTTGCCCTCCAAAGCGGGCGTTTATTCAAAGAAGTTATCCCTCTACCAGTGCACCTGCACCCAACCCTCAGTTTCCATCAGCAACAGTTGAACAAGAAGAAGCCGACCCCTTACCTGGCACAAGGTACGATTTATTGCAGCATTTGGACCAGACGCCGGCCAAGATTTCCATATTGGAGTTGATCAAGCGATCCACGCTGCACCAAGATGCTTTAAAGGCTTTTCTTCAGAAAGTCATGGTCAGCGAGGACATGGCAGTAGACAATTTACAATCAGCTTTCACCACGAGTACAAAAGGACCAGCCATCTCCTTTTCAGAATCAGAATTAGCACCTCTCGAGGCACGTCAGATGCCACTCTGCATTTCCATCACTTTAAACAAGGTGGCCATTGAGGCAGCTTTGGTAGACACAGAGGGCATCGATAAATGTCTGTCCCCTTAGCACCCTACGTGCCTGTAACATTTCTAAGATATGCTGAGGCCAACCCCCACAACAATTGCCGCTTATGACAACTCAAGAAGGGCATGTCATGGGGTAGTGACTGTTCAAGCCTAGCTCGGGCCATTGACGATGCCTGTTGAATTTTATGTATTGGACATTGAACCGATGTTCAAAGCCATTCTGGGTCATCCGTGGATTGATAGTCTCCGCGCTGTGCCGTCGACCGCTCACCAATTTCTCAAGTTTCCATTTCAGGGGCGGGTGGTTAAGGTCAAGAGTATATCTACAGTCCAATTTGTTGAAGCTATTTCTGAAAAAATACTGCCGACTCTCTGGCCAAGTAACAAGCCAGTTATTTCAGTGCTCGACCTTGATTTTCCATCGGCATATGCGTCACACAAGCCCACCACTGCACCGGTTAACATCAAGGCGAAGCCCAAAATATGAGACTCCAAGGGCTGGAACATGATACTGAAACTAGGTTACCAGCCAAGCATGGGTCTCGGCGCTCAATTGCAGGGGTAGACTAAGCCCATCCAAAGGGGCAGAAAAATGAATAGAAGAGGCCTCGGGTATCGAGAGTCTGCATTATCAATTCTGGGAGATTCAAGACCGTTGACATCAGATTACCATCAGCATTTTGTGAAGGGGCCGTTGGAACCCGGCACCGTGAAGACACCAGCCCGTTCTGATGAGAAGGAAGATGATGCCTGCACTGTTTCTGACCCGCCACCACAGTTGAAGGGGCCGGTAGATGATATGGAAGATTTCTGTGAAAGTTTTGAGAAGCTATTTTATGAACAAAATCGTCCGAGAAAACCCGAGATGTAGCTTGTGAAGTACGCGCCAGCAGAGCCCGCCTGCTATCCGCAGACGAAGGGGAGCTCCCTTATCACCTTTTCTTGGTCTCCATCACGCCTTGCTTCCCTTTTCCAAGAGCTGGAGTCCATACCTCCCTCACCTCCTATCATGATCGATCCTTTTTTTATGAAAATGCCAATGGAGGTATTGTTTTTGCCATGCTCATGTGGGCACTGCCCGCCTGTCGATTTGTCAACTATGTGGTTTTCTTCATCCGATCCATTCTTTGATGTTCTTTTTCCGTCTCCCTTCCCCCTTACACTTCCCCTCCTCCCGCCTCTGATCCATCTTGTTGTGTGGTCTCCACTAGTCTCCAAAAAAAAATGCCAATTTCAAAATGGAGATTTCAGTGGAGGATTATGCTATGTTTTGTCAAACCTCTTCCCAGGGGCACGAGGCCCCTATCTCCCATCCTGTAGATTTTCTATCCTCTAAGTTAGATGTAGGGCTTCATGAGTCTAGGGAAGTAGAGTCGATTGGGTCTAGTGAAGTAGGGTCTTGTTCCGGTGTCTCCAACCCTTCCACGCTGGCTACGCGCCCAGTGACGCGTCCCTCTAAATCAATCCCTGATAGGTTCCTCAGGATCTTGCTCAGCATTGTCACGCCCTTCTTAGATGTCCTGAGTTTGTAGAAACATCCATCGTCCTAGAGGATGATGAGGAGCTAGACAGGGTATGGAGTGATGATGGATTCGGTGTTAATGAGATCATAGATGAGAAAGACCCGATCGACTATGAGGATGGCGACGTGGATGACACTGCCGATTTGTACGCATAGGGTTTGAAGAGGTTTGATGAACCGTCATCGACAGTGGATGAGCCCACAAAAGAAATAAATCTTGGAATAGAAGAAGATCCCAGGCTCATAATTATCTTCGCTAATATCTATCCTCAGGTTGAAGAGGAGTTAGTCAAGGTTCTGAGGGAGAATAGCGATTCATTCGCCTTGTCCTACGAGGACATGCCGGGCCTTGACCCCGCCCTGGTGGAACACAGACTCGTACTCAAACCAGGGGCAACACCCTTTAAGCAAAAATCAAGAGAATTCCACCCCCATATGGCTTTAAGGATAAAAGAATAAGTAGATAAATTGTATAATGGTAGGTTCATTAGAGTTGTTTTGTATCCTCAATTGGTGGCAAATATAGTCCCTGTGATGAAGAAGATGGAAAAGTTCGAATTTGCATCGACTTCAGGGACTTGAATAAAGCATGTCCTAAAGATGATTTTTCGCTTCCTCAAATCGACGTGTTGGTGGATAACACGGCTGGGTACGAAGCCCTCTCATTTATGGATGGATATTCAGGGTATAACCAAATCCGTTTACCTCTAGAAGATCAAGAAAAGAGCTCGTTCACCACGCCCTGGGGCACCTATTGCTACGTGGTCATGCCGTTTGGACTGAAGAATGCGGGTGCCACATACCAATGAGCAATGATGGCAATCTTCCATGATATGATGCATGTATATATGGAAGCGTATGTGGATGACATTTTGATGAAGTCAAGGTCGAAAGAAGATCACCCTGCTATCCTGGCCAAGGTGTTGCAAAGCGCTAGGGAGTATAAATTGAAAATGAATCCGAAGAAATATGTGTTTGGGGTATCATCAGGGAAGTTACTAGGTTTCATAGTTAGCAAGCGGGGGATTCAAATTGATCCGAACAAAGCAAAGGCCATTATGGATATGCCACCGCCTAAGAACATTACTGAGCTTCAGGGATTGATTGGCTGTTTGCAGTTTATTCCAAGATTTATATCCCAGCATTCACAAAGGTGTCGCCCATTCTACGAGCTGCTGAAGGCGGGAGCCAAATTTGAATGGAACGAACAATGTCAAAAGGCCTATGAGGATCTTAAGGTTTATTTGTCTAATCCCCCATTTTTTCAACCCCCTGTTCCTGTAAAACCCCTGATTTTATACATTTCTGTTATTGAGGACTCCCTAGGAGCTGTCTTGGCGCAAGTGGACGGCGAAGGGAAGGAAAGGGTAGCCTATTACCTCTCTAGGCTATTAAATCCTGCAGAAGCTAAGTATACCACCATGGAGAAGACCTGTGCAACCTTAGTTTGGGTAGCCCAGAAATTGAAACACTATTTCCTTGCTCATGAGGTTAAGCTAATCTCTAGAATGGACCCAATCCGCTATCTCTTAGAAAAAACTGTCCTTTCTAGCAAGTTAGCTCGCTGGTAGAGCTTTCTCTCTCAATTCGATATTACCTTCATCGTTCAGAAAGTAATCAAGGGATATGCTATTGCTGAACATCTTGCTCACTTATCTATCCCTTGTACATATTCTATCCAGGATGAGTTCCCCGATGAACACCTGGTTGTGCTCACTCATCACCTTTCTGGTCCCTACACTTTGACGGTGCACTCAATTCTCAGGACCGAGGGATCGGCGCCATCCTTCTCACTCCAGAGAGAGAGACTATTCCCATTACTAATCAACTCTCTTTTCCTGCTACTAATAACATAGCCGAGTATGAGGCTCTCCTTCTCGGATTGAAGCACGCCTATGTTCTGGGCGCACGATACTTGAACATTATAGGAGATTCTCAATTCGTGTTGTGCCAGGTTCTCTCTACCTATCGCACCCATGAACCTAAGCTCAAACCTTATTAAGATCTGGTCATGCTCTTGGCTAAGCAATTCCACAAGCTGATTTATATTCACACCCCTCGATCTCATAATATTCTTGCCGATGCACTCACGTCGCTTGCTTCTTCCCTTTCCTTTCCCCTCAGTTGCACCACTGAGACCATTATGGTCCAGCGGTTAGATGCTCCTTCCCTTCAGGATCTGTGGTTTGATAACCTTAGGAAATATGTAGAGAGGAAGGCTGAGAAGGAGGATTTGAAAGAAGTATCTTTAACAGAGCTCGAGGAGATCCTAGAAGAGGAGGAATTGCCTTGGTACCATGAAATCGAGCAATATTGCAGGGATAGGTCATTCCCAAAATCAGCCGACGCCGAGCAGAGCAAAGCCATTAGAAGAGTCACCTCTAGATACACAATTATTACAGGAGAATTGTACAGGCGTGCTCTCAATGGAGTTCTTATGAGGTGTCTAGACGATGATAAGGCTTGGAAAGTTGTTGAAGCAGCTCACTCAAGTGAATGTGGAGGGCATGTTAATGGTCATGCCTTGGCGAAGAAGATTCTTAGGCAGGGCTATTACTGGCCAACCTTAGAGGACGATTGTTCCACCTATGTCCGTAGGTGTCTTCAATGCCAACTCCACGCCGACAAGATTCACGCTCCTGCTTCATCTCTCCATCCTCTTTCTACTCCTTGGCCATTCTCTATGTGGGCTTTTGATATTGTAGGTCCACTAGGTGATCCAAACTCCCAAACCAAACAGAAATCTTTCATCCTCACTGCTACGGAGTATTTCACCAAGTGGGCCAAAGCCGAAGCATATGCGAAAATCAAAGCTCCACAGTTTATCGCTTCATCCTCAAGAACATCATTTCGCGATTTGGAGTGCCAAGCGATATCATCACCGACAATGCACCACAATTCGTGTCACAAGAACTTCAGGACCTCTGTAAGAAATTCAATATTTCATTGCATCATTCATCACCATACTATCCCCAAGGTAATGGCCAAGCCGAGGCCACCAATAAGACTCTTCTTGAAATCATCAAGAAAACATGCGAGTCGCATAAATTCGCTAATTGGGACGATAAATTAATAGAAGCTCTATGGGCTTATCGCACCTCCGTCCATACTCCCACGGGGTAAAACACGTTTGCTCTCACTTATGAGAATGAGGCGGTACTCACGTATGAGATTTTGACCCCTTCCCTAACTGTGCAGCTTGACAAAGAACTTAATCTCGATGAACGTCGAGAGGCGTTGCTAGTCCAGCTGGAACTCATGGACGAGAAGAGGCTTAATGCGGCCAATCATGTCTCCATTTACCAAAAGTGTGTCTCGCGTCATTTTGAAAAGAAGGTCATTGATAGAAAATTTCAAGTGGTAAATATGGTTTTGAAGCGCAAATTTATTTGATCAGGAGGTCCTAGGTCTAAGCTGCAACCCAACTAGGAGGGTCCGTTTGTAATCAAAGAGGTATACCCTGTGAACGCATACCATCTAATCAATGCGGAGGGCGAAGAATTATCTCATGCGTGGAACGGGTTATATCTCAAATGCTTTTATCCTTAGAGTCGAGCTAGCGACGGCCCGGTGGCGAGATGTTCCTCTCCTTGATCATGAAGGGAGATTCCTAGCACAACACCTACACACTACACGACCTACGAGGTAGGGCTTTCCTCTTTTTACGAAACACTGTTTCTCCTTTGGACACACTTGGGGAAAAGTAACAGTCCTTTTTTTTTCTCCTCTTCAGCTGAATACAGGGGTAAGTGGTAAATAAGGGGGCGAGGACCAATCTAGACACCCCGATTCAAAAGAGGTCTCAAATAGGGGTAGTATGTTATGACCTGATTCCGCATGAAGCAATCACAGAAGAAAAGAAAAGAAAAGAAAAGAAAAGGGGCAAAAACCAAGCAAAAGTGAAAAGCTCACCTAAAAGCTCGAGGCTCAAAAGTCTAACTACTCCGAAAAATGAAACTAGGCAAGACAAGAGTGGCAGTATAGTTATAGTTTCCCCGCGGGACGTCATGAGCCAGGTCGTATGTGTGCCTAGAGTGGATAAAGGTTCGATGACGGACATAAAGCCCCGGCACAGCAGACCGAATCTTTTGAAAAGGGGTTGTCACGAGAAGAACTCAAGCCCTAAGAACCTCTATACCTATCCCCGGCTTTCCTTTTAAATTCTTTTTTTGATTTCTAAGGACTGGGTCAAACCCCGAGAATGGCCTTAGCAGAGGCACCGTTAAGTAAAATTGGACCCTGGCAGTGGATGGTCACCCACAATGCATGTTGTACAGGGGAAGCCCCTAATGAGATATGTGGGTCTCTCGTCACCGGGTCTGAACTGGTTCAAAATCAAAATTCTAAAGAAAAATTAGATATTTCAAAATTTCAAAAAAATCAGATAATTCAAAAATATAAAAAATCAGATATTTCAAAAATACAAAAAATCATATATTTCAAAATTCCAAAAATAAAAAAAATCAAATATCTTCCAAAACATCAAAAATATTTTCAAAAATCATGACATAGTCCCCTGCATTTCATGGCATGCATTGCATTTTTCATGTGTTATTCATTTTACCTATTTCATAAGGCTTACCCCCTTGACCAAAAAATCAAGGATTAGTCATTTCCTAACTTGCTGTAGGCAAGAGTTTAAGCCTAAAATAGATTTAACCTATTTTTTGTTTAAGTGTGTGTGCAGGGACATGTCTACGAGAAATTCTACCATCTACAGGTAAACGGAACCTCGGCGACCGTTCCAACCATCTCAAGTAGTCATAATGTGACCATTTCATTCATCTAGACGGGCTCCAGAGGGCCACCTTCATTCCCTAAAATCCTATCTCACGAGCCCGCTGGCTCATCTTTGTGCCCAAGGTATTGCGGTCTGAATATGACCGCCGATTCTTAAAGCGGTCTCAAACTGACCGTCCTGCGTTCCTAAACGGTCCCTCGAAAGACCGCATGGGCCCTTGTTCTAAACCCTTGACATCCGTCTATTGAGCGGTCTAGCTAAGGCCATTTTTCTTAAGTCGGCGGTCACATGATGACCGTCTAACCCATTCAGCGGTCTCTTGTGGACTGCTTTCTTCCCAGAGAACCACCTTAATCCACACAAATGCACAAAAGATAAGGCCAATCTCATTCAATCAAAGCATTCCATTCCTTTATTCAAGATCAAGCAAATCGACCTCAACCCATAGGTTTCTATACATCATGAAAGAAAAATCACTCAATCCTCAGCCGGGCATCCCCACGAGGTCGAATCTCACACAACTCTCTCACATATTCCTGGTACTCTTCCTAAAGCTCTGTCACCTCCGCTAGTAGGGTACGGACCCGGCTGACCTCCCACATGATCAGCGCGCTCCTTACAGCCTACTCATCCTCCTCTGTCCCGAGTCTCCCCGCCTGGAGTGCAGGAAGGTGGGGTAGCACTGGAACTGTAGTACGAGGGAGTCCAACCTGTAGAAATCACCTGTGGGGGCTGTACATCGCCAAGGTGGTGTCTCCCACAAGCCTCAAGTCAATCCCAAGCCTCCTAGGAAGCCTGAGGGTGGTGCCATGGAAGAAGGATGGGCGCATCACGAACCGGTCCAGGGGCAGAGTGTTGATGTAGAGGTGCCATTCATCCCTAGTCTTCTTATCCGCGGTCCGACACTCCACCTGTTGAGAAAAACTGAAGGCGTCGCCAATAAAGAACAATGGATGTCTCCCAAAGATACAGCTGACAGAAGTGATATCTTCCTTAGGTATGAATTTTAGCCTGACCCACATCCAGCACTCAAGAAGGATCATAGAGCCGAAGAGTAGGGACCCTAAGGCTGCTGAGCTAAGACCCTCGTACAAGTAGGAAAGAACGGCCTGAGAGATGGAGAGACCCTACCACAGCCCACTAATGGTGCAAAGGTTGGGAATGTCCATGACATGGTCGGCAAAGGGGAAGGATATGGCACCGCATAGGCAGATAGAAACAGCTTTGGCTATGGCTTCATCCCACACACACTTATTCTTACAATGGGCTATGACCCACTGGCTCAGGGGTGGCAAATGGATGTGGTGTGGTCCGACTATGGTGCGAATATCCTTAGTGCTGGATAGGAATTCCCCTAGAATTAAAGTAGGATCTACAGGGGCAACAGTGTGGCAAACTAAGTCTTCCTCACCAACTTTAGATCTAGGAAGGTAAAGATAAGTCTCTACCTCCTCTAATAAGATGGTGGCCTCAAAGGATGAGAAGATGAAGGTATGCGTCTGGGGATGCCATACTTCTATTAGAGCTGTGATGCTGTGCCAATCTAATGAAAGCTTGGGATAATTTTTGGCTAGAATTAAATAAGGGTGCAAGTGCCAGGCCCTTAAGATGGATATCAACGCTATGGGGAGCTCACGGATCATGGCAGACATCCACTTCAGGGTGGAATAGCGCCTTGGGCCGAGAAGGAGCTGAGGTAATAAAAAAAGAAAAGAAGACAAGGGGAGGAAAAGAGAATGAATAATAAGCACTTGTTGAAGGAAATTCAATAAAAAAAAAGTTGCTTTAACTTACCTCTCTCAAAGGGCTGGAGCTCAGATGCCCAGAGATGGCGGTCAACCTTTGCAGCACCCCGTACTCTTTTTTCGCTGGCTTTGGCCTGTGGTAAGCACCCCCACCCATAGAGCTTCCTTCAAGGGCCCTCTTCATGGTATTTTGGAGAGGTTTAGCAAGGTTTTCAAGGCTTAAGAGAGAGGTGTTGTGTGAAGAACGAGTTGAAGTACCCTCCTACTTATAGAGCCTAATTTGTGGCCTAATACCACTAGGATTGAGGTAGGATAGCTCCAACTCGGGTTAGGATACGCTTTGGCATAGGTTAGGACTCTTTACTCTCGGGTTGGGACTCTCCAAAAGTGTCCCGATCGGAGCCACCAGAGTTTCCACGTACGCAGTCTATCAAGCGACCGTGGGTACATGAAAGCGGTCTACCATGGAACGTTTTCGTGCCTTCTCCACACTTTGCCTCTCTGGCAGACTAAACGGTCTTTTGGAGGCCATTTTTCAAATACGACGGTCAATGCAAAACCATGTTTCTATTCTCTGCGGTCCAACGGAGACTGTTTACCATCTTCTCTGGGGCCTTGGCCGAACAAGCGTCCGCGGTCCACCGTGGGGCCGTCTGAAACCTTGAGCGATTATCTGGATGACCGTCTATTTACCTGTTGCCTTAATTTTTGTCTCTCTTGCACCAATTCCACTCAAGGCTTTTCGTCTCTCTCTCTCTCTTACTCTCCCGTGACAGTATAGGATTTGTTGTTAGTCAGTTAGCATCAAGCATTCACACATTCATTTTCAAAACCAAAACCTATCATATCATAAGCATTCATAACCTCCATATGTACATAAGTCGCATCTAAGTACATCAGGCCAGTCCCTCTCCCAGACCTCTACTCTCACTCGTGCCCTCGTGCCTCTTCGATGGCGGGGCCATCGCTGAGCTCGCCTCCTCTCGGTGCCATCGGCACCATTCCTCCTCATCATTCCCCCGGTGACTGGAGGAACTCGTGAAGTACCCTCTGTAGAAGCTGTGTGTACCGTGTTTGCCACTCTGGGCTCTACTTCGCTCCGGCCTCTGGTACATCCGCTCATAGGCCTCTACATCACCCTCCAGCTTAGCCACCTGGAGTCGGGACCGGTCCTACTCTGCCCGGATGCGCTCTGTCTCTGCAGCCCCTGCCCGGAATCGCTCCAGCTTGACACGAAGGAGTGCCAGCTCCGTCACATCCACCGGGCGGCTGCACTCCAGCTCCCCTCTCAGCCGAGTGACCTCACTCAGCGCCGCTACTAGCTCAGTCGTCTGCACATGCACACATCATAATCAGCTAGTTGCATTCATAACTAAGTCAACAGGGAAAGTACAACTGTTTACTTACCCTCTTGGCGAGTGCGGCCTCGGCCTCCTCGGCTCGTGCCACTGCCTGGGCAAACTCAGCATCCCGCTTGATGCGGGAAAAAAACCCGGGTCGTATGATTTTATTCTTTTCTCACTTTATTTTCTAATTTTTTCTTTTTCTCATTAATTAATTTTTTTTCACTTTCTTTTGTCCTTTCACAAAATATTGTCTTCACCATTTTTTTAAAAGCTTCTCACTCATTTCATTTTTTTTCTTTAAGAAAGATTAATCAACCTCTTTTTTTTGTTACAGCATCACAAAAAATGAGAGAGAAGGATAGAGAACAAATAGATTAGAGATAAGAGAGAGATTACGTGAGAGATGGATAGAGAGAGAATTGAAGAGAGAGAATAGGAGATACGAAGAGAGATAGAGAGAGGGATGAGGGAGGGAATCTTTTTTTTTATTGTTGCTTACGGGCCCCATGCGAGAGAGAAAGAGAGAGAGAGAAGAGAGAGAGAAGAGAGAGAGAGAGAGAGAACAGGAGAGAGGGGTTTTGCCCCCTATATATATATATATATATATATATATATATATATATATATATATATATATATATATATATCATATAATAGCATCCCGTTAGAGAGAGAGGGAGCAGAGAGAATGGGAGAGGAGAGAACACGGAAGGGAGGGGGCGGCGTGTGATGGCCGGGTTCGGAGGGGAGGCGGTAACGAGCAGTAGCTGCCCACTGGGAGGGGACTGGTGCGATGGCAGCGAGTGGAAGAGGACGGTTGACGGCAACCGATGGGAAGCTTGCGGCTGGTGGGGTAGCAGTGGCAGTGGGAGGGACAAGGGAGGTGGTGTGGGTTGTTCACGTGCATGGAGAGTGTGGGGGACGACAGCGGCAGTGGGAGGGCAAGGGGGCACAGGTGGGGGTGGGTGTGGTACGGTGGGTTGAAAGGTGGGATAGAAAGGGTTTCTCACCCTGGGGTGTCTCACCCCATTTCCATCTCAGAGGGCATGCAGGATCCCTCATCTCTGACAGAACATTTTTTTCTCCCTCTCAATATTTCATTCAACTACATTCTTGCCCTTAACATGGAATTACATACACTTATATAGACCTTATGAAAGACCAAATGATCCCTCATGAAAGTCTGAACATGGGTTATAGACTCTTTTTTTGACTTTTAGGAGAAGACCAAATGATCACTCACCTAACACCTGACAACTCTCATAATTCACGTGGGAAGACTTAAGACACTAACATACTTATTATATGCTGGTGGCATACCTTAATTTCTATAAAAAAAGAAAAGCACACCTATAGGCCCACTAATGTGGCCCATTAACATAAAACACTTAAAATAAATGTAAATTGATAAATGTCCATACTGCTTGACGATCCTCGTCACCACTCGGCCCGATCTGCGGGAGGCTGGGAGGAAGATGGCGTGTCGGCTCCCTGGCCCTGGGCTCCCTCGGCTCGCTGCAAATAGGGGCATGTTAGGTTCATAATGCATATCATATACTTTTTTTAAGTCTGAGGCGGAGTAGAACTTACCAGGAGGTCCAAAGAAAGCCGGAGGACATCCCGTTGCTAGACGGTAGAATGGAGTAGCCCCTGGAGCTCGACTATCTATCCCTGGGTGTCGAGTTGCATGTAGAAAGTCAGGTGTCAATGTATTTTAATCATAAAGCATGTTAGAAAGCATGAGGTTAGAGCCCTACCGGTCGCCGAGCGCCATGGAAGACCTGGTCTCCGTAGCGTCGGGTGTAGGCCGTCAGGTAGGCCTCGTCGCTCTCGGGTCGGGAGCGCACCTCTCGCCCGAGTGCCGTATTGTCCTGGATCTGCTCCGACTCTTAAACAGTCCAGTCGATCTCCGTCGCCAGGCCTCGTGCGTGGCGTCTGACGTGCTCCTCCGACTTGTCGTTGTTGACACCTGTTTTATGCCGATAAGCTGAGTCGTTTCTCTTACTCCCATTAGTTGATGCCCTAAGTTGTCCATCATTCATTGGGCCATTTTTTGTGGCACGTCCTGGGCCCATTTTATGGGTAGCCTCCCTCCTTGGTAAAGTCCGTATCAATTCAGGGCTTATTGGACCTTGGCTTTGATTAATTGAACGTGTTTTATGAAAGTCAAGTATCTAAGAGCAAGAACGGTCCAACATCAGCCGTTCAGGACTGGGGCGGTTGACCCTAGACCATTCATACATTTTGGCTAATTTCTGAGGATTTTCTAAATATTCACCGACAGGCTTTTGTGCGGCCCTATCAGGCCCGTTCAAACCAATGGACGGGCGAATTCCAACCGCCCATATCTCATAGTCCTACGCGTGCCAATTTTCTCAGATAATTATCCAATTATTTGAATTATCACCGACAGGGTTAGAACGGTCGCTGGTTGGCCGCTCTACATTTGAACGGTCTTATTAGAACCGTGCATCTTTGAGGGTCCAACGGCGGACGTTTCGGTCAGTTCGAGCGATAATTGGGCTAATTTTTTGATTATTTGAATTTCCACCGACGGGTTTGGACGGTCCAAATTGAACCGCCCATGCTTATGAGCGGTCTATTGTAAGACCGTTCATCCTGTCGGTTGGTGATTTTTAACAGTTTTTTATCCCTTTTATGCATGGTTTTATCCCCAACTTCTTTTATCGATATCTCTGTGGATAATCAACCATTTTTGATGCCGTTTCGACTGGATGAGAGATAATGATAATATCTACGATTTATCTTTTATAATCTTGACCTGAAAATTGCTCAAAACCCTAGTTTCGGGGCTGACTTTCTAGGCTCTATAAATAGACCCTAATGGCCAGACTTGAAAAAGGGGGGAGATCTTGGTCGACGGCAGAGCCCTGCCGAGTTTTTGAGCGACCTAGCACCAAGGAGGGAGGCTTTCTACATCCACATAAGCCTCCGGTTCAGGGAGTAGTTTGATTTTTGAGTCCTTTTGCTGTATAATCTCCATTACGTTCTTCATTGCATGCATCGTTTTCTCCCTACGTCCCCCTTCTTTCTCACTACCATGCACACATCTACCCACGTTTTTGTCACCCTAGGGGTTGAAAACCCCCAGGTATCCTCCTTTCCATTTGTTAATGTTCATCTCTTACCATTTTGACGTTTACTACACTGTCCAGTTCTAATCTAGGTCTTTTCTGTGTGTTTCTTACGTTGTTTCGCAGGTCATCAATCATCAGCACGAGGCCCATCCCCTCTGGCCGGCCGGAGAGGGTGGAGGTTGGACCCCTTGCAACTTACTACGTGGTAGACTTGTGCAGTTTCATTATCGCCGTTCCACAGTACGTGCGGTTCATAGAGGGCCGTTCTTCGTGTTCGTGCGGTCAATATAAAGCCATTCTTCCTCCAGCAATAGTTCCTCCCGCACCTTCTGCAGCGCACTTAGGCGGTCTATCGTAAGACCGTACACCGTAAGGCGGTTCTTCAGGAGCCGTTCATATACCCAGCGCTGCAACTTAGGCGAGTACTCTCCCCTCTTTCCAAGGTACGACATGTCCATCATGTACGGCTCCTTGGTGGCGATCACGGTCTTTTGTTTTCTGTTCTCCTCTGAACGTTGTTATTTGCTCATCGCATATTGTTCCATTCATGATACATATTGATCTTTTGTAGGAGAAGAAAAATATATCTACACCCCTTTTGTGGCGATCACGGTGGGATGCCTAATGCCCATCGTGCTTTTGAGTTGCTGACCCCCCTTCGTTGTGCAAGTTTTCTTCTTGGAGTGACTTGCAGGTTGATGCATTTTTTGCCTCTTGGGATGTGCGCGGTTCTCCCAGAGCCGTCCATCTTCAGGAGCGGCTGATACTCAACCGTCCATCCCCTACGACCAGAGCCAATCCCGCTTCTGTTCCCTGTTTCGCACGGTGCCTGGTATACCGTTCATCATTTTAAGCGGCTGGAATCTAGTCGTCCATCTCTTCGGCACAGGTATGCGTCACGGTGTTTCGATTGCAGGCACACGGTTGCTGGAGGATCGTTAAGGAGATTACGCGGTTGGTCACAGACCGCGCTTCTGGTATTTTCCTGTCACCGCTGCCTTGTATTTTCAGCATTCTGTGATCATTCTATTTTCTCCCTGGATTATACGGTCCCATACAGACCGTCTTACTATCTGAGCGGTCGCATCGGGACCGTTCATCTGGTGCCACAGTGCACTCACGGTCTATTTTGATTGTCATATTCCATGCGATTTGCTGCTCGTGGTGCTGCTTGTTGATCTCCCCCTGCGCTCTTACCATTGTTGCATCATCATTTTCTTTATTGCTTATATGTATCCTTGATAATTGATTGATAGTTGCTAGGTTAGATTGTGCATGCACTCCGGTGCGCATAGGAGCGTCCATCTCTTCTCATAGTAGTTGCATTCCTACCGAGGTAGGGCTTCCTCTCGTCTCCATATTCCTTGGAGCCGACTAGGGACCTTGCCGAGGACCTCCGTAAGCCCCCGTGAGCCATGGATTCCCACACGGACGCCGGACAGGTTGTACCACATCCACCCCCAGTCTAGGGTTTGCATCCACGAGTGAGAGATCCTTGTAGAGTCACACAGTTCCTCATTACCTACCCCAGTTAGGCACCTAGTGGTTGAGAGAACTTATACTTTCATTAACTCACTAAGGTTCAAAGAGGAAATCATAAGAAATTGACGAGCATCATTTAATAACTTGATTGCATAATTGGGTGATTCTGCTCTCATCTCTTCCTTCCATTGCATGCTTGTTATTTGCTTTGTAGGTTTGGTCGGTTAGTTTTATTGGTCCTAGTCCTAGGTGTCTTGGTGTATGTGGGGTTGTCTCTTTCCCTCACGATCACCTCCTAGGGTTGGTTCTTATTTCCATTCATACTCCAACCCCTTGTTTGATTCATCATCTTCCATGTCGTCGTACGACTTCTCTCAGTCCCACGAGGACTCCCTTCCTCGTGGCCTTCTTGAGGACCCACCCAGGGTCGCCCACCTGCAGGGAGGAGAGGAGACTGCTCCTCCACTCCCGACCATTCTTGGCGAGGGTTCCCAACCCTCTCTTTCAAATCCGTCCAATCAGAATTTAGCCAATCTAATCCTCAATATGATGGCCCAGCTGGACCCTACCCAGCTCCATCTCATCCGGCAGGCTTTGTAAGGGGCCGATGCACCGACCTCAATTCCTTCTCATGGCACGACTGCCGCTGCCATCACGTCTCCCGCTGTTGGGACCACCTCTGTGGCTCCTATCGACCTTACTCCTGTCCACCCTCAGACCCTTCGCTATTCCAATATGGAAATGGGCCAGGCTTCCACCTCGGCCCATCAGCAGCTCCGTAAGGGAAAGTCTCCAATCCCCTCTATTCCTTACCTTGATCCATACGCCATAGTTTCTCCGTCGCCGCAGGCCCTCGTAGCCCCGGCGGACTTCGTTAGGTTGCAATCAGGGGCAGCCCAGCTGGCTCATGCGGATATGGGCCCTTCCTCGGCCCACTATCCGTCTTACGGGCCGCCCCCTCAATCAGCTAATCCTTTGGCCACCTACCCCGGTATTACTCCTCCGGCTCCTTCTCCTCCTTCCCGGGAACGGGAGATTCTTGATAAATAGGTTGCTATGCAGCAAAAAATTGACCTTCTCCACAAACGGGTTGGCCCGCAATCTCTTGCTGATGTCCCTATCCCTAACTTTAGGGACATTCATTTTCCTTCTCAGTCTGAGCTCCCCGTGTACCGCAAATATGATGGGAATGGCAACCCGTTCATTCATGTCCGGGAGTTCTTATATGAGTCAGCACAGTTCCAGCAAGATGATCGTCTGATGGCTTATTTATTTTGCCGATCGTTGGAAGGGGTCGCCCTTGAGTGGTTCTATACTTTACCCATGGAGGAGGCCGAGAGTTTCAAGACTGTTAAAGAAAGGTTTATTCAAAGATTTCAAGATCGGGTCGGACCCGAGTATTCTTTTACTGACTTAGTAGCTGAGAAGATGAAGTCGGAGGAAGACTTTGCAACCTATGTAGACCGATGGAGGTAGATGGCCTCGCGTGTGCCCGGGCAGATCCCGGAAGAAGAGAAAGTGAAGTTGCTGATCTCCAATGCCACGCCAACATTCAGGAATATCTTGGCAATGAATGACATTTCCAATATGCACCAGTTATACAGCAGGGCTCGGTTTATCAAAACCCAGTTCAAGGACTCCCCCATCCATTCTTTATTTGAGGCCCAGAAACCCAAAGCCGCCAGAAAGTCCCAGGGGCCCTTCACTGAGGGAGTACAGATTAATGAGCAAGTCCAGGCTGTTTAGTTCCCCCACCAGGCCACTCCACCCCGCTTCCCCCAGCCTTCACACAATCCCCAATTTGCCACTCCACAAGTTCCCCAGCCCGCCTTCCAAGTCCCGCAATATCCGCAACAAGCACCTCCGCCACCCCAACAGCCTCAGCGGCCGCCACAATACAACAATGTTCCGCCACCCGCGGCCTATGGATCTGCTCGACCGAGTCCAAAGAGGGCCCATTACCCTCCTCTTCCTGAAACTTTGCCCGATATTTTCTCTGCCTTAATGTATACTGGTGATCTTCAGTTGCCTCCTGAGCGCCCAAATTGGAATCTGGCAGCCGATCATTCTCGATACTGCATATTCCATTGGCAACCCGGGCACACGATAGAACAGTGCTTTCAGTTCAGAGACCTGGTGTATGACTTGCATGAGGGCCAGAGGATTGATTGGGCCCAGATGCACCAGTTGATTGAGGATATCAAGCAGAGACAGAGACAGGCCAGGCTGCAGCAGGCGGCGCCCCAGCAGCAGCAGTAGTAGCAACCCCAGCAGCAACAGCAACCCCAGCAGCAGCAGCAAGACCTTGGGATCCACCAGAATCCCATGCCAATGCATCAACCCGCTCCTCAGCAGCAACAGCAGTAGCCGACACCGGCACCAGCCCAAGTGAACATTGTCCAGCACCCAGCCCTCAACGCTGGGTGGACTTTTGATGATGAAACCCCCGCACACCTTTTGGCCTTCCATCACAACCCTTCCCCGCACCTGCTATCCCCTCCATCCTCAGGCCCGCCATTCTGACCACTACACCACTCATTACTCCCTCCACATCGCCCATTAGACCCGACACATTCCCCTTCGCTCCACCAGTCCTTTTACCACCACCCACCGTGTCCTCCGTCATTACCCCTCCGCTTAACCCTTCACCCATTTCCCCTCCACCAGGGCCCATTAAACCCACTTCCGCCATCCTCACCCCCATTTCTACACCATTCACCTACCCCACCGGGCCAAGCGGCGGTCCGTCTCAGGCCGTGCCGGCACCAAACTGCGCCATTCGGAGCGGGCGTCCCTTTCAGAGAATGTTTCCTCCTTCCGGTGCGTCTGCACCTAACCTCCAAGTTCCTTCCGCCACAGTTGAGACAGAAGAAGTAGACCCCGTGCCAGGCACAAAACATGATTTATTGCAGCATTTGGACCGAATGCCGGCCAAAATCTCAGTCTTGGAATTGATCAAGAGGTCGCCACTACACCAGGACGCCTTAAAGACTTTCCTACAGAAGGTCATGGTGAGTGAGGACATGGCAGTGGATAGTTTGCCGTCGGTTTTGGCAACAATCACCAAGGGGCCTTCCATTTCATTTTCTGAATCAGAACTAGCACCGCCGGAGGCACGACAGATGTCATTATGCATTACCATTTCTCTGAACAAAATGGCCGTAGAATCTGCACTTGTGGACACGAGAGCGTCAATAAATGTGTGTCCATTAAGTACCCTCCGCGCCTGCAACATCTCAGAAGACATGCTCAAGCCAACACCGCCTACAATAGCAGCCTATGATAATTCCAGACGTGCTTGTCACGGGGTCATGACTATACAGGCCGAGCTAGGGCCCTTAGTTATGGAAATGGAATTTTATGTGTTAGACATAGACCCGATGTTCAAAGCTATTTTGGGTCGTCCATGGCTGAACAGTTTAAATGCCGTCCCCTCAACCGCCCACCAATGTTTGAAGTTCCCCTTTCAAGGGCGGGTGGTCAAGGTAAAGAGCATCTCTACAGTCCAGAATGTTGATGCGATAGCAGCCAAGATTCTGCCTACGTTGTGGCCAAGTAATAGGCCAGTTCTGTCAGTAATGGACTTGAATTATCCATGGGCATATGCGTCACGCAAGCCCGCCGCGGCACCAGTCAATGTGAAAGTCAAGTCCAAGATGAGAGATTCCAAAGGGTGGCACATGATTCTAAAATTGGGCTACCAGCCGGGCCTGGGTCTCGGCGCACAGTTATAGGGCTGGACCAACCCCGTTCCCAAAGGAAGGAAGATGGGCCACCGAGGCCTCGGCTACCGTGAATCCTCAATGTCAGTACTTGGAGACTTTGGGCCATTAACATGGGACTACCGGCAACATTTTGTAAAAGGGCCGTTACAGCCGGGTACCTTGAAGGAATCGCCGTCCAGTCTCAAAGAAAAGGCAGATGAGGCCTGTGTTGTTGCTGATCCACCACCACCGCTGCAAGGGCTGGTTGGTGACCTAGAAGATTTATCTAGTTGTTTTGAGAAGTTGTTTCAGGAAAGAGAAAGCAAGCCGAAGAAGAAGGAGACGCAGCTGGTAAAGCGTCCTCCGATGCCATTGATCCTCCAGGGGCTACGGGAAATGGGGAGCTCTGTCATTACCTATTCTGTGTCCCCTTCCCATCTCGCCTCTTGGTTTCAGCAATTAGGATCTATTCCCCGTTCCCCTCCAATCCTGGTCGACCCGTGCTTCACGGAGAGACCCGAAATCTTATTCGTTCCCTGTGCTTGCGGGCATTGCCAGCCTATTGATCTGTCAACACTATTTACTCCTCCTCCCCCCGGAGCTCAGCTCCATGAAATGTGGTTTTCCTCTTACGATCCGTTCTTTGACTGCATATTTCCGGAATTGTTCCCTATGCAGTTACCTCCTCATCCGTCTTCTTCCTCCTCCTGCTGCATGATCACCTCCGGCCTCAAAAAAAAATGTCAATTTCAAAACGGAGGTCTCAATGGAAGATTACGCTATGTTCTGCTCAGGTTCCCAGGGCCACGAGACCCTTGTTTCTCTTCCAGTAGATTTCCTCTCTCCTAGGGTAGATGTACAGTGTGCAGAGTCTTCTAGGTTAGTCGAGTCAGTGGGAGTAGAGTCTAGCTCGAGTCTAGTCAGCCCATCCACGTCTGCGGCGCACCCCATGGTGTGTCACCCCAAAACCATCCCCAATAGGTTTCTGCAAGATCTGGCTGAAAGATGTCACGCCCTTTTGAGGTGCCCTGAATTTGTAGAAGCCGCGATCGTCTTGGAAGATGATGAAGAATTGGAGGGGGTATGGAGCAATGATGAACTAGGGGTATATGAAATCATGAACGAGAAGGACCCAGCTGATGATGAGGAAAGTGAGGTGGGTGACATTGCTGATTTATACGCACAAGGCCTAAAGAAGTTTGACGAACCTTCCTCGGTAGTGAATGAACCCACTAAGGAGATTAATCTCGGAACAGAAGAGGATCCCAGGCCCATACTTATTTCTACTAACCTCCCTCCTCAGGTCGAAGAGGAGCTTATCAAGGTTTTGAGGGAGTACAGCGACTCTTTTGCCTGGTCCTATGCGGACATGCCAGGTCTTGACCCCACGCTGGTTGAACATCGGTTGATCCTGAAACCAGGGGCAACACCCGTTAAGCAGAAAGCGAGAAGGTTCCACCCGCAAATGGCCTTGAGGATTAAGGAAGAAGTTGATAAATTGCATAAGGCCAGGTTCATTAGAGTTGTACTATATCCGCAATGGGTGGCCAACATAGTCCCAGTGATGAAGAAAGATGGTAAAATTTGAATTTGTATCGACTTAGGGACTTGAATAAGGCATGTCCGAAAGATGATTTTCCACTTCCTCACATCGATGTCTTAGTTGACAATACAGCTGGGTATGAAGCCCTCTCTTTCATGGACGGTTATTCTGGATACAACCAGATCCTTCTAGCTCTGGAAGATCAAGAGAAGACCTCGTTTACCACGCCCTGGGGCATGTATTGCTATGTCGTTATGCCCTTTGGATTGAAAAATTCAGGTGCCACTTATCAAAGGGCGATGATGGCCATTTTCCACGATATGATGCATGTCTACTTGGAAGCTTACATGGATGATATTTTGGTCAAATCGAGGTCTCAAGAAGAACACCCCGCCATTCTAGCCAAAGTGTTGCAAAGGGCTAGGGAGTATAAGTTAAAGATGAATCCAAAGAAATGTGTATTTGGAGTTGCATCGGGGAAATTGCTCGGGTTCATAGTTAGCAAACGGGGAATTCAGATTGACCCAAATAAAGCAAAGGCCGTTATGGAAATGCCGCCGCCAAAGAACATCACCGAACTTCGAGGTTTGATTGGGCGTTTGCAATGTATTAGGAGATTCATATCTCAGCACTCGCAAAGATGCCGCCCATTTTATGAATTGCTAAAGGCTGGCGCGAAATTTGAATGGAATGAACAATGCCAGAAGGCCTATGAGGAGCTTAAGGTTTACCTTTCTAATCCCCCGGTTCTACAACCACCCGTCCCTGGGAAATCCCTGATCTTGTACATTTCTGTGATTGAGGACTCCCTAGGAGCTGTCTTGGCACAGGTGTTGTGTCCCTGTGATTTTGATGATAGCAAACACTATAAGTCATTTGAATGCATACAATTCTGTTTGTGGTGCAGATGAATGTTTCATTGAAAATCTTATCTGAATTATTGCTGCATTTTAAATATGGCTTTGTGGTGTGTGCTTTGGTGAATTTCATAATTGCATTTATCTGGATTGTTTGATGTCATATGTGTTTACTTATGTTTTGATGATGACATAGTTTACGTGTGTTTTGATGATGACAAATTGATGTCATATGTGTTTACTTCATTTAGAATTGCTCATTTAAAACTTAGTACATTGCTTAACTGTGAGCATGGCATAGACTGTACACTTGTCTGTCTGCATGAGTCACCAAGCCCACACATTGCATCGTGTCCTTTTCATGAAGTCTATACATTGGCATGCAGCGTCTCATGAAGTATGTACATCCTCTTCAAGCATTTCAAATTCTATACATCGCTTGGAGTTCTTTCAAGTCTATACATTGCTGAGCGTCTCACTGACTGTCTCATGCAAGTATATACATTGGCATATGCATTCACTGTAAAGTCTATACATTCATAGCGTCCAGTGTCTAGAGTTTCATAAAGTCTGTACATTGGAAGTATGTACAACGGACTGTACATGCATCAATCTTCAAAGTCCATACATTGGACTGTTACACGCATCATTGAAGTCTATACACTAGTCCGTCTCTCCAGTCTGCACAGCCTTCTGATTGGACTTAATATCTATACAGCCTGCATCGTCTCATGCAGCATCTCAAGCCAAGTCCATACATAGTTCATCAGCATTTAGAAGTCTGTACATCGGTCCGTCTTGTTCAGCGTCTTAGTGCATTCAAAGTCTGTACAGCGTCCGTCTCAGCCAGCGTCTCATGCTGCGTCTTAGGCAAGTCTATACATTGCTCCGTTGCACGAAGCTAAGTCTGTACATCCGATTGTCTCACTCGAAGTCTGTACAGCCCATGGTCTAGAGATCAAGTCTGTACATCGCCTTCAAGGCAGCAAGTCTATACACTGGGGTCGTCAGCTGAAGGAACAGCATGTCTGTACGTTGGGTGTTCATCATCTGCTGCATGCCATTTCAAGTCTGTACATCGATGTGTTGCTTTGATGCCGTTGCATAGTCTATACATTGATGAGCTTTACGCACACATCTTCGGTGTCTATACTTTGCTTGTGTAACTCAAGCCTCTACATCAAAGTCTATACATCCGATAGGCTTGTTAATGCATCTATCTGCAAGTCTGTACACCGAGGACGCTTGAATGCTTTAAAGTATATACATTCTACACACTTCTCACTTACTGTTTCTAAGTATATACATTGTGTTGCATTGCTTGAATTTCGTAAAGTCTATACACTGCATGCCTCACTCTAAGTCTATACACTCCTGAGTGTCTGATCAAGTCCATACACTAGCTTTGAGCTGAAGTCTATACAGTGCCTCAGGCTGAGCAAGTCCATACACTGGCTGCTGTTCTTCACAGTCTGTACATCACAGTGAGTTGAAGGTTGCCAAGTCTGTACAGCCACATCTCAAAGGCCAAGTCTATACATCACTGTGGCTGCTCGAAGTGAAGCCAAGTCTATACACTCCTCACCTTTCCCTACGTTTGGCCAAGTCCATACACTCATATCTTTCCCTATGTTTTCTGGCCAAGTCTACACATCGTTTGCCTAGCGTTTGCTTCTGGGTCTATACACTTAGGTTGTTGAAGGGTTTTCAAGTATGTACACTGCATGCTCACTCAACTAAGTCTATACACTCGATTGTTAACCTTCAACTCTATACACTCGGTTTTAAAGCTTCAAGTCTATACACTTGATATCAGGCCTCAAGTCTATACACTCGTTTGTTAACTCTCAAGTCTATACACTCGTCTGTTAACCTTCAAGTCTATACACTCAAGCTGCATCATGGCTGTACACACTTTGTTAAACAGCCTGAACCAAGTCTATACATTATGTGATACCTTCTTATGTCTGTGTGACAGGTACTGTTCGAGAAGCAGATAAGTGGCACGTGGTCCGAGGTTGGCACCTGGCACGTGATCCGATGATAACGCCCTAAATGCTGCAGCTATAAATACCAGGCCGCCTCCATCTGGAGAAAGGAGTGAGAGTGAGTGTGAGTGAAGAAAAGAGAAAAAGAGATCGAGATCAGAAAGAAAGAAAGTGATCGATATAGAAGAAGAGAGTTGCAAAGATGCAGTGAGCAGAAGCAGAAGAAGAAGAAAAAGAAAGAAGAAGTGAAAGGAAAAGCCAGAGAGAGCCTGTGAAAGAAAAGAAAAAGAAGAAGTGAGAAGAAGAGAAAGTGAGAGTGATAGAAGCTTCAACTGAAGATCAGTTCCTGCTGGACCGTGGATCAAATCTAGGCCAGCCAGCTCCTGCGAGAGCCACAGTCTGATTCCACTTTTTCCAGCTTTCTGTTGCTGCATTTTTTGTTTTTCTTTTTAACGATTCACTAGTTGTTCTTCCGATTCTCTTGTGTGAGGTCGGGTTCCCTCCGGTGTGGAGGAAGAGAGACTTGCGTCTCTGGTTGCCTTTGACTGGGAGTCATCGGTTGTTTCCCTTCGGTTTGGAGGAAGGGAGGATGGGTCCTCCGGTTCTGGGCTTGTAGGTTTCGAGTCCAGGGGTCCCTTCGGTTGGGAGGAAGATAGGTCCGAGACCTCTAGTTTGCAGGTGACTTGGTGTCACTTGTGTTTCCCTCTAGGTTTCAGAGGAAGAGAGACTTGGGTCTCTAGGTTCCCCTCCGGTTTGGAGGAAGGGAGGATTGGTCCTCCGGTTCTAGTCTTGTGGGTTGCAAGACTAGGTGTTCCCTCCGGTTTGGAGGAAGAGAGGCTGTGCGTCTCTGGTTTCCAAGTGGCTGGGAGTCACTTGGGGTGTCCCTCCGGTTGGGAGGAAGAGGGGAGGTTGTTCCCCTGGTCAAGCTGTTTGGCAGCATTTGTTGCAGACTGAGTCTGCTGTGCTAGTGTTACTAGTGGAAGCCTCACTCCGGTTGGGAGTGAGGGGTGGACGTAGGTCTTTGGACCGAACCACCTAAAAAGCCTGGTGTTCTTTTGTGGTTTGTTTGCCTTATGTGTTCATTTCTCTGCTGCGCTCAGTAGATGTCTGTTTAGGATCGAGTGTGAGTTTATTCAATTGGACTGCTTTGCAATAGCTTCCTAAGTTTTCTCAGTTTATATCTGCATCCGCTTTTAATTCCACACATCTAAGCGGTAGAAATCAAATTGGGTAAAATTCTTTGAAAGATCCATTCACCCCCCCTCTGGATCTATGTTTATCTATCGCACCTAGCTAACAATTGGTATTAGAGCAGGTTCTCTGATTGATCAGATCCAACGATCTGCAGAGGATCCTGTTGTCCCTTGGTGCATTTCTGATTTTACTCTTTGCTGCATTAATTTGCTTACCGATTTATTCAATGGGTTCTCCACCGGTTTCTAATGGCTCTAACTTTAACTCATGGGTTAGCAGTCTACATAACTATGTGAATTTGATGAATCCGGATCTGTGGAAGTTAATCTCACATGGTCCTCACAGACTGCCAAAAGAAAAGTCCAAATGGACTAAAAGTCATAGATCGAGAAATGAAGAGAATCAGAAAGTTTTGAATCTAATGAAAGAAGCTACTGACAAGGCTCTACATTCTTGTTTTTATGACTGCAGGTCCGCTAAGGACATTCTGGAAAAGCTGAAGCTAACTCAGAGGACAGATGAGGATAGTTGCCTGATGGCTGACAAGAGTAACCATAGCAGTGACCAAGATGAATTTGAAGATGCTGAGGAGGTAAACCCTTTCGAGAATTTTTCTTTAGATGACTGGGAAGATGCCTATGCCAATCTGTCAAGATCATATAAAAAACTAGGGAAGAAGTATAATAGTCTGAAAAAGGAGCAAAAGAATCATGAGAATGCTAAATCTCGAGGTGAAAGCCCTGAAATTCTAAAAACTGAAAATGAAATTTTTAGAAGACAACTACAAGATTTTGATTCTATTACTACAGATCTAGATCATTTGAAATCTGAAAAATAAACCCTTGTGAAACAAATTGGTCTACACAAAAAGGAGAATCGGGAGCTTGTTTGTGAAATTTCTGAACTAAAGGAGAGGCTTAGTTTAATTGATGATCATGTTCATCACTATAATGCAGTTCAGAATGACAAATTGGTGAGAGAATTAGAGTGTGTCAACTCTGAACTTGAAAAAATGAAATCTGAAAATGCTTGCAATGCTTGTGCAACTTTAAGAGACTTGATAAATGAATTTGATTCTGATGATAAACTTCAAAAGGATTTAATCAAATCTCTGAAAAAAGAAAACAAATCATTGCTAGAAAATAAATTTGAAGCTGAAGATATGAAATCTGAAAATGAAAGACTCAAAAACCAGTCCAAGGAATTTGAACACAAATTGATGAGTCTTGAAAAAGAAAATAGATTAATTTCTGAAAAAATGGAGGCTGATAGAATAATGAATCTAGAGCTTCAGAAAAATCTCAACAAACCTCAATCTGAGAAACAACAGGAAAACTTTTATGAATGTCAGTCTTCCTTAGATGATTGGATGTTTGATGATGATCTCCTAGAGAAAAATAGGAAATTGAAAGAGGAAATCAACAAGCTAAATCATCTAAACACCCAACTGTCAGATAGGCTATTGATAATTGAAAAAGGCAAGGGTGTGAGCATAGATAATTCTGATAGGTTGATGAATGCTGAACAAGAAATTGAGAGTCTAAAAACCATCAACTTACTGTTAAATGGAAATGTCAGTTGCAGTGAACAGAAAATAGCTGGATATGAGCTTACTATCACATCCCTTCAACAAGAAGTTGATGATCTATATAAGTCCCTATCTGAAGCTGACAATGAAACAAACCTAAAACAGGAAGTTGAAAGACTCAAAAGTCTGAATGATGCCTTGCATCAACAAGTAATTTCCTGTGAAACAGATTTGTCCAAATATGAAGCTAAAATTGCTGATTTAAATTCTGAGATTAAAGATCTGAAATATTCTCTATCAAAATTTGTCAAGGGAAAGGACAATCTGAATAAGCTTCTGGAAAAGAGTGGTAACTCTCAGAGAGAAGGGCTGGGTGACAGTTCAACAAACAAAAGGATCAATATCAATAAAACTTCAGCTGTGTTTGTAAAAGCTTCTGATCAAAACACAACTACTGGTCCTTCTGTTTTTCAATTCACTACACAAAAGTCCACTGTGAAACCCAAAACTGTGGAACAAACTCCAAAACAGAAAAAGGGTGAAAATTCACAGAAAAAGGAAAAAGACACTCCTGTTGTTATAAAGAAGACTGCACACAATTCACATGATCTCTCACACACTCACATTAAAAAGGGTTCATGTTATTATTGTGGGAAGCATGGTCATCTCATGAGTGAATGTTTTATCATGAAAAAAGATAATAAACAGCATGCCAAGTCCCCCATTCATGTTCATGGTCCATATGGATCTAAACACAATTCTAGTCAGCACATTGTGTGTTTCAACTGCAATAAGCCTGAGCACAAGGCTGCTGAGTGCTGGTTTAGATCCACTTGGGGTAAAAATGGTTTTCATAGAAGAAATTCTTTTGCATGCTCCCACTATGGGAAAAATGGGCATACAGTCAAGGACTGTTGGTATGTTCAAAAGAACTATGTTAATCCCCATTTTGTCAAATTCCCTGCAAAATCTTTTGTGAGAATTTCATGCTATAACTGTGGGAAGCCAGGCCATAGATCTGCTGAATGTTGGCTGGTTAGGAATAAGAATCAAACTGTTCATGCATATAACAGAAAATCTTATTATCATGTTTATAAACCTCATGTTGCTGTTACTATGCATCATAAGAACCAGAAAACAGCCACATCATGTAGATATTGTGGAAAGTATGGTCACTCTATGGACAATTGCTACCTGATGGATCATGATGACCATGTTGCTATGAATTTTCTTAGAACATCTATCAGGGCTAACGCAGGACCCAAAACTACTTGGGTCCCTGCAGGATCAAGATGATCAAATACTTTGCAGGTGTGCCTTGGACTGAGGAATAAGGAGGGGTAAATTAAACCAAGGCACCCAAGTTAATAAAGTCCCTTTCAGGTAAATTCTCTGCACTTCTTGTTCTTAAAATAACTGAATAGCATGTCAAATCCGTCGTTGCATATTTATTCATCATCTGCATTGTCAGATTCAAATTTTTTGAACTCTCCTCATACATGGTATGTTCTTTTTATGACAGTCTGAATGAGCATAAATTTTAAAATTATGTTTCAGTGCCCTAATTGCATATCATGCACTCTGTAAGGGGGAGTTTGACTAATGCTTGCATATTATGATAATCTCATTTGCTGTATGCATACATGTAGTTAGTAGCACTGCATTTCCTTACATTGAAAAAATCTAAAAAGAAATGTCTCATTGCATCTAGATAGGGGGAGCATTCTTGTTTGTTCATTTCTTCAAATCTTGAACCCCTACTAGTAATCTGATCCATTCTCTTGGCAAATGTGTGGTTCACTTGAATTCTCTGTTGTCTACACTGATGTAGCTCCATTGATTCTGTCTACTATGAATTCAATTGATAACTTGTTAGTATCATACACATTTCTTCATATCTTGTCAAGACTGGCCCAAGCTAATCTGACTGAATTCTAGTCTTTAAGGCTTGCTTCTGAATTGCTCAATTCTCTCAACTTTTGGTATCTGAATTGCTCTCTGCTAATTTCTCTTGACAATGTCATTGATTCAGCCGAATGAGGAAAGATTTAATCAGTGCACCCTAGGCATAAATCAGACATTCTGAAAAGAAGAATCTTCTATTATACTGGCTTAAGAATGTTTTGATAAATCAAATTGATTTAAGCCTAATGTATTTTATAAGTTTTGATGTAAAAGAGTTGAAAATATCTGAATCATCATGCTTAATAAGTCTTAACCAACTACCTCATGAATTTCATGCAAAACTTTCTGAAATCTGAAATTTTAAAAGACATGGCTTTCTTTGGTTAAGATACATGTAGAAAGTATTGTTCTTAATCATTTCAAGTGTACTGAGCTTTGTTTGAAGAATCTGAAAACAGTTAAAATTTAAAGCTAGAGCAATGACTGTGGTCACAGAGAAACTGGGTTTTCTATCAATGAAATAGAGTAAGTCCATGTCATGAAGTGCCATAGTTACCTCTTTTCAATATGTTTGAAAGTCTGGCAGAGCAATGGCATGGATGTGTTGAGTAACTGGGGATTCTGACCTCTGATCAAGGTGTCTCCTCATGTAAAAAGATACTCCATTGCTAACTCTGTTCTTTTTGAGAGGCAATATGGTTGTCACACTGAGTAACCGAGTTACTTCACCTAAGACGTGTTGTGCCTCATGTAAAAAGGTGTTGACTGAACCAAACTTGCTCAAGGAAAAATAAGTGCTGCTCAATTGGTATCAAAAAATTCTAAAAATCTAAAGACAAGCTCAGTCTCATTTATTTCTGTTTAATCTCAATATGATCTTGTGTAACTTCCATAGGAGTCACTGAATTTAAATGAGTAAGATGGAAGGAGGTTAAACATGAATATCAAATGAGTTGTTGGTTCACCTTTATTAAAAGGTGTTTCAGATATGAGTATTAAATTTTCTTGATAAACTTTGAATACATCTCTCTTAAATCATGATGGTCAGTTTAAACTCATTCATAATATATTATGATTGAAGAATCTGAAATTCGTTTACAAAGATTTATGAATTTGGTGTGCTAATGAAAATCTATCTTCCTCATTTATTCACTGTGATTACAGTCTGTGTTTTGCTGATAGATGCTCATCACTTCACTATATCAATTGGCTTCACTCCATCATCTAATCAGGGGGAGCTTTCCTGTCTTGCTGAGTGTCTTTCTTAAAGGGGGAAATCTAGTCAGCATTCTTGAGTGTCCCTGTGTTTTTGTTGATATTCTCCCTTCATCTCAATTGGTTTCAACCTTCAAAACGTTTCTGATCATATTGCCCTCTATCAATGTGTTTTGATTGACATTGGTACTCTTTTATGTGACGCACAACTCTCAGAATTTTTTTTTGGATAACCAGAGTTCATCCTTGTAGATTTCTCTTGCATCATGGATCATAAGGGCAGAACACTCTGGTCTGTTTGAGACACTATATGCATAAGGGGACAATATGCTAGATTGTCTGATCAATTTGTTTATCTGCAATAGCTCTATATCTTCTGCCATGTCAAAGGGGGAGTATTTGTTGCATATGCATGACTGCATAAGTTGTTTGACTAAGGGGGAGAATTGATTTAAATGATTCTGATATTGTTTATCAAAGTATTTTTTTTTGATGAAGTCAAAGGGGAAGAATACTTTGATGAGTCTAGTCTGAATACTCCATTTATTTCATTCATAAGACTCATAGTATTGCCATCATCAAAAAGGGGGAGATTGTTGTGTCCCTGTGATTTTGATGATAGCAAACACTATAAGTCATTTGAATGCATACAATTTTGTTTGTGGTGCAGATGAATGTTTCATTGAAAATCTTATCTAAATTATTGCTTCATTTTAAATATGGCTGTGTGGTGTGTGCTTTGGTGCATTTCATAATTGCATTTATCTGGATTGTTTGATGTCATATGTGTTTACTTATGTTTTGATGATGACATAGTTTACGTGTGTTTTGATGATGACAAATTGATGTCATATGTGTTTACTTCATTTACAACTGCTCATTCAGAACTTGGTACATTGCTTAACTATGAGCATGGCATAGACTGTACACTCGTCTGTCTGCATGAGTCACCAAGCCCACACATTGCATCGTGTCCTTTTCATGAAGTCTATACATTGGCATGCAGCGTCTCATGAAGTATGTACATCCTCTTCAAGCATTTCAAAGTCTATACATCGCTTGGAGTTCTTTCAAGTCTATACATTGCTGAGCGTCTCACTGACTGTCTCATGCAAGTATATACATTGGCATATGCATTCACTGTAAAGTCTATACATTCATAGCGTCCAGTGTCTAGAGTTTCATAAAGTCTGTACATTGGAAGTATGTACAACGGACTGTACATGCATCAATCTTCAAAGTCCATACATTGGGCTGTTACACGCATCATTGAAGTCTATACACTAGTCCGTCTCTCCAGTCTGCACAGCCTTCTGATTGGACTTAATGTCTATACAGCCTGCATCGTCTCATGCAGCATCTCAAGCCAAGTCCATACATAGTCCATCAGCATTTAGAAGTCTGTACATCGGTCCGTCTTGTTCAGCGTCTTAGTGCATTCAAAGTCTTTACAGCGTCCGTCTCAGCCAGCGTCTCATGCTGCGTCTTAGGCAAGTCTATACATTGCTCTGTTGCACGAAGCTAAGTCTGTACATCCGATTGTCTCACTCGAAGTCTGTACAGCCCATGGTCTAGAGATCAAGTCTGTACATCGCCTTCAAGGCAGCAAGTCTATACACTGGGGTCGTCAGCTGAAGGAACATCATGTCTGTACGTTGGGTGTTCATCGTTTGTTGCATGCCATTTCAAGTCTGTACATCGATGTGTTGCTTTGATGCCGTTGCATAATCTATACATTGATGAGCTTTACGCACACATCTTCGGTGTCTATACTTTGCTTGTGTAACTCAAGCCTCTACATCAAAGTCTATACATCCGATAGGCTTGTTAATGCATCTATCTGCAAGTCTGTACACCGAGGACGCTTGAAGGCTTTAAAGTATATACTTCTACACACTTCTCACTTACTGTTTCTAAGTATATACATTGTGTTGCATTGCTTGAATTTCGTAAAGTCTATACACTGCATGCCTCACTCTAAGTCTATACACTCGTGAGTGTCTCATCAAGTCCATACACTGGCTTTGAGCTGAAGTCTATACAGTGCCTCAGGCTGAGCAAGTCCATACACTGGCTGTTGTTCTTCACAGTCTGTACATCGCAGTGAGTTGAAGGTTGCCAAGTCTGTACAGCCAAAGCCTGTTCAAGCTTTCACAGAAAGTCTGTACAGCCACATCTCAAAGGCCAAGTCTATATATCACTGTGGCTGCTCGAAGTGAAGCCAAGTCTATACACTCCTCACCTTTCCCTACGTTTGGCCAAGTCCATACACTCATATCTTTCCCTATGTTTTCTGGCCAAGTCTACACATCGTTTGCCTAGCGTTTGCTTCTGGGTCTATACACTTAGGTTGTTGAAGGGTTTTCAAGTATGTACACTGCATGCTCACTCAACTAAGTCTATACACTCGATTGTTAACCTTCAACTCTATACACTCGGTTTTAAAGCTTCAAGTCTATACACTTGATATCAGGCCTCAAGTCTATACACTCGTTTGTTAACTCTCAAGTCTATACACTCGTCTGTTAACCTTCAAGTCTATACACTCAAGCTGCATCATGGCTGTACACACTTTGTTAAACAGCCTGAACCAAGTCTATACATTATCTGATACCTTCTTATGTCTATGTGATAGGTACTGTTCGAGAAGCAGATAAGTGGCACGTGGTCTGAGGTTGGCACCTGGCAGGCGATCCCATGATAACGCCCTAAATGCTGTAGCTATAAATACCAGGCCGCCACCATCTGGAGAAAGGAGTGAGAGTGAGTGTGAGTGAAGAAAAGTGAAAAAGAGATCGAGATCAGAAAGAAAGAAAGTGATCAATATAGAAGAAGAGAGTTGCAGAGAGGCAGTGAGAAGAAGCAGAAGAAGAAGAAGAAAGAAGAAGTGAAAGGAAAAGCCAGAGAGAGCCTGCGAAAGAAAAGAAAAAAAAGAAGTGAGAAGAAGAGAAAGCGAGAGTGATAGAAGCTTCAACTGAAGATCAGTTCCTGCTGGACCGTGGATCAAATCCAGGCCAGCCAGCTCCTGCGAGAGCCATAGTCTGATTCCACTTCTTCCAGCTTTCTGTTGCTGCGTTTTTTGTTTTTCTTTTTAACGATTCACTAGTTGTTCTTCCGATTCTCTTGTGTGAGGTCGGGTTCCCTCCAGTGTGGAGGAAGAGAGACTTGCGTCTCTGGTTGCCTTTGACTGGGAGTCATCGGTTGTTTCCCTCCGGTTTGGAGGAAGGGAGGATGGGTCCTCCGGTTCTGGGCTTGTAGGTTTCGAGTCCAGGGGTCCCTCCGGTTGGGAGGAAGAGAGGTACGAGACCTCTAGTTTGCATGTGAGTTGGTGTCACTTGTGCTTCCCTCTGGGTTTCAGAGGAAGAGAGACTTGGGTCTCTAGGTTCCCCTCCGGTTTGGAGGAAGGGAGGATTGGTCCTCCGGTTCTAGTCTTGTGGGTTGCAAGACTAGGTGTTCCCTCCGGTTTAGAGGAAGGGAGACTATGCGTCTCTGGTTTCCAAGTGGCTGGGAGTCACTTGGGGTGTCCCTCCGGTTGGGAGGAAGAGGGGAGGTTGTTCTCGTGGTCAAGCTGTTTGGCAGCATTTGTTGCAGACTGAGTCTGCTGTGCTAGTGTTACTAGTGGAAGCCTCGCTCCGGTTGGGAGTGAGGGGTGGACGTAGGTCTTTGGACCGAACCACCTAAAAAGCCTGGTGTTCTTTTGTGGTTTGTTTGCCTTATGTGTTCATTTCTCTGCTGCGCTCACTAGATGTCTGTTTAGGATCGAGTGTGAGTTTATTCAATTGGACTGCTTTGCAATAGCTTCCTAAGTTTTCTCAATTTATATCTGCATCCGCTTTTAATTCCGCACATCTAAGCGGTAGAAATCAAATTGGGTAAAATTCTTTGAAAGATCCATTCACCCCCCCCTCTGGATCTATGTTTATCTATCGCACCTAGCTAACAACAAGTAGATGATGAAGGAAGGGAAAGGGCAGCATACTACCTCTCGAGGTTATTTAATCCCGCTGAATCCAAGTATACTGCCATGGAGAAGACCTGTGCAGCGCTAGTTTGGGTAGCTCAGATGCTTTAACACTATTTTCTTGCCCACGAGGTCAGGCTGATCTCTAGAATGGACCCCATTCGTTATCTCTTGGAAAAGCCTGTCCTTTCTAGCCGACTAGCTCACTGGCAGAGCTTTCTTTCCCAGTTCGACATCACCTTCATCGTTCAGAAAGCAATCAAGGGATATGCTATTGCTGAGCACCTCGCTCATTCTCCTATCCCTCGTACTGATTCGATCCAGGACGAGTTCCCTGATGAACACTTGGCACTAATTACTCATCTTCCTTTCTGGTCTCTTTATTTCGATGGTGCTCTCAATTCCCAGGGCAGCAGAGTTGGCGCCGTTCTTCTTACTCCGGAGGGAGTAACCATCCCTGTTGCTTATCAACTCTCATTCCCTGCCACTAATAACATAGCCGAGTATGAGGCTCTCCTTGCCGGTCTGAAGCACGCCTACCTCATGGGCGCGCGGTACCTTAACATCATAGGAGACTCTCAATTGGTGTTGCGTCAAGTTCTATCAACTTACCGCACCCGTGACCCTAAGATTAAGCCCTATCAAGATCTGGTCACGCTCTTGGCTAGGCAGTTCTGGAAACTTATCTATATTCATACTCCTTGTTCTCAGAACATCTTGGCTGGCGCACTTGCGTCACTCGCTTCTTCCCTCGCGTTCCCCCTCCGTCGTGCCACTGAGACCATTGTGGTCCAGCGGTTAGATGTTCCTTCCCCGTAGGATCCCTGCTTCGACAACCTTAGGAAGTCTGTAGAGAAGAAGATAGAAAGGGAGGAGGTGAGAGAAGTATCATTGACTGAGCTTGAGAAAATCATCGAAGAAGAAGAATTGCCATGGTTCTATGAAATTGAGCAATATTGCAGGGATGGCATATTTTCGGAGGCTGCGAATGCTGAACAGAGAAAGGCCATTAGAAGAGTCGCTGCAAGATATACGATTGTTGCTGGTGAGTTATATAGGCGGGCTCTGAACGGAGTTCTAATGAGGTGTCTAGATGACGAAGAGGCTTGGAAAGTAGTAGAAGCAGCTCACTCCAGTGAATGTGGAGGGCATGTGAATGGACAGGCGTTGGCAAAGAAGATTCTTAGGCAGGGCTATTACTGGCCGACCCTAGAAGAAGATTGCTCCACCTATGTCCGTAGGTGTCTCCAGTGCCAGCTCCATGCTGACAAAATCCATGCTCCTGCTTCTTCTCTTCACACTCTTTCTGCTCCTTGGCAGTTCTCCATGTGGGCCTTTGATATCATCGGACCCCTCGGTGACCCGAATTCCGCAGTCAAGCAGAAATCCTTCATTTTGACGGCTACGGAGTACTTCACCAAATGGGCGGAAGCTGAAGCTTATGCAGAGATCAAAGACACCACAGTATGCCGCTTTATTATGAAGAACATCATCTCGCGGTTTGGAGTGCCAGGCGACATCGTCACCGACAACGGCCCTCAATTCGTATCACAAGAACTCTGGGACCTTTGTAAGAAATTCAATATAGCTTTGCATCATTCATCACCATACTACCCTCAAGGTAATGGCCAAGCTGAGGCCACAAATAAAACCCTTCTTAAAATTATCAAGAAAACATGCGAATCGCATAAATTTGCTGATTGGGCCGACAAACTGATAGAAGCTCTATGGGCCTATCGCACCTCCGTCCGCACCCCTACAGGGCAGACTCCTTTTGCTCTCACTTATGGGATGGAGGCGGTACACCCGTATGAGATTTTGATCCCTTCCCTAAGAGTGCAGCTGGACAAAGAACTTAATCTCGACGAACGTCGAGAGGCATTGCTAGTCCAACTGGAACTCTTGGACGAGAAGAGGCTTAATGCGGCCAACCATGTTTCGGTTTATCAAAAGCGTGTCTCGCGGTATTTTCAAAAGAAGGTCATTGAAAGAAAATTTCAAGTGGGTAATATGGTTTTGAAACGCAAATTCATCAGATCAGCAGGTCCCAAGTCTAAACTACAACCCAACTGGGAAGGGCCATTCGTAATCAAGGAAGCTTATCCGGGTAACGCGTATCGTCTAAGCAACGCGGAGGGTGAAGAATTGCCAAACCCGTGGAATGGGCTGTATTTAAAATGTTTTTATCCATAGAGTCAAAACCAGCAACGGCTCGATGGCGGGGTGCACCCCAACTGACCGCGAAAGGAGGACCCTCATCTAGCATCTCACACACTACACGGCCGCCCGTGGTTCGGTTTCCTGCTTTCCTGCCCGACACCGTTTCTCCATTGGCCATGCCTGGGGAAAGTGAAGATCCCTGTATTTCCTCTCTCTCGGCTGAAAATAGGGGCAAATGGTGAATAAGGGGGCGAGAACTGACCTGGACCCCCCTCTAAAAGAGGTCTCAAATAGGGGCAGCCCGTTAAGACCTTATTCTACAAAGAAAAGGAAAAAGAAAAGTAAAAAAAAAGGGGGAAAGAAGAGGGGCAAAATCAAAAGTCAAGACTGAGAGCACAAAGCTCGAAGCTCTCAAAATCCCCAAATAATACAACTAGGCATGGCAAGAGTGGCAGTACAGTTTCCCCGCGGGACATCATGAGCTCGGTCGTATGCGTGCCTAGAGCGGATGTAGGTTCGATAACGGACACAAAGCCCCGGCGCAACAGACCGGATTCTTTGAAAAGGGGAGTGTCTTGGGAAGAACTCAAGCCCTAAAACCTCTACACCTACCACAAGCTTCACTACTCAATCTTTTTCAATTTTCCAAGGAATGAATCCCACCCCGGGTATGGCCTCGGCAGAAACACCGTTGAGCAAAGTTGACCCCGGCCACGGGCGGCCCCCCTTTTCGCACGTGCTGGGTCTGGGAAGTCCATAGCGAGATGAGAGGGTCCACGTTATTTAAGCTTGAGCTGGTTCCAAAACCCAAAAAATTCAAATATTTCAAAACCCAAAAGAAAATCAAATATTTCAAAAACTCCAAAAAAAATCAAATATTTCAAAACTCCAAAAAAATCAAATATTTCAAAACCCAAAAAAAATCAAATATTTCAAAACTCAAAAACAAAATTAAATATTTCAAAACCCAAAAAATCAGATATTTTCAAAACTCAAAGAAATCAAATATTTCAAAACCTCCAAAAAAGATTTTGGTTTCTCATATGCATCGCATGCATTGCACTTTGTCATTGTGTCTTTTTTGCCTATGTTGATAAGGCTTGCCCCCTTGACCAAAATCAAGGATTGGTCACTTTCTAAACTTGCTGCGGGCAAGGGGTTAAGCCTAAAACATATTTAACCTATTTTTCTTAATTCATTTTGTGTAAGCACAGGGGCAAACAGAAGATCGAAGATAAAGCCAAGCCATGGACGCACACAATCACATCAGAGAATATCCAAACTCAAAAAAACATCTCAATCATCAATCTTATTCATTCTCATATCAAACTCTAAACATCCATATCTATATCATCATGAAAAGATAAAACAATCACTCTGGCCCCCGCTGGGCATCCCCGCGGGGACTTATCTCTCTCAGCTTTCTAAGGTAAGCATGTCTTGTCTCTGGAACCTCCTCAACCTCTGCTGGTAGGGTGCGCACCCTGCTCACCTCCCACATAATCAGCGCGCTCCTAACCGCCTGCTCGTCCTCCTCTGTCCCGATCCTCCTCGCCTGTAGCACGGGAAGGTGGGGTAGCGTCGGTAGCATGGTCCGGGGTAGTCCAACCTTTAAGTAGCACCTGTGTGGGCTGTACATCGCCAATGCAGTATCGCTCACGAGCCTCAAGTCCAAGCCCACTCTCCGAGGTAGCCTGATGGTGGTGTCGTGAAGGAAGTCTGGGCGCATCACAAATCTATCTAGGGGCAGTCTGTGGAGGTACGGCGCCACTCGTCCCTGGTCTTCATCTCGGCCATCCTGCACTCAACCTGTGGAGAGAACCTGAAGGCGCCTCCTATGAAGTAAAGGGCGTGGCTCCCGAAGATCCTGCTGACAGAAGTAATATCCTCTCTTGGGATGATCTTCATCCCGACTCCCATCCAGCACTCCAATAGAATCATAGAGCCAAAGAGAGGACCTCCTAGGGCCGCAGAGCTGAGACCCTCATACAAGTAGGCTAAGATGGCCTGGGAGATGGAAAGCCCCTGCCACAAGCCGCTGATGGTGCTAAGTAAGGGAATCTCTAAGACATGGTCAGCCGAAGGGAAGAGGATGGCCCCGCATAGGCAGATAGATGCAGCTTTGGCTATGGCCGCGGTCCACCCACATTTATTCATGCAATGCTCTACTACCCACTGACTAAGAGGAAGGAGGTAAATAGGACGAGGACCTACAAAGGTACGAATGTCTTTGCTGTCTGGTATGAACCCTCCTAGGATGAGTTTTGGGTCTATAGGGGCAACAGTATGGCATATTAGGCCTTCCTCCCCTACCTTGGACCTAGGGAACCCGAAGTAGGTCTCTACCTCCTCCAACAGGATAGTGGCCTCGAAGGATGGGAAGAAGAAGGTATGGGTCTGAGGATGCCATGTTTCTATCAAAGCAGAAATGCTATGCCAATCCAAATAGAGCTTAGGGTAGTTCTGGCCTATAACTAAAAGGGAGTGTAGGTGCCAAGATTTGAGAAGGTAAGTCACCCCTAGGGGCAATGCACAGATCATGGGGGCCACCCATTTCAAAACAGAATAGCGCCTCGGGCCCGGAAGGAGCTGATAGAAGAAGAGAGAGAGCATACGAGGAAGAGGAGATATAAGTGAAGTTGAGGGAAAAGAAATTGAATGAACTCATGATGAACTTACTTCTCTCATAGGAGCAGCACTGAGATGCCGAGGGATTGAGCTTAGCCGTTGGAGCACTTCCCGCTCCTTTCTGGCTGGTTTTAGCCCTTCAAAAGATGCTCCCTCCATAGAACTTCCCTCTAGAACCCTCTTCATGATGATTTGATGGTGAGAATAAAAGGTTTCAAGGATTGGAAGGAAGAGGACATGTGAGCTGTGAATTTAGACTCCTCTCCCACTTATAGGGATTGTTAGGAAGCCTAGGCCTCTTGAGATTGGGGTTGGATAAGTCTAGGACGGGTTAAGATGAGGTTTAGATAAGTTCAAATCACCTTACCCTCGGGTTAAGGACTCCCCAGGGAGTCCCCTTTTTAGCTTGCAGGGTATCCACTTTGACGGTCTTACGATAGACCGCCCATCCGTTTGTGCGGTCCGTAGCGGACCGTTCATCTTCTTCTAGAGAACCCGGGCCTACTTGTCACGCGGTTCATATTGAACCGTTCACCATGCCGAACGGTTATTGTGAAACCGTTCCATTCCCCTTGGAGCGGTCTATTGTAAACCATTTGTCTTCTTGAAGCGGCTCTCTGAGGACCGTCCATCTTGTCCGCCCTTTCTATCAACCTACCCAACTAATAATCATACTCCTATCTCACTCATTTGGCGCACTCTCATATCTCACTCAAGTCGGCGTGTACGTCACTCCTCTCACTCAAGTCGGCTTGTGCGTCACTCCTCTCACTCAAGTCGGCGTGTGTGTCACTCCTATCACTCAAGTCGGCGTGTGTGTCTCTCCCTCACTCAAGTCGGCGTGTGCGTCTCTCCCTCACTCAAGTCGGCGTGTGCGTCACTCACCTCACTCAAGTCGGCGTGTGCGTCCCTCTCTCAGGTCGTGCGCATCTCTCAATCTCGCCTGTTTGCCTCACTCCCTATAGTAGCTAAATCGCATTCATTCCTGCAAACATTCATCCCACAAAGTAAAAATCAAAACAAAAGCACGCATATCACTATCATATCATATCACATCATGTACAAAAGTCGGGCCCAGTGCAAAGTCAAACCTGTCCCTCTCCCTGGCCCCCGTCGCTGTCTCCGCCGCCCTCATGCCTCTTTGGGGGAGGCATCGCTGAGGTCGCCTCATCACGCCATCGCCGGCGCCGCTCCTCCTCCTCATTCCTCCGGTGGCCAGAAGAACTAGTGAAGTAACTCCTCACGGAGCCGTGGGTGCCATGGCTACCACTCGCAGTCGCCCTGCTGTGCTCCCGACTCGCCTCTCTCATACCCTCCACCTTGCCCTCCAACCTGGCAACCTGCAGCCGGGCCTGCTCTGCCTCAGTCCGATAACGCTCTGCCTCAGTCCGGCACCGCTCTGCCTCGGCCCAGTGGCGATCCTCCTCGGCCGCACCGGCCCGAAGTCGCTCCAGCTCGGCCTGGAGAAGTGCCGTCTCCAACATGTCCGCCGGTCGGCTCCGCGTAGCCTCCTCCGGTACATGGGCAACCTCCTCTCTAGCCGCCACCCGGCTCTGCTCTAGCTCTGCTTGGAGGCGAGTCAGCTCGACCGTCTGCATCCACATGGCATTGTTAGTCAGTTGCATAAGCATTCTATTCATAAGCATGAATAAGCAAAGGGAAGTTTAGAGTTGCGTACCCTCTCGGTGAGCGCCACCTCGGCCGCCTTGGCCCGCGTCACCATCCTGGCAAAGTCTGCATCTCTCCCAGCCCAATCGGCCGGAGTCCGGGTCGTAGAAGAAGAAGGGGCGTCTGGTCCCGTCCTCTGAGCTCCCTTGGTGCGCTGCATCCAAATACTCCAGGTCAGTCACACGCATAATCATATAGAATTGCATAATTTAAAGAGTTTAGGGTTAAGAAAACTCACCACTAAGGCCAGGGCATGCCGGGCCTCGTCTCTCTCCCTGATGGTAGAGTGCAAAAGTCCCTTCAACTCCGCCACTCGCCCCGCGGGGTCGATCTGCATTCAGAAGTCCATGTGTCAGTGCATTATCATATAGGAATCATAAGCATAATAAAAAGAGTTTAAGTCTAGAAATCGTACCGGTCGGTGAGTACCCCGGAAAACCTGGTCCCGGTAGTGCCGTGTGTACGCGATGTAGTACGCGCTGTCGCCCTCGGCTCGGGCAGTCACCACTCGCCCTCGTGCGGTCCAGTCGGCGACCTGAGTGGCGTTCCTCGCTGTCCAGTCAAATGCCTCACGGAGTCCTCGTGTCATCCTTGTCACTCGCTCCCCCGCCTTCTCAGGCGCAGGGAACTCCACCGCAGGCTGATGGACCCCGATGGTCCTCATCACCAACCTGAAGTGCAGTGGCTCAACCACATTCATGCAGTGAAGCCACGCGTCTCGCCCGAAAAAGGCTAGAGCCTCAGCCACCCATGGCTGGCCCTCCTGGCTCTCCCCCGTATAGGGTGTCCACCATACCTGCATAGAATAGAAAGTCTCATCAGCATCATAATCATATAAGAACTGCAAGAGTCTGAGTTTAGAAGCATACCGAGGTATACGGTAGAGCGTCCAGGTCATCCTGCAACTCCAGGACCAGTCGTCTCAGGGCTGCCATCTCCCGAGGTGCTGTCCACCTCCGTGCAATCGGCAGGAGCCCAGGAGGGGTCTCCTCGCCTCTGCCCAACCCACGTAGGTATACGTAGGCCCACACCTGCATTGTATCACTGTGTCAGCATTTAGGAAACATGTAGAGTGGCATAATTAAGTCTAGGGCAAGAGTCGTACCTAGAGTAAGGGGGAGAAGCCCCCAAGCATCGTTCGACGTGCCGTTGAACTCAGCGTGTCGAAGAGGAAGGCAAGAACTGCCGCTCCCCTGTCGTAGTCACCCACGTGCTCAATCTCCTGGAGGAAGGGAAGGAACCGACAGCTCATCACGTCCGCTCACGTGGAGAAGAGAAGTCACCTGAACATCAGCATCAAGAACCGTCTCAGCACTCGGTCAGCCTCTGCACCCGGTCCTGCCGCAACTCTCGGCCTCGCCAGTCCTATCAGCCGCTCCAGGTGCTCCTCCGACTGCTCGCCAACTGCAGCCCCCGCTCGTCGTAATCCCAGGCTGTCCTGGAGACTAGCCCGGGGTAGGAGGGTCGACTGCCTCTCGGGGCGCCGTAGCTGTAAGCCCAGCAACTCTCGAGCCATCACTCGGTAGTCGGGAAAAGTAGTCCCGCTAATCGGTGACAAGTGCATGCGAAGGCCAGTGAGCCTGTCCACGTCCTCTAGCGTGGGGACCATATGCCCCCACGGGAAAAGGAACGTCCGACTCACTGGGTCCCAGCGGTCGTGTAGGGCGTAGAGCAGAGCTGCGTCAAAGCGACACACCTCAATGCTCAACAATGGGGTGAACCCCATGACAGCCAACCGCTCCCTCTGAAAGTCCAGCAGTGCTAAGTACACTGCGCGGACCTGCAGCCACGAGGTGCGGGTCCTATGCTTCCCCTGCATTCATTTCATCCATTTTAGATACATTTTAGTATGTTAGTTTTGCATTTTATCTCATTTGAATAAAGTCATCAGGGTTTAACTCTCTGTTTGATTCTTCAGGTTCTGTGTTTAAGCGGTCTGCCTTTGACTGTCCTTAACTTGGATGGGCCATCACGAGCCGTCCATCTTTTCATCTTCCTAGGGTAGAACGGCCACTCCTTGGCCGCGTGAATTATGGATGGTCCTATGGGAACCGTTTAGTTTTGCATTGTTTGGTTGCTGAACGGACCAATGTGGCCCATTCACTATTTGTGCGGTGACCCCTTAACCATCCTGGCTTGGTTCGGTTCGTTTGCTGTGTGATTATGAACGGTCCTTCCAAGGCCGTATTGGTTTGAGCGGTCCTATGTGGGCCGCGTGTCTTGGTTTGTGCGGTTTCTGTTTAACCGCCCCACCATCGTCTTCCCCGACGATGGTGGGCATCCCCCGGCCAGCAAAGAGGCTGCCGTAGCCCCCAAACCAGCCCCCTAATCCCTCTAAAACCCCCTAAACTAACATGCATGGCTTAAAAAATGGAATAAAACTGGAAATGGGGAGGGTTTTTGAAGCTCCTACCTCGGGGTCCCGTGGTTTTTTGGCCGGTTTCTCTGCCGGTGCTTCTTCGCCGGCATCTTCGTCCGCAACAGGGACCTCCTCCACGGGTATGATCGCTCCGGCCCCTTCCTCGACCACGGGTGGCGGTGTGGTCCCTTCCGGCGGTATCCTTTCGGTGCTCGCCGCCGCGGCCGCGGCGGTCGTCGACGGCGGTGGTGCGGCCGTTGCTTCTTCGGCCATCCCGGAATGCCTCGCCTGGTGCTTTTGGCGCATGAGGGGGGAGAGCTGAGAGGGAGAGAGCGAGGAGAGTGAGAGAGTTGAGAGAATGGGGCTCGGTTGCCCTCTTTCGTCGGTTACAGTGGAGGGAGGCGAAGGGTTGTTTTTTTTCGAAGTTGCAGAACTTGCGCGATCTAGCGATAGACCGTTCTATGTTTGTGCGGTTAGGTCATGACTGTTTATCCTCAACGGTAAACTTCTTAAGTCGGTTCAAATTCCTTGGAATATACGGCTAGAATGTAACCGTTCTACGTTGGGGCGGTTGGTTCTTAACCATTCATTCATAAATGGTGGTTGCACTTCGATTGATGAATTTTGATATTATTGCGAATCTTGGTAACAATTTCATGTGCAGTAATCAGGACTTTCACCTGCCGTTTCGCCTGCACAGGTAAGTTAGGTATGGCTTTCTATCCCTACATCCTTACTGCATTACTATAGGATACTATAATATATCATCTCGAGAACCAGTCGATTATCTATGTGTTCCAGGATCTGATGTTCCCCTTCAACAAAAACGATGATGATCCAGGTTCACGTATTTAATCTTTGGATAGGCCGTTAGGTTGGGATGTCACGGGGAGGACGGTTCTATCCTGCGCGCTGTGGTTGCGGATGGTATCTTGACTCTGATATTCTCAGCTTAGCAATATTATTCTCGTGTATTTTATATTTTAATCTTTCTTCGCATTTGTTTTTACGATTTCTTTTATTTTAGCCCAGCATGCATCATACGCACCTTTTGAGCTTTCATGCCCCATGGTTTGCTTGAAGAATGTCCCATCAGTGATGGTCAGCTGTATGTTCGAATGCTTGAGTAAGAAGAACTAATTCCACTCTGAATTGGAAGGTTTTCTTTGATCGATTCGTTTGGTTTGGTTGATTGAAGGGTCCCCGTCTGAGCTTTAGCCTATTTTCTTTTGTGGCCCCCTCATTGGACCGCGGGATTGTGTCCCCATGAGGTTGGTCTTGTTGATTTGTTTCTTTTTTAGTTTAGTTCCTCCAGATTGGCGTCACTTTTGGTCTAATCGTTCCTTACATCCGGTTCAGAGTTTTCCGGAAGATTCTCAACACTTGTTGGTAGAAACGGGTGTCGTTTTACCTTAACGCCAGCTTTTCGATCCACTCGCTGCATTTTCGCTCCACCTTCATGTTCCATGTCACCTCCGCTTCACCTCCGCTCACTCCCCTGCAAAAAGGACGTTAAGGAGGGTCATCTGTTGACACCCATTTTATGCAGATAAGCTGAGTCGTTTCTCTTACTCCCATTAGTTGATGCCCTAAGTTGTCCATCATTCATTGGGCCATTTTTTGTGGCACGTCCTGGGCCCATTTTATGGGTAGCCTCCCTCCTTGGTAAAGTTTGTATCAATTCAGGGCTTATTGGACCTTGGCTTTGATTAATTGAACGTGTTTTATGAAAGTCAAGTATCCATGAGCATGAACGGTCCAACATCAGCTGTTCAGGACTGGGGCGGTTGACCCCAGACCGTTCATACATTTTGGCTAATTTCTGAGGATTTTCTGAATATTCACCGACAGGCTTTTGTGCGGCCCTATCAGGCCCGTTCAAACCAATGGATGGGCGAATTCCAACCGCATATATCTCAAAGTCCTACGTGTGCCAATTTTCTCAGATAATTATCCAATTATTTGAATTATCACCGACAGGGTTAGAACGGTCGCTGGTTGGCCGCTCTACATTTGAACGGTCTTATTAGAACCGTGCATCTTTGATGGTCCAACGGCGGACGTTTCGGTCAATTCGAGCGATAATTGAGCTAATTTTCTGATTATTTGAATTTCCACCGACGGGTTTGGACGGTCCAAATTGAACCGCCCATGCTTATGAGTGCTCTATCGTAAGACCGTTCATCCTGTCGATTGGTGATTTTTAACAGTTTTTTATCCCTTTTATGCATGGTTTTATCCCCAACTTCTTTTATCGATATCTCCGTGGATAATCAACCATTTTTGATGCCGTTTCGACTGGATGAGAGATAATGATAATATCTACGATTTATCTTTTATAATCTCGACCTGAAAATAGCTCAAAACCCTAGTTTCGGGGCTGACTTTCTAGGCTCTATAAATAGACCCTAATGGTCGGACTTCAAAAAGGGGGGAGATCTTGGTCGACGGCGGAGCCCTGCCGAGTTTTTGAGCGACCTAGCACCAAGGAGGGAGGCTTTATACGTCCACATAAGCCTCCGGTTCAGGGAGTAGTTTGATTTTTGAGTCCTTTTGGTTTATAGTCTCCATTATGTTCTTCATTGCATGCATCGTTTTCTCCCTACGTCCCCCTTCTTTCTCACTACCATGCACACATCTACCCACGTTTTTGTCACCCTAGGGGTTTAAAACCCCCAGGTATCCTCCTTTCCATTTGTTAATGTTCATCTCTTACCATTTTGACGTTTACTAGACTGTCCAGTTCTAATCTAGGTCTTTTCTGTGTGTTTCTTATGTTGTTTCGCAGGTCAGCAATCATCAGCACGAGGCCCATCCCCTCTGGCTGGCCGGAGAGGGTGGAGGTTGGACCCCTTGCAACTTACTACGTGGTAGACTTGTGCGGTTTCATTATCGCCGTTCCACAGTACGTGCGGTTCATAGAGGGCCGTTCTTCTATTCGTGCGGTCAATATAAAGCCGTTCTTCCTCCAGCAGTAGTTCCTCCCGCACCTTCTGCAGCGCACTTAGGCGGTCTATCGTAAGACCGTACACCGTAAGGCTGTTCTTCAGGAGCCGTTCATATACCCAGTGCTGCAACTTAGGTGAGTACTCTCCCCTCTTTCGAAGGTACGGCGTGTCCATCATGTACGGCACCTTGGTGGCGATCACGGTCTTTTATTTTCTGTTCTCCTCTGAACGTTGTTATTTGCTCATCGCATATTGTTCCATTCATGATGCATATTGATCTTTAGTAGGAGGAGAAAAATATATCTACAGTCGTGAGCCGGGAACTCGACCTCCGCCAGGTGGACGCCGAGGGTCCTCATCACTAGTCGGTAGTAGAGTGGCTCCACCACATTCATGCAGTGGAGCCAGATGTCTCGCCCAGTGTACGCTAGGGCCGCCACCACCCATGGCTGGCCCTCATGCCCCTCTCCCTGGTAGGGTGTCCACCGCACCTGTCAAATAGGCAAGTGTGTCAGCATATAAGCACATAGTTGCATTTTACACAAAGTCCAAGTTTAGATCTTACCGAGTTGTAGAGAAGAGCGTCGAGGTCATCCTGGATCGCCCGGACCTGGCAGCGCAGGGATCCCACCTCCCGTGGTGTTGTCCACCGCCTCGCGATGGGCAGTCGGTCGGGGTAAGTCTCCTCTCCTGTCCCCAGCCCAGGGAGGTACACATAGGCCCACACCTGCATTGCATTATAATAAGTGTCACCATACAACATATAATCATATAGCAATTGCATAATCATTTTGGGAATCGAGTCATACCTATAGCAGTGGAGAGAACCCGCCGAGCATGGTGCGCCGGCTCGTCGAGCTTAGGGTGTCGAAGAGGAAGGCGAGGACTGTCGCTCCCCAGGCGTACTCCCCAACTTGCTCCACGTCCTCTAGCAGTGGTAGCAGGCGGCAGCTAACCACATCTGCCCAGGTGGTGAACAGCAGCTTCCCGAAGAGCAGCATTAGGAACCTCCTCAGGATCACGTCTGCCTCCGGTCCTGGTGCGGCTACCACCCACGGTCGTGCTCGGTCCATGAGCCATCTCAAATGCTGCTCTGACAGCTCTCCTATTGCGATCCCCACTCCCCTCAGACCGAGACTCTCCTGTAGCCTCGCTCTCGACAGCGTCGTAGACTGACACTCCGGCCTCAGAAGCTCCAGGCCCAGCAGTCTCTGGGCCAGCTCCCGGTAGTCCACCAGCGTCCTCCCGCTAATCGCCATCCCGTGCACACGCAGGCCAGTGATGCGCGCCATGTCGTCAAGCATTGGGACCATGTGGCCCCACGGGAAGAGGAATGTGTGGCTCACCGGGTCCCATCGGTCGTGTAAGGCATAGAGCAACGCGGTGTCGAGCCTCATCACCTCCACGCCCAGGAACTCGCCGAATCCCATGGCCGCCAAGCGCTCCCGCTAGAAGTCCGGTAGTGCAAGGTACACTGCACGGACCTGGAGCCATGAGATCCGGGTTCTGCGCTTTCCCTGCATGCATTTAAATAAATTGCATTAGTCATTCATTTCATAATAAATCATGCATTAATTTAACTTAAAAAAATGTTGTCTATCATGATAGCGGCCACAGCTAGGCCGTTTCAACCTCCCTAACGGTTTGGTGTCAACCATTTTCTACCTCCAATAAGACTTCTCGCTGGTTTCAGCCTTTACGGACATCCCCTAACCGTTTTACTAGAATGGACGGTCTGTTAAGGACCGTTCATCTCTCTAGACGGCCCAGTCTGGACCGTTTATCCTTCATCTGTTTATCCCAATAACGGTTGTCCCTGACCGTTTGGTCGCCCAACAGTCCCCATCAAACCGTTTTACATCCCCTTCAAGCCCCCCGTTAATCTGAGTCTACATGATCAATCCTTTAACCGTTTGCTTACTGGACGGTCTGATGGAGACCATTTTGTTCTCAACGGTTCAGCTTATGAACGGTCCTAGGTGGACCGCCTAACCGTCTCCATGGTCTTCCTCAGACCACGTTCACTCCCCAATACCCCGTCTGTTCAACTCTTTTTTAACGGTCCCCCGTGGACCGTATAGACTGTTGGACGGACCGATTTGGGCCGTTTAGTGTTCCCAATGGTCTTATGTGGACCGTTTGATGGTCAGATGGTTCATGTAGAACCGTGTTTCACTCGCCATTCTCGGTGGTGTCCAACCCCGTCCCCCACGGGCGGCGATGGCCCAAAGGGCCTCCCAACCGGTCCTAAAGGGGTCGTACGCCCCATTACTCCCCCCTAGGGCTACATGCATGCATTAAAATGGAAATGGGGGAGGTTTTAGGGGGCCTACCTCGGAGGTTCGTGTCGGCCTCTCCACCGCCGACATGGCCGCCTCCGGCGGTGCTCCTACGTCCTCCTCCCCTCTAGTGTCGATCGCCGTGGCTTCCACCTCGGCCGGTGATGGTGGCGGTACCTCCCCTTCGGCCGCAGGCGGTGGAGGCATTGCCTCCTCCGACGGGTTCGACGGTGGCGGTGCAACGTCTTCTCCGGCCATTCGTCGCACCAAGGGTTGGTGCTTAAAGCACATAGAGGATGGGAAGAGAGTGTGGGAGAGTGTGAGATGTGAAATGAAAGAGAGAATGGGGAGTGAGGGATTGAGAGTGAAGGCCGGCCGCAAGGGGGGGTTTCCCTTCCATTCGCCGTCGGTTACGGAGGAGGGAGATGATGGGGTGGTCGGTTTCCTTTTTTTTGAAACCGACAACATATACACGGTCTAGCGATAGACCGTTTCACTCATTGGGCTGTCCTTTTTGAAGACCATTTTGCGTGACGAACCGCCTGCCCTTGGACAGTCAAGTTAGGACCGTTTACCTTGGAACGGCCTTACTGTGGACTGTGTTTCAAGCATGATTGAAATTCAAATTTTCTTGGCCTGTGCCGTCCTCTGTGAACTATTTTCATTTTTAGCGGTCTAGGGTTGGACCGTGTATTGGCTAATATGATGAATGAACTTTTGAGCTTATCTTGCCGCATTATATGCTTCATTGATAATCTGTTGACTTGAATAATATTATCTCATGTTACATCATTGCAAAACCTTGTTCATGCCTTCTTACAGCATCACTTTGCCTTCCACTTCCGAGTTAGGTAAGTCAGGTAAGTATTTCGATCCCTATGTCTCTTAATGCATTACTATATGGTATCTATGCTATATTATCTCGAGAACCGACTGGTCATTCACGTGTTCCAGGATCTGATGTTCCCCTACAACAAAAACGATGATGATCTAGGTGCACATGCTTAATCATCGGATAAGCCGTTAGGTTGGGAAAATTAGGAGACGATGGTTCTATCTCGCGTGCTGTGGTTGCAGATAGTATCCTGACCCTGATTATTCTTGTCTAGCAATACTATTCTTGAGTGCTTTCTATTTTATAGTTTTCTTTGCATTTGCTTTGATGATTTCTTTTTATTTTAACCCAGCATGCATCATATGCATCTTTTGAGCATTCACGACCCATGGTCTGTCTGAAAGTGCCTCATTTGTGATGGATGATTGTACATTCATGGTTTAGGGAAGAGCTTTTCCACTCAGAGTTGGAAGGTTTTCTCAAGTCTATCCACCTAGTTTGATTGACAAAGGGTCCCCGTCTGGAGGTTATAGTCGGTTTCTTCATATTTTACTACGTATTCTGGTTCCCTCATTGGTTATGGATTGTGTCCCCTGATGAGGCTACGTTTTCTCCCTCCTTTTATTTAGTTAGTTTCTCCAGATTGGTGTCATTTTGGTCTGTTCATTCCTTGTGTTAGGTTTGAAGTTTTTCGGAAGATTCTTATCGCTCGTTGGCGAGAAAACGGGTGTCTTTTACCTTAACGCCCGCCTTTCAGTCCGCTCCACTTCATTTCCGCTTCATCTCCATGTTCCATTTCGCTTTCGCTTCACCTCCGCTCGCTCCCTTGCAAAGAGGACGTTAAGTAGGGACATCTGTTGACACCCATTTTTTGCCTTTGAATTGAGTCATTTTTCTTACCCTTATTTTTAATGCCTCGAGTTGTCCATTACTCATTGGGCCATTTTCAGGCGTGGCTTTGGGCTTATTTTTTTAGGTATTTTCCTCCCTGGCTGGGCTTGCTTTTGGGCTTAATGGGCCTAGTCTTTGGGGTAAGTAGGCTTATTTATCCCATTTTATTATTTTCCACTGTCTAGCTTAAAAGCGATCTAGCGATAGACCGTTTAGCAGGATCGGTGGTGTCACGCCCCGAACAAGGCGGAAATATCGGGACGTACAGTTAGGGACACGCTGGCAAGAGAGGGAACTAAATCTAAAATGATACACAAGTACTACAAGATGGAAAGGAAATACTAAATGATCATTAAACAATCAAACTGATACAATGATCTCAAAGGTAACTTAATACAACATAGAATAACAACCACTAAGACTCAACAACAAACTGAAACTAAATGATCTCCAAACACAACTAACAATAAACACACTGCTAACACACTAGAACTGATACACTCAAGACATCACTCCTGCCCTTCCCCGTCGGTAAGCGCGTCACCTGAGAAGCCTGGAAAGGGGGAAACAACGGGGTGTGAGCTAACGCTCAGTAGGAAATAACAGACATGTATAAGTGATTAACAGTTTAATTACATTTTCAAAATGTCATGCTACAAATGATAATGCAATAAACAACGGTAATAACAAGATCTTGCAAGGTCAAGAAATATACAATTGATAATGATTATCAAGGATAACAGATACAAGAATTTACTACAGGAGATATAACAAGAGATATAACAATGAGATATAAGTAAGGAATTGGCCAACAAGCAAGTATTTTAAACATTTAACCAAGCATGATCAAGTAACAAGTAACAAGATACTTTTGTCATAGACGCCAACACTCAGGCAAGTACTTCGGTGCAATGCCCCACCATGTCATTAACATCCCATGGGCTCACTAACTTTCGGGCGCTCTCCCCAGGACCAGACCGGGCCCTTATGATGCGATGGCATTGATTTACTGGGCCCAACGTCCCATCCGTCTAGACATTCAGTCAATTTTAATGGCCAATCAATCAGATGAATTTCTGTCAAGAGTATGAGATTTAAGGACTAACATGTCCTTGGATTCAAAACAAAAACTCAGTTTATACGGTCACCTCGGTGCCGTAATACAAGAACTGGACCAAACTCGGTCCACGGGGTCAAGAAGGAACGGCCGACAGTATACCGTTCAGGTGTGTAAGCAATCGATTCAACTGGAGTAAGCAAGACTAAAACAGCAACTTAACGATCAACTTAATCCTAATTACCAAGTTAGCATATCAAAGATTATCCATTATCATTTACATTAAGACAAATGCCAAGAAGTTGATTCAAGATGATAAAGCATAGAACAACTCCCACAGGAGTGAAATAGAATGCATTAACAGAGATTTTAGTTACACCATTAACCACTAATTATGTGGGTTTCTAATTAACCTTGTATGCATTGAAAATGAAGATGATAAACGGTGTGTTTTTACACTAAGTTTGCATGTATGGACCTATGTTAATTGAAACTAAAAAGGGTACATGAATAGATCATTAGTTCCTCAAAAATGTAGTTTTCAATGTGATTAGGTTGAATGGATTGATCCCCCGATGATCCGGATTGATCCCCGGGTCAAAACATCATTAAAATGGGTCATACGGGGCATGGGTCGACCTTTTGGGTCGACCCCTGGAAAAACTCCAGGTATGGGTCGACCCCTGGGTCGACCCCTGGCTTCCAGGAGCCATCCTGGCTGCATGGGTCGACCCATTGGGTCGACCCATGCAAGGCAGCGGTCTGCTGCTTGCAGGGTGAAATGGGTCGACCCATGGGTCGACCCCCGGGTTTCCAGACCCAAAAAGCTTCAAAAAAAACATGAAAAACTCCAAGAATTAGGGTCTAAATGTATTGGGATCTTAACCATATACTCTAGGGTTATTAATATGCATCCTAGGGTCATGAAACACAATTTTAAATCACGAATTTCGATAGGAATCCAATGAAATACAACCTATTCTATGAAGAACACAAGAAAAGTCTAGCTTGCTAGCATGCTTCTAATAACACACGAAATACTCTAGGCATGATCTATAAAAATTGGGGATTTTGATGTCAAAAGAAAGCTAACATGCTATTGATTACATTCATGTATGTTAATTAGAAGTTGGGCTGTTATAACCTACCTCAAATTGAAGAGGGAACTCGAAATCTAGAATAAAGAACAACTTGACAGCACCTCACTAAAACCTCGATATCTCCACGGATACCTAATAAAAATTGAAGCTTTTGCCACCAATGGAAAGAGCTCGATGAGAGGTAAAATTTGCTATATTCATAAGCTGATTTTGGTTAAGGAAACCTACCTCAATCGAAGGAAGTAAAAAGGCCTAAGAAAAACCCACGAACTTGGACCCTCCTCCAATAATCACAAGAGATCTCTCCAGATCTGAATTCTCTGTGAACACCACAGCTACCAAATGAATCTAGACACGTAGAGCTTTCTTTTAATAGGTCATACTCCTTTTGGATCCTTCCAGGAAGGGAGAATTCGACCAAACAAGTTGCGTGTTCCAAACACCACCGCCAACGTTGACCTAGCCCTTGCGCGCCCAATACTTACCATATGGTAATGATTTTGTGGCATTATGAGAGGGGAAATGTTCCTCTATGTAATACCTTTCATTTGCCTCTGGAATCACCCCATTTGGTTGAGAAACAAGCTCGAATTTGATGTTCAAAGTTTGGGTGAATAGTGAATACGAATTTGGGTTAGGTGGGTTGTAAGTCAGTCTTAATCCACTGATTAGGCCTAGATAATGATTTAATTAGGCTTACTCCAAGAAGATAAAAGTGTTAGTCGAAGCATCTATTATTTAATTACTATTTTTATGAATTTTTATATGGTAGATAAAATTTTACTTCTACTATTCCGTAATTAATTAAATATTAAGTTCGGAAGACTTAGTTCGCTAATTCGGCTTAATAAACGATTTTATTAGGCTTAATTGTAGAGGACAATGTTGATAAACAAAATTAATTCTACAAGATGTGATTTTTGGGGATTTTAGAAAATAGTAGAAAAATGACTTATTCTATTAATTAATTAATTAATCTAATTAATTTGGATAATTCTCATTAATTCGAATAACTTCAAATAAATTCCAAATAATTACAAATAACTTTGTAAATAAATTTCTAAAGAATTTGGGGTCTTACACCCTCCCCTACTTAAAGGAATTTGGTCCTCCAAATTCACTGCATTAAAACTGAGAGTAGAAAAAGATCACTCACCTAGAATAGATCGGGATACCGCTTTCGCATAGTCTCTTCAGACTCCCATGTAGCTTCTTCGGTCCCACGCCGACTCCACTGAATCTTGACCATCGGTATCGAACGATTCCGGAGTTGCTGATGCTTCCGGTCCAGAATCTTGACAGGACTTTCCTCATAGGTCAAATCTTCCTTCAGTTCAAAATCCACCTGCTGAATGATATGAGTGGGATCGTACACATATTTCCGTAACATAGACACATGGAAAACGTTGTGTACGCCAGACAATTACGGTGGTAAAGCCAGTCTGTATGCCACCTCTCCCACTCTATCTAGAATCTCGAATGGACCAATGTACCTCGGACTCAGCTTGCCATGAATGCCAAATCTTCGGATCCCTCTCGTCGGAGAGACCTTTAAGAACACATGCTCGCCAACCTGAAATTCCAATGCCCTTCTCCTGTTGTCGGCATAACTCTTCTGTCTTGACTGGGCTACCTGTAACCGGTCTCGGATAACACGGATGTTCTGTGATGATTCCGAAACAAGATCTAGTCCAAGCCACTGTTTCACACCTACCTCGTCCCAACACAATGGGGAACGACAACTTCTACCATATAGTGCTTCAAAAGGAGCCATCTGAATACTAGACTGATAGCTCTTATTGTAGGTGAATTCAATTAATTCCAAATGCTCACTCCAATTACCACCGAAATCAATCATGCAAGCTCGGAGCATATCTTCCACTATCTGATTGGTTCTTTCAGTCTGTCCATCTGTCTATGGATGAAAAGCAATACTGAAATTCAGACGTGTACCCAAAGACTCTTGCAGTCCCTTCCAAAAATGTGAAGTAAATCTGGGGTCTCGATCAGATACTATATTCACTGGGATACCATGCAATCTCACCACTTCCTTTATATACAAAGCAGCCAATACATCAATCGTCCACTTGGACTTAATTGGTAAGAAATGAGCCGACTTTGTCAAACGATCAACAATCACCCATATCGCATCAAATCCACCACGAGTCCTAGGTAGACCCATAATGAAATCCATGCCAATACTTTCCCACTTCCATTGGGGTATGTCGAGTGGTTTCAATTTCCCTGCTGGTCTGAAATGTTCGGCCTTAACTTGCTGACATACCAAACATCTGCTCACAAAATCTGCAACTTCTCTTTTCATATTCGGCCACCAAAAGGACCTTTTCAAATCTCGGTACATCTTAGTGCCTCCAGGATGAATGGTATATCTGGATCTATGAGCTTCCTCAAGAATTTTGTTCTTTATTGTAGCCTCATCCGGAACACAAGTTCTGCCTTTAAATAATAATCTACCATCATCGGCCAACATGAAGTCAGGTCTGCTACTCAAGCTTCCCTTGATCTCTACCAACTCGGGATCATTATCTTGCAAGGACTTGATCTCTATCAATAATTCAGGTTTAAGTTGAATCTGAGCAATCAAGATCCGATCATTGTCAATATTGAGATCCAGACTAGATAATTGTTCCAACAATCTCCATTCTTGTAACATGAGACTTGACAATCTAGCTACCGGCTTCCGGCTTAATGCATCTGCCACAACATTACCTTTGCCAGGATGATACTCAATCGAGAAGTCGAAGTCTTTCAAGTACTCCAACCATCTCCGCTGCCTCATGTTGAGTTCCTTTTGAGAGAATAAATACTTCAAACTCTTATGATCTGAAAACACTGTAAATGTTTCTCCATATAAGTAATGCCTCCATATCTTCAAAGCAAACACGACTGCAGCAAGTTCCAAATCATGAACAGGATAATTATCTTCGTGCTTCCTCAACTGCCTAGAGGAATAGGCAATCACCTTCCCATGCTGCATGAGTACACAGCCTAAGCCAATACCTGAAGCATCAGTATAAACAATAAATCCTCCTTCACCAGAAGGTAAAGCCAAAACAGGTGCAGTAGTCAAACACTCCTTCAGAGTCTGAAAGCTTCGCTGACAATCATCTGACCAATCAAACTTATTTTCCTTGCGGGTTAATCTTGTAAGAGGTACCGCAATCTTAGAGAAGTCTTGAATAAATCTTCGATAATAACCTGCCAGGCCTAGAAAACTTCTAACTTCTGTCACACTGGTAGGCTGTTCCCAATTCTTCACTGCCTCAACCTTCGAAGGATCAACAGAAATACCGTTCTTCGTAATGATATGTCCTAGAAAGGACACCTCTTGCAGCCAAAATTCACACTTACTGAACTTAGCATATAGTTGATGATCTCTCAACAGTTGCAATGCCATTCTCAGATGCTCAGCATGCTCCTCCTCATTCTTAGAATAAATCAGGATGTCATCAATAAATACCACGACCCACTGATCAAGATAGGGCCGAAATGCATTGTTCATCAACTGCATGAAAGCTGCTGGAGCATTCGTTAGACCAAAAGGCATAACGACAAATTCAAAATGACCATACCTGCTGCGGAAAGCTGTTTTATAAATGTCCTCTTCCTTAATCCGCAACTGGTGATATCCAGATCGAAGATCGATCTTAGAGAAATATTGAGTTCCTGCTATCTGGTCAAATAACTCGTCAATCCTCGGCAAGGGATATTTGTTCTTGACAGTCTGCTGGTTTATTTGCCGATAATCAATGCACAACCTCATCGAACCATCTTTCTTCCTGACGAATAACACAGGGGCTCCCCACGGAGAAGTACTAGGATGAATAAAACCCTTCTCGAGTAATTCCATCAGTTGCTGCTTCAGTTCCATCAGTTCCGCAGGAGACATACGATAAGGAGCCTTAGAAATAGGAGCTGTGCCAGGAATAAGATCAATAGAAAAGATAACTTCCCGCTCAGGCGAAAGTCCTGGTAGTTCCTCTGGAAAGACATCAGGAAAATCTTGGACAACAGGAATGTCCTTGATCTCAATCTGCTGCTCAGGGGTTGCACAAACAAAGGCTAGAAAAGCCTCACACCCATGCCTCAAAAGCTTATCAGCTCGAAGAGCCGAGATGAGCGGTACGGAGTTATGGTGCTTGACTCCCGTAAAAGATAAACCAGAATGTCCAGTAAAAGTCACTGAGCTAGAACTACAGTGAACATTGGCCTCATACTTGGCCAACCAATCTGCTCCTAGGATTACATCATAATCCTTCATATCCATGCAGACCAAATCTGCTGGAAAGTTCTGTTCACCAATCATAACCTTACTAGAAGGATAGAAATACTGGATTGTTGATCTAGTGCCAATAGGGGTTGAAATCTCTAACGGAGTATTCATCAAAATAGGTTCCACAGCTAATGACTTAGCAAATCTCCGTGAAATAAAAGAATGTGTTGCACCAGTATCAAAGAGAGCAAATGCGGGCTTATCGATTATAGTAAGGGTACCTTCGACGAGTCCGCCATCATCAGAAATCCCAGTTTCCTTTGCATGTAAAGCTTGAAGCTTGCCTTATGGTTTCTTGAAGACTAGAGGTTTTGCCGGTGTAGCTTGTTCCGATATGAGAGGACAATTGGGGATACGGTGCTCCTTGCTTCCACATCGCAAATAGGTGCCTAGCTTGCGCCAGCACTCCTCTATCTTGTGACCCGGACGATCACAATAGTTGCACACGCCCTTGAATGGAATAATAGGGCCAGGCTTCTTGTCTTCATGCCTCGGTATCTTGCCCTTCCACGATCCGGACCCGCTCCACGAACCAGGTCCACTAACAGGCCTCTTCTTGGCATACCCGGGTTTGACACTCCCGGAACCCGTAGGTAATTCTTTCTTGGTGCCTTTCCCACGGATTCTCTCCGTCATCTCAAGAGTATCCTCCAGAACTTGTGCTTTCCTTACCATCTCGGAATAAGTGGAAATCTCCATCGGTGCCAATTGGTTGATATAATGAAGCTTCAAACCATTGAGAAAGCGCTTCGCCTTCATCTTCTCGGTGGAAATGAGATGTGTAGCATATCGAGAAAGCCGTGCAAATTGAGCCTCATACTCTGCCACGGACAAACCTCGCTGTTTCAAGGCCGCGAACTCTGCCGCTTTCTTCTCTTGCACTCTATCAGAAAAATACTTGCTGTTGAAGAATTCTTCGAACTCTTCCCACATAACTTGCCGATCACCGAGAGTTGCCTTGATAGAATCCCACCAAGTACGTGCATCATGTTCCAATTGAAATGTGGACAAAAGGACACGCTCCTGGTTGGTGCATTGCATAACTTCAAAGATTCTCCCCATCTCATCTAGCCAGTGCTCGGCTTGGTCAGGGTCAGTCGAACCAGCGAATCTAGGCGGGTTCATTCCGCGGAAGTTCCGGTATAGATCACCGGTGCCATGCTGTGCCGCTCCTGCCTGAGCTACTTGCTGAAGGGCCTGAGTAAGGCCTTGAACCGTACGCTGCAGGTTCCTCCATTCAGCACGATCAACTACCATCTACACGAGAAATAGGTTACTTAGGTTCAATAAGATAGATAAAGCACGATTAAGGAACGAACTTAACCCAAGTTCTACCCATTCTTACCTGGTCAGGTCCTAGACTTTTACAAGGTTAGGGATCTAATGCACCTAGACACGACCAAAAACTCGGTACCTGGCGGAGGTAATCGGTCCGAAGACCACTCGCGCAAGTGTGCGACCTTCCCGATAGGCGTAGCCTAAAGTTCGGACAACACCTTTTGATATACCGATTATTGGGATGCAAGGCAAGAAAACTTAAACTTAGGAAACCTAGGAATGTGAAACCTAGGGCTCTGATACCATTCTGTCACGCCCCGTACTCTATACCGTCGAGGTATTGTCCGCTTTAGCCTACTAGCCTCACGGTTTTATCCCTTTCTAACAGTGATCGGCTCCAGAATGGGGGACTTCCCAGGTAGATCACCCATCCCAGTACTACTCCCCATTAAGCACGCTTAACTTCGGAGTTCTTTCCAAGAACTGAGCCGATACTTGAAAAGGCGCCTCGATGATATAGAGTACAACTTAGCTATATTTGAGGGTGTTACAATCTACCCCTCTTATATAGGCGACGTCCTCGTCGTTGGGCACATATAGCACGCAATCACGCAATCAAGCCCCCAGGCAGGTAGGACTCTAGAGGTGCCCCCTACAGGCTCAAGAGGTGGCTCCCACTATGTAGCACTTTGCTCTATTACGGACTCAAGAGGTGGCTCCCATAGCGTAGCACTTTGCCCAGTATGACACTTAGTTCCCACACTTCCGGCTGGGGTATAGCTCTGATACCAACTAAACTGTCACGCCCCGAACAAGGCGGAAATATCGGGACGTACAGTTAGGGACACGCTGGCAAGAGAGGGAACTAAATCTAAAATGATACACAAGTACTACAAGATGGAAAGGAAATACTAAATGATCATTAAACAATCAAACTGATACAATGATCTCAAAGGCAACTTAATACAACATAGAATAACAACCACTAAGACTCAACAACAAACTGAAACTAAATGATCTCCAAACACAACTAATAATAAACACACTGCTAACACACTAGAACTGATACACTCAAGACATCACTCCTGCCCTTCCCCGTCGGTAAGCGCGTCACCTGAGAAGCCTGGAAAGGGGGAAACAACGGGGTGTGAGCTAACGCTCAGTAGGAAATAACAGACATGTATAAGTGATTAACAGTTTAATTACATTTTCAAAATGTCATGCTACAAATGATAATGCAATAAACAACGGTAATAACAAGATCTTGCAAGGTCAAGAAATATACAATTGATAATGATTATCAAGGATAACAGATACAAGAATTTACTACAGGAGATATAACAAGAGATATAACAATGAGATATAAGTAAGGAATTGGCCAACAAGCAAGTATTTTAAACATTTAACCAAGCATGATCAAGTAACAAGTAACAAGATACTTTTGTCATAGACGCCAACACTCAGGCAAGTACTTCGGTGCAATGCCCCACCATGTCATTAACATCCCATGGGCTCACTAACTTTCGGGCGCTCTCCCCAGGACCAGATCGGGCCCTTATGATGCGATGGCATTGATTTACTGGGCCCAACGTCCCATCCGTCTAGACATTCAGTCAATTTTAATGGCCAATCAATCAGATGAATTTCTGTCAAGAGTATGAGATTTAAGGACTAACATGTCCTTGGATTCAAAACAAAAACTCGGTTTATACGGTCACCTCGGTGCCGTAATACAAGAACTAGACCAAACTCGGTCCACGGGGTCAAGAAGGAACGGCCGACAGTATACCGTTCAGGTGTGTAAGCAATCGATTCAACTGGAGTAAGCAAGACTAAAACATCAACTTAACGATCAACTTAATCCTAATTACCAAGTTAGCATATCAAAGATTATCCATTATCATTTACATTAAGACAAATGCCAAGAAGTTGATTCAAGATGATAAAGCACAGAACAACTCCCACAGGAGTGAAATAGAATGCATTAACAGAGATTTTAGTTACACCATTAACCACTAATTATGTGGGTTTCTAATTAACCTTGTATGCATTGAAAATGAAGATGATAAACGGTGTGTTTTTACACTAAGTTTGCATGTATGGACCTATGTTAATTGAAACTAAAAAGGGTACATGAATAAGTCATTAGTTCCTCAAAAATGTAGTTTTCAATGTGATTAGGTTGAATGGATTGATCCCCCGATGATCCGGATTGATCCCCGGGTCAAAACATCATTAAAACGGGTCATACGGGGCATGGGTCGACCCTTTGGGTCGACCCCTGGAAAAACTCCAGGTATGGGTCGACCCCTGGGTCGACCCCTGGCTTCCAGGAGCCATCCTGGCTGCATGGGTCGACCCATTGGGTCGACCCATGCAAGGCAGCGGTCTGCTGCTTGCAGGGTGAAATGGGTCGACCCATGGGTCGACCCCCGGGTTTCCAGACCCAAAAAGTTTCAAAAAAAATATGAAAAACTCCAAGAATTGGGGTCTAAATGTATTGGGATCTTAACCATATACTCTAGGGTTATTAATATGCATCCTAGGGTCATGAAACACAATTTTAAATCACGAATTTCGATAGGAATCCAATGAAATACAACATATTCTATGAAGAACACAAGAAAAGTCTAGCTTGCTAGCATGCTTCTAATAACACAAGAAATACTCTAGGCATGATCTATAAAAATTGGAGATTTTGATGTCAAAAGAAAGCTAACATGCTATTAATTACATTCATATATGTTAATTAGAAGTTGGGCTGTCATAACCTACCTCAAATTGAAGAGGGAACTCGAAACCTAGAATAAAGAACAACTTGACAGCACCTCACTAAAACCTTGATATCTCCACGGATACCTAATGAAAATTGGGGCTTTTGCCACCAATGGAAAGAGCTCGATGAGAGGTACAATTTGCTATATTCATAAGCTGATTTTGGTTAAGGAAACCTACCTCAATCGAAGGAAGTAGAAAGGCCTAAGAAAAACCCACGAACTTGGACCCTCCTCCAATAATCACAAGAGATCTCTCCAGATCTGAATTCTCTGCGAACACCACAGCTACCAAATGAATCTAGACACGTAGGGCTTTCTTTTAATAGGTCATACTCCTTCTGGATCCTTCCAGGAAGGGAGAATTCGACCAAACAAGTTGCATGTTCCAAACACCGCCGCCAACATTGACCTAGCTCTTGCGCGCCCAATACTTACCATATGGTAATGATTTTGTGGCATTATGAGAGGGGAAATGTTCCTCTATGTAATACCTTTCATTTGCCTCTGGAATCACCCCATTTGGTTGAGAAACAAGCTCGAATTTGATGTTCAAAGTTTGGGTGAATAGTGAATACGAATTTGGGTTAGGTGGGTTGTAAGTCAGGCTTAATCCACTGATTAGGCCTAGATAATGATTTAATTAGGCTTACTCCAAGAAGATAAAAGTGTTAGTCGAAGCATCTATTATTTAATTACTATTTTTATGAATTTTTATATGGTAGATAAAATTCCACTTCTACTATTCCGTAATTAATTAAATATTAAGTTCGGAAGACTTAGTTTACTAATTCGGCTTAATAAACGATTTTATTAGGCTTAATTGTAGAAGACAAGGTTGATAAACAAAATTAATTCTATAAGATGTGATTTTTGGGGATTTTAGAAAATAGTAGAAAAATGACTTACTCTATTAATTAATTAATTAATCTAATTAATTTGGATAATTCTCATTAATTCGAATAACTTCAAATAAATTCTAAATAATTATAAATAACTTTCTAAATAAATTTCTAAAGAATTTGGGGTCTTACAGGTGGTCTATAGTAAGACCGTTTGTTTTGCCTTTGGATTAATTGGCTATTTACTTAATTTCCACCGACAACCTAATAACCGGTCTTGTATTAGGCCGTTTATTTAATTTGGGCGATCCTTCGAACGACCGTTTATGGGTCAGAGTCCTAAATGAGTCAAATTTCTGGATAAATATCCATTTTTATTGATTCCCACCAACACTGTACAAACGGTCTGGCAATGGGCCGTTAGACTTGTTGGGCGGTCTATCGATAGACCGTTTTCCAATCTAGAGTCCTATGCCGGTTAAGTCGGTCTGTTCTTAGGATAAAAGGTTATATTTATCTATTTATTAATTTCTACCGACACCATGTAGGCAGTCTAGTAATGGACCGTTTACATGTGTGGGCGGCCCATCGTTCGACCGCATATAGGGCCAAAATCCTGGCTTTAATAGATTATTTTATCTCTCCATCTGTAGTTAAGTTAGCTGCTTCGTCCTCAAATTTCTCCGTGGATTCCTAACCAAATTAGGTTTTGTTTGATCCTGGTGAAAATTGGTGGTATTATCAATCATTTATCGAAAGGTATCTTGGTCTAATTCTCGCTGGAAAATCCTTAATTCGGGGCTGACTTTCAAGGGTCTATAAGTAGCACCCTTAATCCAAGCTCGCGAGGGGGGGAGATTGAGAATTCGCATTAAAGTGCTGCCATTTTCTTCAGCGAGTTCCAGCCAGGGAAGAAGGCTTTCCACGTCCGCCAAGCCTTCGGTTCAGGGAGTAGTCTGAGTCGTTTGTGCTTAGTGTCTTCATTTAGTTGTTTTTCTTGGTTCGTTCATAATTGCATGTTCATTTTCCTTTACTTCTACCTGCATTTTTCACCGTCCTTCTCTCATTCTTTCTCCTTCCTACTATTTTCCACGCCCCATAGTGGTTTAAAAACCCAACCCCCAGGTATCCCCCATTCCATTTATGTGTTTAGTCTTCCACTCATTTTCGTAGATATTACACTTCATAAATTAATTTGGGTTGTGCTTTCTGGTCATTTGCTATGTTTTGCTGGTCAACAGGAGTTCTAGCACGTGGCCCATCCCCTCTGGCCAGTCAGAAGGGGTGGCAGATTAAGTCTCACGGCTTGGGATCTGGAGCTTCCACATGGTTCACCTCAGACCATTTATAGAGGTGTGCGGTCTTCCTCAGACCGTCTAGCTTCTGTTAGCGGCCGATAGCGGGCCGCTTAGTCGCCAACCAGGTCTTCTTCCCGCGTTCCTCCTCAGCTCTGTACGCGGCCTGTCGTTCAGCCGTCTACGTACTTCAGTGGTCTTTAAAGGACCATTTTTGTCCTGTTTCAGCGCTACATCATTGGTGAGTGTCTTCATTCTCTCCTCCCCTTTCCAAGGTATGTGGTACTCTTTCATTGTACCATATATCTTGGTGGCGATCACAACATGCTTCTATGTGTGAGTAATTCATTGGTTGCATTGTTTTGTTCCGTTCATGCTATTCACTCACACACACACATTCACTCGCTTCCCCCTTTAGCCTCCATTTTCATATTTTTTTTTGAGTTGGGAAGGGAAATAACATATCTACAATACCTACACTGAATTGTATATCAGTTCTCGAGACAGTCAAATAGAGTAGGGATCCGATCATACCACGATATAGCTTTACATCAATTTCTTTACCTGATTCATCTGCATCTAAGGATGTGTTGGTACCCATTGGAGTTGAGATGTGCTTCAAATTATCCATGCCAAATCCCTTGGGGATTTCTAAGGTGTACTTGGTCTGGTTGATAAAACATCCATCTTCCAACTGCTAACCTACAGACCAAGGAAATATTTTAGTTCACCTACGAAGCTCATTTCAAATTCATTAGACATCAATTCTGCAAATTCATTGCATAGTTCTGTGCATGTGGAACCAAAAATAATATCATCTACATATACCTGAACTATGATGAAATTTTTTTTCATAACCTTCGTAGACAAAGTCTTATCCACCTTACCTCTTTTATAGCCCTTGCTGAGCAGAAAATCTGTCAGCCTTTCATACTAGGCCCGAGGGGCCTGTTTCAGTCCGTACATGGCTTTGTTTAACCTAAAAACATGATTAGGATATGCAGACATCTGAAATCCAGGGGGTTGTTCTACAGACACCTCTTCCTTAATAAATCCATTCAAGAACGCACTCTTGACATCCATTTGTTGAAGTTTTATGTTATTTGAACATGCAAAAGCAAGCAGAATTCTTATAGCTTCTAATCTAACAACAGGAGCATATGATTCTTCAAAATCTACTCCGAACTCCTGGCAGTAGCCTTTAGCTACTAATCTAGCTTTATTCCTAGAGAGTATTCCTTCTTCATTCATTTTATTTTTAAAGACCCATTTTGTTCCAATGACAGTTGCATTTTCAAGTCTAGGAGCTAGTTTCCAAACATTGTTTCTTTCAAATTGTTCTAGTGCCTTATTCATTGCATTAACCCAAGATTCATCATTTAATGCATCTTCTACAGTTTTGGGTTCAATTTGAGACATTAATGCAACTAAGTCTTGATTATTCACATCTCTAAGATAGGACCTTGTCCTAGGCGGATCATTCAAATTTCCTATGATGTTTCGTATTGGGTGGTCTTTCAAGAATCTAACATTAGTTGAGGACTCACCTACTTCAGCTGACCTTACTTGATTGGGAGCATTTGGTGTTGTAGTTGGCTGAGTCTCCTCTTCTTGCTTATCCTTTAAGAATTATCCATCGTGTTTGATATCCCTATCATCTTCCTCAAGATCAGCAACTTTATGTGTTTCATCAGAAATAACATGAGGAGACTCCTCAACTGTTTGTTCAGAAATATTGAAAACCCTATATGCTCTGGATACTTCAGAATAACCTAAGAAAATTCCAGGGCTACTTTTGGCTTCAAACTTATCTAAATCTTTTTTATCATTATTGTGTATGAAGCATTTGGAGCCAAAAATTCTGAGATGAGCCAAGTTTGGTTTCTTACCTTTCAAGAGCTCATAAGGGGTTTTCTTATGAATCGATCTTACCATGGCCCTGTTGATTGTATAACTTGCTGTGTTGGCCGCTTCTGCCCAGAACTTTCTTGGTAATTGACTCTCGATCAGCATGGTCCTGGCCATGTCCACAATGGTTCTATTTCTCCTCTCCACAATTCCATTTTACTCGAGTGTCCTGGGAGAAGAGAACTTATGAGTTAGTCCTTCATTCTCACAAAAATTAGAAAACAGGGAGTTTTCAAATTCACCTTTATGGTCAGACAGTATAGAGCAGATTTTGTATTTTCCTTCTTGTTTGACCTTATTGAAAAATAATTTGAATTTTTGAAAAGGATCATTTTTATTAGCTAAAAAGAAAATCCATGAAAATCTAGAATGATCATCAACAATTACAAAATCAAACCTTTTGCCATTCAGACTTTGTGTTCTAGTAGGACCAAAAAGATCCATATGCAACAATTCCATAGGGTTGGAAGATAAAGACTCAGATCTGAGCTTAAAGGACTTTCGGGTTTGTTTACCCAGAGCACATGCATCATATATTTTTGAGTGTGAATTGAATTTTATTTTAGGTAAACATTTAACCAGATCAAGTTTCACCAATTTATTTAACGTACTGTAACTAGCATGACCTAAACGCCTATGCCAGTTAAAAGCATTATTGTCTAAATCAGCAGAAAGATAAAGATTTGATTCAGAATTATCATTAAGGTCTACAATGTAGACATTATTCACTCTATGTCCTATGAACATGATATTATCGAAATTAGCTTCAAAACTCTTGCATGCTTGATTATCAAAAACCACTCTGTGACCTTTGTCACAAAGCTGACTAATGCTAAGCAAGTTATGTTGGAGACCTTCTACAAGCAAAACTTTCTCTATAACATTGGAAGAGAACTTACCAATTGTCCCTATTCCTATGATCTTACCCTTATTCTTACCTCCAAACTTGACTATACCTCTCATCTTCATTTCCAGATTACTGAATTTTTTCTGGTCACCTGTCATATGCCTAGAACAGCCGCTATCTAGATACCATCTATTGTGCTTGGCTGCCAGACCAACCTGCAATCAAATCAGACAAAAAGAGAATTTGGAACCCAAGAAAGGCTGGGTCCAAACAAGTTGCTCATTCCTTCAAGAATAGTCTTAGGAATCCAGATCTGTATGGTTCCTTTCTTGTGAACTAAATTATTATTTTTAGCATGGAAAGTTTTATTGGCTCTAGTCATTGGATTTTGATGAGTTTTGTTCTTAATGTAGAGTGAGTTGTTCCAATTATAATTGTTTCTCTATGGGTTTTTCCATAGCCTTTTCTGATTGAAATACCTCTGTGAGAATTTAGGATGAGCCCAATTTTGTGTGGAATTATTCTGGTTCCTATATTGGTTGGGCCACCTGCGTTGATTCCATTGCATAGATGAATTTAGATTTTTACCTTGACGCATCTGATTTTGACAAACAGGATTTGTTTTATAAGCATAAAGATGACTCGACACAACAGTCCTGCTGTGTTGATGCAGGGTAGTCTCAGCGTGGATTTTTTGATTGTTGAATTTAGATGCAAAGAAATTTATTTTCACAGGTTTGTGAGAGTTGTTGTTACTGTTTGAGCTACATGGGATGTCCAACTTTTCCTTCCCTTTTTCCTGACAGAAAGTCACAGTTTTAAACTCAAAGGGCCTTTTACTTAAGGGATCATATCCCAAACCTTCTTTGTTAAAATTAACTCTCATACCTAGCATGGTATCTAGGTTTGTCTTTCCCTGATCAAAATTTTCAAGCATTTGTTATTTATCATCAAGCTCCTTTTGAACTTTCTCACAATGCTTTTGAACTTCCAGATTAGCCATTTTGAGAGCTTCATACTTCTCAAGAGTGAGATTATTTTCCTTTTGAAGTTCCTGATATTTTAATTTTAACTGATCCATATTCATGTTAGCTTGTTCAAATTGGTCTTGAAGATTCTTATTTTCATCTTTCAAGGAACTTAATTCTTTTTGCTGATTCTTCAGATTTTCATTCTCATTTTTCAGACAGTTTTACTCTTCAACAATGTCATTTAGTTATCTTTTGAGCATTTTATAATCTTTAGTCTGACAATTGAATTTGACTAATAAATCAACATAAGCATCCACCCAATCATCAAGAGTAAAATTTTCAAATGGAATGCTCACCTCATTGTCTGTGTCTGCCATGAGACACAGTCCCTGCTCCTCCTCGTCTGATGAATTCTCTTCAATGTCCTCTTCCTCGTCGCTCCAGGTGTAGACCATAGCTCGAGACTTCCTTTTCTGCACCTTTGGGTTCTTTTTCATGAGTTCCGGACATTCATTCTTCATATGTCCTGGTTTCTTACATTGAAAACATGTGAACTTGTCAAAATTTCTATTCTTATCAAGTTTGAAGTTGGAGTTCTTACCTTCCTGTTGAAACCTTTTTCTTTTTAAAGTCTTACCCCTGGTTCTCAGAGAGTTCTGAAACCGTCGGGTTAACATGGCCTGCTGCTCATCATCGAGACCTGAGAAACTCTCGTTCTCATCACTACTTTCCCCACTGCTTCTGGATACCTTAAGAGTTATATTTTTCACTTTCTTGTTCTCTTCAGTATTCCTCTTAAGGTTAATCTCATAAGCCATCAATGAACCTATCAGCTCTGTAACGGTCATGGTAGAAAGATCCTTAGATTCCTCTAGAATCGTTGCCTTCGTGTGCCATATGGGGGTTAAGGATCGTATGATTTTCCTAACCAACTCACTATCCTGAATTAATTTCCCCAATGCCTTCAGACCATTGGTGATTTGTGAGAGCCTAGCATACATCTCTGAGATGGTCTCATCAGGCCTCATCCTAAACAGTTCATAATCACAGGTTAACATGTTTACCTTTGTGGCTCGCACTTGTGATGTACCATCATATATCAGCTGGAGTTCATCCCACATTTTCTTGGTTGTCTTGCATGCTGTGATTCTGGAATACTCCTCTGGATGCATAGCGCATTGCATGATATTCATTGTTGTCCAATTTACAGTAGATAGCCGGATCTACTCCCTCGACCAAGTGTCTTCATCTTCAGGGAGGTCGAATGGTCCTGTGACGATAACCCTCTAGAGTTTATGACTCTGTGCACGGAGGAACACTTCCATTTTGTCCATCCAATACAAGTAATTAGTGCCATCAAAGAACGGTGGATGATTAACTGAGTGACCTTCAGGAATAAAACTACGAGCACCACTGGATCCAGGTCTTCTGGGGTCATTTGACCACATGATGGGCAACCTACTCTGATACCAATTGATATACTAGAAAGAGGTGATCTAGAAGGGGGGGTGAATAGATCACTCCAAATTAAAATCAATCCGATGTAATTCGAAATGTAAGCTCAGACCCACAAAGTAAATCGCTCAGAAATACCACTGAGCATATACTCCACAAACAAATATATGATAAGGTACCATAATTATACTGAGAGACGTAGTCAGACTTTTGATCGAACAGCAAGTAGGCTTGGAGAGACAAGGTAAATAATTACGATCTTCTTCAGAAGATATCTCTGCCAAGACATTGTCCTCTAACAAGGTAGTACTTTGACGACTCTTTCCAGAGCAAACATATCCTCTAGGTTAAGTTCCGGATGTTGAATACAGCTTCCGTCAGATTCAGATCCATTCTGGTCGAACCAAATGTGTCGACACTTTCCTCTCAATGTGTCAAGACATCCCTCTGAAAACCTTGAAGATAGCTTCTACCGGTTTCAAAATCGTTCTGGTTGAATGTTGATGTGTCGGGACGTCTAGTGAATGTCTTGAAGACCCATGACAGATGTGTCGAGACATCCATAGTGCTATGCCGGGACATATGTGCTTGGCTCCGTGATGACACCATGATTGTGTCGAGACAACACCAAATGGTGTCGAGACATGTGAGCCATGTGCAGAGTTGTCGCATGAAGGTGTTGACACAGGAGCGCCATGTACAGAGATTATCATAGGAATGTGTCGACACTTTTCACTCAGTGTGTTGAGACATCGGTGAGTCTAGAGGCCAGACGGAACGGCTTCAGATTGATTTCTTCTGGAGGTGTCGAGACATGGGTCAGATGTGTCGACACATTCTTTTATGTCGGAGCTCAAACGTTAGAGATTCAACACATTTTCTTCTAGATGTGTCAGGACATCATTAGGCCTTGTCGAGACATCACTTAGAGAAGTTTTCCTGCACTAGTTTAGTCAATTCATCAAGCAAAAATATGTTTGATATTCCTCAATTGTCTACTAATGGTTTATGATCTGTTATCATCAAAACCAGGGGACACAACATTCTCCCCCTTTTTGATGATGACAACCATGAACCATTATATCCAAGCATTCATATAGCATTACAATCAAATTGGTTTGAGGAGCCATCAACCAAGTGAGATTCATCCATTCACACAACAACTGAATGTTAGCATTTTTCAACATATAGCATTTTTCAACAACACAACAAAAAGCTTGTTTCATTGATCAACCATGGTTTTGTACATATCAAGCAAAGATGTGTGCTCAAGCAGTTACATTACAAATCTAAATGCAAAAACTAGCAAAAGGTCTTCAGAACTTCCCCCCTTTTGTCATCATCAAGGAGGGGGTGAAGGAGGAGGCTGCTGTGTTGGAGGCATGGAGCTAGAACTGGCAAAGTAAAGGATCTGTGCCTCTTGGAAGTCATGTTGCATGTGAGAGATTGCTATTGCTAGAGAGTCAACCCTCTGAGTTAGCTGCTCATCCCTTTGTCTGACAAACTGGTGCAAAGACTTGATATTTTTTTTGATGTCCTGGAGCCAGCCATGAATCATTTCACAGATGTATTCTGTTTCAGCCCTCTGCTGGGAGCCTTGTGGTGGAAAACGAGAAGAGGTGGCTTCTGTTTGAGGAGTAGGACACCATTCATCACCTGCGTCTTGCAGGGCTGGTTAGAGTTGAGCTTTATTCAGACGAATGAGTTCCAAGATTTCAGTACCGACCATATCCAATTTTCTGTACACTACATCCATTTTGGCCTCAGCTTTGGTGGTGCTATTGACTGCTCGAGTTGTGTATGTGTGGACAATTTTGGCGAGCTTGGAGGAGGCATCCAGTATCTTGTTGCAGTCAGAGTACATCTTCCATTTCATCCGTTGGGAGGCATCCAACAGTCAAGAAGTAGTAGCATTTATTGTTCTCTCCAGATTGGAGGTGACATCAATAGATCTGTTGGTCTCTACGGTCACATGTGCTTTGATGGATGTAGTTGTGCCAGCCACTTGTCCTCTGATGGATGTAGTGGCACCAGCCACTTGTTCAGCTAGCTGATTGGATGAATCCATCAGTTTGGGACACTTAATGTTGAGATTACCTTGATCCTCTCAGATATCATAGGCATGCATGACCATTTCAGCAGTTTTCTTCTGGGTTTCAGTGTGGATCTCTCGTAGTCTTTTCATGATTCTCCCTGCTTGTTCACACGCATTTATCAAAGAGTTCATAAAGCTTTTCAACCTTTAATCTGACTAATGTTTGTCGTGCATAAATTTTTCCCATCTGCTGGTTTGGACTTTCTCAAAGTGAAGTTGTCTGGCTTCGATTCTGTCCACTTGCAGACTGATTTGACGAATGGAGGAATTCATACTTCCAAATTGGGCAATGAGAAATTGAATAAGGGCAGGAAGAATATCCATTAGGCTGCCAGTGGCACCAAAAGTAGGACCTTGTAAGGTGGAGGCCTTGGTATGAAATTCAGGAGGGGCATCCCTTGCACTAAACACTCTAGGCTCATTGTCCGGAGACAGAGGGGGTTGGATGCCAAAAGCCATCATCATCTCAGGCTGGTCCATGGGATCTGCAGACTGCTACTGCTGAGGGGCCTGCTCAAAGTGGATATCTGCATGGAACATTTCCTCATCCTAATCTAACTGTGCATCTGAAGCTGGCTGGTCCTGTGCTGGCTGATCCTGTGCAGGCTGTGCCTGTGCATGCTGTTCCTGTTGAGGATGTGCCTGTGGAGCTGGCTGTTCTAGAGGGTCAGGTAGATGTCCAGGTAGATTCCTGACCATTTTGTCACCTTCCTTTTTAAAGTGCATGTAATTTTCTATGAACCTCATGGTGTAGACATTACTCCTGGGAATAGTGATGGACTTTTCATGAGCAAGAGGAATGCCAACCTTCTGAAAAATGGCAGTAAGGTGTGCGACATAAGGCAAGCTACGCCGGTTGAGAGTGCAACTGTCCATAACCTGGAGCATGATCTCTGGAAGACAAACATGGTAATTGTTGAACAGACAGTAAATAATGAATCTTTGTGTCTTAGTAAGTCTGCTTCGGCCACCCCCTTGTGGGGTAATCATGGTAGTAAAAATGTGATGCAGAAGTCGCTGTAAAGGGGTAAACCAATTTGTGTCAAAGGATTTAACAAGTAGCTGGGTAGCATCCTGAGGGTCTCGAGGCTTTCCTGTCAGGATGGTGTAGGCTACTAACAAGTCAATCTGAACCTCAGATTCTATTTCCCCATCCCGGGGTATGTGTAAAGCCCAATGAAGAAGCTTGGTTGTAAGCTTGATGGAGACCCCCTTGACCTCAGTCCGAAGGACTTTCTTATTTTCATCAAAAAATAAGTTCTTGTAGAACTGCTGAACCAAAAATGGGTAGTATACCCTGTGATCGGACAGAAACCGTCGCCATCCTTGGAACTCAAATAACGGCAATAGTTCAGGAAAAGACTCAAGCATCTTGTGGTCATCAAAATCCACATACCTAGGGAAGAGAATCATGGTGAGATCATTGTCTTTTTCCCTGACGGAGGCAGCAATACTGGGCTTCTGAGGGACTGACTGAGCTTTGGCCTTCCCTTTTTCTTTGGCGGACAGCCGTGGCCGCTTGGCCTTTGGTGGCGGTGGTGAACCCTTGTCAGTGTTGGACCCCTGGGCCTCGGCAGCCCTTCTCCTAGCTGGTTCTGCAGCTGGGCGGTCCTCAATACTCTTGGATCGCCCTTCTGTGTGGTCTTTGGAGATAGCGGCCTTCTTGGATGAAGCCGCATCTTTCTTATTGCCGCGGGTGACTAGTGGAGCCATGGAGAGAGTGGACGAAAAGGAGGAGAGGAGGTGGAGGGCAGCTAGGGCTAGCCGGGGAGATGGTGCACGAGGGGAAGAAGGATGGAGCTGGGCGTCGACCTCCATGGCGTGGATGTGCAGATTCACCAGAGAGAGGGGTCGCGAGTGGAAAAGGGTTGAAATGAGGAAAGGTGAGGAAAATGATTTTCACCGTCGAGTAAAAATGAAAGTTAAGATTTTTAAGTTTTAAAATAACAACCCTAAAATAAGAAATGGCGTATATACCCCTATGTTAAGTTCAAAATGGTTTAAAGCTTATAAGCTCATTTTTGAGTAATGAAGGTTTGAGAAAAAACCATTTTTGCAACAAATAATATGACTAAAACATTTGAAAAAGTCAAGAGAATGAAACCAAGCCCATTTGGCTTACTTATCACTTCATTAGGCATGATTGGAAAAGGAAGATCAGCAAGTATTGGAAGTAAACAAAAACCTTTTTGTTTTGAAGCAAGGTATCGAGTCAACCCCAAACTAAATTTTTTTTTGAATTAATTATACAGTCCGATATAACATTCACTTTTTGACTCAAGGAAACACGTTATTTAGATGCCAGAATCCATGCTTACTCAGTGTAGCTTATCTTTCTGAATTCTTTTGAACAGAGTTGACTGTCTTCATCATGACTAGATTATCCTTCATTTCATTGATGCAGGATCTAATTTCTCTGAAGAGAGGTCATTGCTCTGAAATTATAGCAACATGGTTTTTAGGGGGCGTATTCTCTAATAGACTTTAAGTTAGGTAACATGTTTAAAGACAATACATGCCAATCAATTCAAAAACAAAGAAGCATATTTTAAGTGAACTTTCAAATGCTTAGGCAATGGTCATTTTCAAGGACTTGAAGAATGCTTTAATCCTATTATGAGAGCAAGGTTGGTAGAACTCAACGGAATGATGAACGAAAATGAGGATTATAAACAAGAAACTATTTCTTTAACATGAGTAATACACATGAACTCACCCAGGGTTGTATAGATGAATGAAAACATTCTTAACTCCCCCTCACTTAATGCTCGGTGAAAAGTGAAGGTTCAGAGGCAAAAGATTTGAGATGGAAATGAAGGAAGCATAGGGAAGAAGAAGTTAAGGAAACTCTCCATTTGATCTTCAAAACCAAGGGCGACTGAGAGACTGTCTCGACACATGACAGGAGGGTGTCGATCTGATCAACAGGTTCTATGCTGCATGTCTCGACACATGTCAGTAGGGTGTCATCCTGTTCAGCAGACTTTGTTCAGCATGTCTCGACACATATCAGTAGGGTGTCGACCTATTCATGAGACTTTGTCCAGCATGTCTCGACACATATCAGTAGGGTGTCAACCTATTCATGAGACTTTGTCCAGCATGTCTCGACACATATCAGTAGGGTGTCGACCTGTTCAAGGGGCTTTGTCCAGCATGTCTCGACACATGACTGTACAAAAATTGTTCTCAGCTAGCTTCTTTGAGTCTTCATTTCTGACATACACCTGCCAGCTTTTATTGCTAGTGCCTCTGACTTTCCTCTTTCAGATAATCAATCAAGAATGGTTTTACCTTTTGCTACCACTGAGATGTGCTTTATTGGATGCTAAAGCTTTAAACATGCTTATGCATTAGAAATCAACTATACAGATAGCAATATGCATTTCTGACTTATGGTACTTGGCGGAGGCCTATCCTCACGCATGAGGAGAGTTTCCTGACAGGCGTGACCTATCTTTCCACTTCTCGTCATTTAATATACCATTCAGTCATAAGATGATGTTAAAAACAATCAGAAATGCAAACAAGCTCCCCTTGAATGTAACCATCATTCAAAGCAAGGTTCATATAGCCAATGGACCAGTTCTAAATCAAAGCAGATATGTTTGTTTCAATCACAGCAAAGACAAGTAAGCAGAGCATCGAAGGAGGAATAGATAGCTCAGACTTGAGTGGATTGAGGTCTGCATAGACCAAGCTCTCTCCTTAATGTTGTGAACCTATCATTGCTTAAGGGTTTTGTGAAGATATCTGCAATCTGATTTTCTGAGTCTACAAAATGGAGCTCAAAGTGATTTTTGTGAACTTCATCCCTTATAAAATGATGCCTAATTTCAATGTGTTTAGTCCTAGAGTGCATGACTGGATTTTTTACAAGATTTATAGCACTGGTGTTATCACACAGAATGGTTACATAGCCAAGATCTATTAGATAGTCTTGAAGTTGGTGTTTGACCCACAGTACTTGGGTGCCACAACTCCCTGTAGCAACATATTCTGCCTCTACAGTTGAGAGGGCAACCGAGTGCGGTTTCTTGGAGGCCCACGAAACCAAACACCCACTAAGAAATTGGCAATAGCCACTAGTGCTCTTACAGTCCAGTTTGCATCCTGCATAATCTGCATCTAAATATGAAATTAGTGAAAGTTCACAGGATGTAGGATACCATAATCCCAACTCTTGAGTGTCAGCAAGATATCTAAAGATACGCTTGACAGCAGTCAAGTGGGACTCTCTAGGACTAGACTGAAATCTGGCACTAAGGCAAACACTAAACTAAATGTCTGGTCTAGATGAAGTTAGGTAGAGTAATGACCCAATCATACCTCTGTATCTCTTTGCATCTACAAGAATACCTTATTCATCTACATCCAATGAAGTGGCAGTCCCCATTGGAGTTCCTAAAGGTTTGTAGTTGGTCAGATCAAACTTTTTCAACAACTCCTTCACATATTTGGCTTGATTGATAAAGCAGCCTTCATTGCTTTGATTAATCTGCAAGTCAAGAAAGAATTAAAACTCACCCATTAGACTCATTTCAAATTCATTGGTGATGAGTTTAGCAAACTCCTCACACATTTGAGGTTTAGTGGATCCAAACACTATGTCATCCACATAAATCTGAACTATCAAGATATAATTACCTTGTTTCTTGGTGAATAGTGTTTGATCTACATTACCTCTTGAATACCCTTGTTTGGTGAGGTATGAGCTTAGTCTGTCATACCAAGTTCTAGGTGCCTGCTTCAAGCCATATAAAGCCATGTCCAACTTATAAACATGATCTTTGAAATATGTGCATTCAAAATCAGGGGGGTGCTCTACATAGACTTCTTCTTTAATAAGACCATTTATAAAAGCACTCGTAACATCCAGTTGTTGCAGTTTGATTTTATGAGAACATGCAAATGTAAGCAAATTTCTAATGGCTTCAAGTCTAGTAACAGGAGCAAAAGATTCTTCATAATCTATGTCAAATTCTTGATTATACCCCTGAGCCACCAATCTAGATTTGTTTCTTACTATCATTCCATCTTCACTTAGTTTATTTATGAAAACCCATTTGCTTCCTATGACTGATTTCTCTTGAGGTCTAGGAACAAGATGCCATACCTTATTTCTTTCAAACTGGTTTAGTTCATCATGCATGGAATTGATCCAGTTTTCATCATTTAAGGCCTCTATAATATTTTTGGGTTCGGTTTGACACACAAGAGCAAGTTGTTCAATTTCATCTATAATTTTGAAATGAGACATAGTTTTGGTTCGGTCATGCAGATTTCCTAAGATGTTTTCTAAGGGATGGTCTTTTAACACTCTTAAATCAGGCTGAGTGTTACCCTCATCTGCTTCGGTGACCGGATCATTGTTTGGCCCATCTTGGTCTTCATTCGCTTGTGTCTCCTCATGTAGAAGTTCTTCTTTTCCTTTTATGTTCAGGAATTCCCTATCATCATCTTCCCTGCAAGTGTTGTCATGATCAATCTCATCAAAAGTGATGTGAGGGGATTCTTCCACACAAAGGGTCTTAAGATTGTAGACTCTATAAGCCCTAGACTTATCGGAGTACCCAAGGAATATCCCTTCTTCACTCTTGGGCTCAAACTTGCCCAGAACTCTTTTATCATTATTATGAACAAAGCACTTTGACCCAAAAACTTTCATGTGAAAGAGAGATGGCTTCTTACCTTCCAGCAGCTCATATGGAGTCATTTTGGTGATTGGCCTTACCATTGAGCGGTTGATGATATAACATGCAGTGTTTACCGCTTCTACCCAAAATCTCCTTGGTAGATGCCTTTCAGCAAACATTGTACGTGCCATTTCTATGAGAGTTATGTTCTTCCTCTCAACAACCCCATTTTGTTCAAGAGTCCGTGGTGATGAAAACTTGTGAATGATTCCTTCAGTCCTACACAAATTTTCAAAGTCAACATTGTCGAATTCACCACCATGATCTGAAGTAATGTTGGAGATCTTAAACTTACCATCTTGCTTCACTTGCATATACAGTGCCTGAAACTCATCAAAGGCATTATTTTTATGTGCAAGATAAAATACATAAGTGAATCTAGTAAAGTCATCTACTAAGACGTAACCATATCTTTTACCACTTAAGTTAGCTATTTTGGTTGGACCAAACAAGTCCATATGGATTAGTTCAAGTGGTTTAGATGATGAGTTTTCAGTTCTGCTTTTAAATGACTTTCTAGTCTGTTTTCCTTGAGCACATGCATCACAAATCTTAGTGTTCAGTTTGAATTTAATTTTAGGTAGACCTTTGACAATGGAATGCTTCACCAATTTATGAAGAGTGTTGTAACTAACATGACCTAGTCTGCGATGCCACAAACAAGCTAATTCAGATTTGGGTGCTGCAAGACAAAGATTTATGTGAGCAGGGTCATCTAAGTCAATCATGTACACGTTGTTGACTCTTTTACCAGAAAACTTGGTTTCTTTTGAATTAGGTTGCAAGATCCTACATTCATTAGAGTCAAAAACTACAGTATGACCTTTATCACATAGTTGACTAATGCTCAGCAAATTATACTCCAGACCATCAACAAGTAGTACATTATCAATTGAGTTGGAGGGGTTCTTACCAACTTTACATGTACTGATGATTTTTCCTTTGTTGTTTCCTCCAAATGTGACATGTCCAGCTTCCTTTTCAACCAGGAGATAGAATTTAGTTTTGTCTCCAGTCATGTGTCTTGAGCAGCCACTGTCAGGATACCAACGGTTATGCACGGCTGCAAGACACTCCTACGTAAGGAATTAAGTGATAATGTTTGGAACCCAAGGACAGTTGGTTCCCAATAATTTCTTCATTTTTGTAAGGCAGGATAACACTGATTTTGAAATCCAAACTTTCTTAGCATCCTTGCTTTGTTGAGAGTTTTGGTTTTTCTTCTCTGTAGTCTTTTAGACTTTATGAGTTTTGAAAGTGGTGGAGAAGGATTGTTGATTAGACCATCTGTTCTAGTTGGTTGGTCTAGATGAATAGGAGGTGTCATAGTGCCTAGGTTGTTCAGATTGAGTGCGCCTATGACCATAGGGAGCATAACTGTTCCTAACCCAAGAAGGTGTCGGCCTATAGGAGGTAAAGTCTCGACCTGTCCAATGTTCAGTTCATCTATAACTGTCTCTGGATAAGGGATGTGTCGACCTCCTGTGTGAAAACTGTCGACCTGTTGGTGCAAACCTGGGGCATTGTTGGCAGTTTGACCAAGTGGGTGTCGACCTATTCCAGGGAGTGTCCCAACCTATTCTAGCATTGTAACTGTCTCTTCCTTTGTGATGTGTAGGCTGAGGCTTGGATAGGTGTCAGCCTGTTTGGGATTGTTGGTGAACCTTTTTGGGTTGTTGGGAAGTTTTGTTGATTGGTTCTCCTATTTTTTCTTTTCCCTTGTTTTCAACATTTTCTTGGTGTGCTAATTTGGAGGTTGATGCTTCGGAAGATGAGACAAAGGTGGTGGTTTTTAGCCCAAAAGTTTTTTTTTTGTTGGCTCATATCCTAGCCCATCTCTGTTGAGGTTTATTTTAGTTCCTAGCAGGGCATTCAAGTTTTTACTCCCATCAACAAATTTTTCAAGAGAGGTTTGTTTATCTGCTAGGTCCTTTTGAAGTTTCTCATTTTATTTCAACGGTTGAGAATTGACTTGTTTAAAGGCTTCAGAATTTTCATTGCATAGATTGTTGTCCTTTACATAGCTTTGCATATTTAATTTCAATTCATAAATTTTAACTCTTAGCCTTTCATTTTCATCTTTCAAATCTCTCATTTCTTTTCTTCCTTCTTCAAGATTTTCATTCATTTTTCTTGGATCTTCAATTTCAATTTCTAGAGAGATTATCTTTTCATTGAGAGTTTTATCATGCCCACAGGATTCAACCTTCTTCTTTAAAGTTTTGTTTTCTTTTTTGTATACTTCATATTTATTCATGAATTCAAAGTAAGCTTCTTCCCAATCATCGGTGGAGAAGTGCTCAAAGGGAGAGCACACCTCGCTGTCATTTTCTCTTTTGGCCATTAGGCATAGATCATCTTTCTCCTCTTCAAGGGAGTTGTCTTCAATCTCTTCCTCTTCTTCATCATTCCAAGTACACACCATGGCCTGCTTCTTCTTGCTCTTCCACCTGGGCATAGTTTTCTTAGCTCCTTCAGGACATTCAGACTTGATGTGTCCTGGTTTCCTGCAAGAGTAGCATACAAGCTTTTCAAACTTTTTGGCATTTTTAGGTCTTAGCCTGAAACCTCATTTTACCTGGGGCTTCTTCTTAGTGAAGCCTGTACCTTCCTTTCTTAGAAATCTTATGAACTTTCTTGTCAATAGAGCAACTTCATCTTCTTCAGTGTTGCTGCTTGAAGGCTCTTCATCTTCAGATAACTCCTTGGAGCTTGCTCCAGCTTTAAGAGCTAGAGGCTTATTTTTACTTACCTCAGCCTCTTTGTTCTTTAGATTCATCTCATAGGTCATCAGGGATCCTATGGGTTCTTCTACTTTGATGGTAGTTAAGTCTTTTGATTCTTCAACCACTGTGGCCTTTGTATGCCAAATAGGAGTTAGTGATCTCAGAATCTTCCTTACTATTTCCTGCTCAGAGTAGGTCTTACCTAGCTCAGTCAAGCCATTAGTGAGCACGGTTAGCCTAGCGTACATGTCCGAAATGGACTCATCAGATTTCATTCTAAACTTCTCATATTCAGATACCGACATGTTAGCTTTGGTTGCACGTACCTGCTGTGTCCCTTCATATATTACCTCATGACGGTCCCACATTTCTTTTGCAGTGGCGCAAGTTGACACCGTTGAGTATTCAGTTGGATGAAGGGAGCACTGCATGATGTGCTTGGCACCCCAGTTCAGAGTTGATTGCCTGATCTGTTCTTTAGTCCATGCATCTTCATCCGGAGGCAGCTCAAATGGTCCCTTGCTGATCACTCGATAGACTTCATCATCCTGGGCTCTAATGAAGACCTGCATGTGGTTTTTCCAGTAAGGATAATTTGTCCCAGTGAAAAAGGGAGACCTATTTACGGAATGTCCTTTGTCCATAGGACCTTTAGTTGCCATATCACCAGTTCTCTCAAGGTCGTTAGACCACATACAGAGAGACTAGCTCTGATACCACGTGTTGAGTGGTGATAGGCAGATATAAAGGAGAGGGGTGAATAGATCAGCCCCTTTTTGCCCTTCTTTACGAAAATAAAAAATAATTTTAATACAACTGATAATGAGACAGATATTAGTTAATAGCTAAGAAGCTAGAAACACACATGATATATGGAAATGGTCCTATCAAGCTTCTACCGTTGGAACAAGAGAGAAAGCAAATCACAAGACAAGATTTTTAAGGTGGTTTGGTCTCAATCTAGAGACCTACGTCCACCCCTCACACAACAAAGTGGGGCTTCAATGGTTCAAACACACAACCGCTGATTCACATCTTCTAACTAAGAGATGTACTCTTACACTCTACTGCCACACAGCTTGTGGGATCACAACCCAAAACACAAAGACTGGTATCCACACCGTCTGTCTTCCTACACGTAGGTAGGGAATGAGTGATATGGAGTTTGTTTTTAAGAAAAGCTAACTGAAAAAGAACCAGCCAGACAGAGTATCGTAAGAAGCACAATGAGAAAGAAGTCTCCTGTCTGGGAAAGAGCTTGAGGGGTCCTTGGCTTTCTTCTTCTTCTTCATGGATCTTCACTACAACCCTTGAGAAAGAAAGATGATCAAGCTTTAACCTTTCAAGGGTTCTGGACGGAGCATCACGAAACCTTTCTGCTTGCAAAAAGATCTCTCGTCGTGAGGAAGAGGATTGTCTTCTTCTTGTTGCACTCGGACCAACAGCATCAGGAAGGAGTGTAGCTTCATCAGCAAGTTTTCCAGCTTTTCATTTTCCTCTTGCTTGCTTGGATGCTCTCTCTTTCGAACTGGAGCCATGCTCCTCATATATTGGTGTCCTAGGGCGACACCAATGTTGTCCACTTTTCAAGCAACACCCAGAATGTCATATCCACATTATTTGATTTGCTTCCATTTGCATAGTTGACTCCTATTCTGTCAAGTCTACAGATATGTGGCTAGGTAGGAGACCATAGCAGCAAAGGTACGATCTTCTTCAAAGGATATCTCTGCCAAGACACAGTCCTCTAACAAGGTAGTACTTTGATGGCTCTTTCCAGAGCAAACGGATCCTCTAGGTTAAGTTCCGGATCTTGAAGATAGCTTCCGTCGGATTTAGATCCGTTCTGGTCGAACCAAATGTGTCGACACTTTCCTCTCAGTGTGTCGAGACATCCCTTTGAAAACCTTAAAGATAGCTTTTGTCGGTTTCAAAATCGTTCTGGTTGAATGTTGATGTGTCGACACTTTACACCAGGTGTGTCGGGATGTCTAGTGAATGTCTTGAAGACCCATGGCAGATGTGTCGAGACATCCATAGTGCTGTGCCGGGACATATGTGCTTGGCTCCGTGATGACACCATGACTGTGTCGAGACAAGACCAAACGGTGTTGAACCATGTGAGCCATGTGCAGAGTTGTCACATGAAGACATAGGAGCGCCATGTGTAGAGATTATCATAGGAATGTGTCGACACTTTTCACTCAGTGTGTCGAGACATCGGTGAGTCCAGAGGCCAGACAGAACGGCTTCAGCTTGATTTCTTATGGAGGTGTCGAGACATGGGTCAGATGTGTCGACACATTCTTTTATGTCGGAGCTCAAATGTTGGAGATTCAACACATTTTCTTCTAGATGTGTCGGGACATCATTAAGCCATGTCGAGACATCACTTAGAGAAGTTTTCCTGCAATAGTTTAGTCAATTCATTAAGCCAAAATATGTTAGATATTCCTCAATTAGCTACTAATGATTTATGATCTGTTATCATCAAAACCAGGGGACACAACAATGCCAAGGATAATGCCATGCTTTAACCTATATGAGAGAGTAGTACTCAATATGTGTTTAGGTTTAGAAATACAGAGGTTCTCACATGGAGCCCGACGAATGCACGGGGCTTGTAGAGATTTTTTTTTTTGCTCATGAGCGTTAAGCAGAAGCATTTTGTCAGCTCAAGAGTTCTTTTATTCGGTTTTTTTTCTTGTGGTTAGCGTTATGCCGATGTGCGTTTCTCCCTTTTTTTTAGTCGTATTCCTAGCAGAATTTTGGCAGCATCTCTTGTAACACACCGTTAACTTATGGACAATAAAATTTAGGGTTTTTTACATGGAAACCATTGTTAAAAGTGAATTTGTAAAAAAATAATTCCTAAAAATGCATTAGCAGGTATATCACTGTGTAATCTGAATTGTGCAAAAATGTCATATTTATTTGTATGCATATCACTTCTTTTTACCAACAACTTGCAAGAAAATCACACTTAAATGACATTTATGCACTATTTGAATTAACTCAGTGATATGTTGTGTAGTGGACAGCGGATCTAGAGGGGAGGGGTGAATAGATCAGCCCCACTTTTCGCAATGCGGCCCTCTAAACAGCTAGTTAAAATGAATTGCAGCGGAATAGAAACTAGCTTCCAAGAATGCTATGATTCACTTAGCAAGATAAGCAAGATATATAATAATTCGATCCTAAGCATGCATCTAGAACGAATCAATCACACAAGCAAACCACACTAGACATGATTTTTAAGGTGGTTCGGACTGAATCCTCAGCCCTACGTCCACCCCTCACCAAAACCCGGTGAGGCTTCACTTGTGCAGCGCACCAACCCGTAAATCGGAAACCACCGATTACCTTCCTACTAACCAACGGTAGGGACGTCAACACCGCAGATCGGAAACACCTCCGATTGCCTTCCTACTAACCAACGGTAGGGACGAATCACAACTTCAATGTTTAATCAATATTGAAAGGAAAACAAATGTGAATGAACTAAGACAAGAAATTGAGTTATGAGTAGAAATGAATTGGCCCTTGTATGGAATGTTGATCAGCAACAAGGATCCTCTTGGCTTCAACTCAATCTTCTTGATTCACCCTTGATTGGATGAATGTTCTTCACGGAGTACTGTTCACGTGAACAGTACCTCTTCCTTCAATTCTTCTCTCTTGATCTTCTCTTTGAACTTGAATGAGGTTGAAAGAACTTGAATGGATGAAGATGATTTCCTTTGAAGAACTTGAATCAAACTGGCTTCCTTTGATCACCCTTCATGCCCTTGATTGCTTCTTACTTTGTAGGAGGTTGCTTAGCTTCAGATCTGAGCTTGAATCACCTTGGATGGATGAAGAACTTCCTCCCGAAACACTGTTCACGGAGGTGCTACAGTAGCTCGAAAATGGGCTCCCTTGAAGGCTTGAAGCATTAGGGTTTTCATCCCCTCATGTGTTGGTTTTATAACCCTTGAATGGTCTATAGACAAGCTTCAGACCAGATCCATAATTTGTGGGTGATTAGGTGACTTTAGGATTAAACAAATCAAGGTTGAATGGCTCTTTTCGAAGTTGGAAACAAAGTCAAAAATGAAGGCTCGGGGCTGGCGGTCGACCGGAATTCATGGGCCGGTCGACCGGAACCTGCTGCAGCCAGAACGTTTCGGCTCTGGCAAAACCGGTCGACCGGACGCCTGGGGGCGGTCGACCGAAACCTGTAAAAATGTCAACATTTCAGTTCTGGGAAAACCGGTCGACCGGACGCCTGGGGGCGGTCGACCGAAATCTGTAATTCTTGGAGGTTTCGTTTCTGGAAGAACCGGTCGACCGGAAAGGCAGGGGCGGTCGACCGAAACCTGTAAAACGTGGAATTCTTAGGCTCTGGCAAATCTGGTCGACCGGCCAAGGTGTGTAGGTCGACCGGAAATACCTATACCTGCAAAAATGAAGTGTTAGACCAATGAAACATGTTCATAAGTCAAGATATTCATGTCCTCATCAATTTCATGTATTTTGGGATTGAAATCAACATAGAATATGCTTTGAGCATTTCTAAATTTTGTTCCGAGGGCTCCGCCCCCGGAAACCCCCGCAAGGGGCGCTGCCCCCTTGACCCCCGCGACCTGACCGCGCAGGTCGATCCGCGTGCGAGGGCGCAACATTGAGCTTTCATGTGCATATCTGTCATAAACACAACAGAACATATGTCAGTCATATAAGAGTGAAAAGCAACAATGACAAATAGTGTTTAGCCATTATCAAAACCAAGAATATCACAGAACACATATGACCATAGAATGATGTCGAATGACCCAAGTGACCATGTGAAACTCAAATAACCACAGGGGCACAACATTCTCCCCCTTTTTGATGATGGCAACACTGTGAGTCATTATATGGCAAGGTGTATGACATATGCAACCTGTGCAGCTCAAGATCCATGATATTGAAATATGTGAATGCGGATATGTATACATGGAGGATCAAAGCATGTGAATAATGCATGTGAATGCTATGCACAATGCTATGCACAAACCCACTACATGTGAATGTAATGCACAAACCCTTATGATAGATGAAGGTTCTCTCCCCTTCTTTCCCTCTTTGACAACATACAAACACACAGCTCCTATAAAGGACGCCCACAAAGAATTTATGATACCACTTACAAAGGACTCACACAAAAAATTCTCCCCCTTTGCCAACAGCAAAAAGGAGTGAGAAAGTAAAATGTATGTGAGACCAGAGCTGAAAGAAATGAAGAGCAAGCCATTATATGCAAACCTGAAACATGCCGTGAGCAACATATATGGTTCAAAGCTAATGAGATCCGAATTCATCAATAGAGTTCGAAAAGCAGCTACATTCAAGATGTAATAGAAATGAACCAAAAGATGCATATCATGGCAGTGCTTAACCTTCCCTTGTCTTATATATCCATGTTCCATAACCACAAAGGGAATAACACAAAAACTAGTATTGAGGCTAAACAATCATGACTAGAGCATGGAGTTGGATGATTGAAGCAAGAGTTTGATTTTCAACATCTTTAGTATTTGAAGGCACATGACTCATATTTTACGAGCAATCAAGTCTAGTACATGCCTCCTAGCCGTAAGAATACACGTTGTTTAGACGCCAGTATTCCTAGGTATTTGACAAGACTGACTGTCATGCTGCAAGAATGAACAGAGATAGCAAAATCACGTCATGACATATCCAAACTCATTTCATTGATGAGAAGATATGTTTCTCAGCAATGATGCCATTGCTCTGCCTAGAGTCCAAAAGTTTTATGACAGAGATAACAAGGGCACATCATGACATATGCATTTGTCACTTGATTTGATGACATGACATGTTTCTCCGTGCAACAATATCATTGCTCTGTCAGAATGATTTTCAGGAATTCCAGCTCATCAAGATGTTTAGAAACAATACTAAACTCTAGAGTTTCACCAAGATTGCCATAAAATCTGGATTTTCAGATTTCAGGATAGTCATGCAAAGCACAATATGCAATCGTTAGTTAAGGTCTATTAAATCCACATAACATAGATGATTTCAAAAGAAATATCAGAACTTCACGGAAATCATTAAATCTGAACCATTGTCATTGAATGAACAATCATCAAGGCACATAATAGAAAGCTCTTACACCATATGTTCGTCAGGCTCAAGAACTCAAATTCAGACTGTAAGCCAAGAAGTGTAGATGGCAAGAGGTGAACAGAATCAGCAAAACTCCCCCTAAATATATGCAATAGATGCGCGAAGGAGTTATATTTGCCAACAAGTGTAATGATAGCTGTCTAGAGGAGAAAGACCTAAAACATGCAGGGGTTGTCATGAATTTGGTAGAAGTGATGTGCAAGACTCAACACATGGTTGTACACTTATTAAATGCAACAGAATGAAGATGAAATATATGTATGAATGTTGCACAAAAACAACTCCCCCTTACTATATGGCCTATATGCGTCATTGACGCATGGTACTTGGCGGAGGTGAAACCTCACGCATATTGAGTGCTTCGTGACAAGCATAACTTGCCCTTCCATACATCAACATTTGATATACCATGGCCATGCGAGAATGATGCAACACAAACCATACAATGCATTATGAACATGAACTCAATTCATTATTATGCAACTACATGCAATGCGACACCATATGCAAAAAGACATATTGACATATAAACAATGCATGAATGCAAGACACACGACTAATTGAACATGATCATTAATTCAAATTCTTATTGGCCTGAGGTCGGCAAAGACCAAGCTCCCTTCTGAGTGTTGAAAACCTGTCATTACACAAGGGCTTGGTGAAGATATCAGCAATCTGATTCAATGTATCAACAAAATGTAATTCAAAGTTTTTCTTACCGACCTCATCTCTAATGAAGTGATGCCTAATCTCAATATGCTTAGTCCTAGAGTGCTGGACCGGATTTTTGGCAAGGTTGATAGCACTAGTGTTATCACACAGAATCGGGACACAACCAAGATCCACCAAGTAGTCTTGGAGTTGGTGTTTAATCCACAGCACTTGGGTGCCACAGCTCCCCGCAGCAACATATTCTGCCTCCGCGGTTGAGAGGGCAACCGAGTGTTGTTTCTTGGAGGCCCAAGAAACTAAACACCCGCCTAAAAACTGGCAATAGCCACTAGTACTCTTGCGATCCAGCTTGCATCCAGCGTAGTCCGCATCAGAATAAGAGATAAGAGATAAATCACATGATGACGGATACCACAATCCCAAATCTTGAGTGCCGGCAAGATATCGAAGGATACGTTTGACGGCAGTCAAATGGGATTCTCTAGGACTAGCTTGAAATCTAGCACAAAGGCAAACACTAAACTGGATATCTGGTCGGGATGCAGTCAAGTAAAGCAAAGAACCAATCATACCTCTATAGACCTTTGCATCCACCAATTTACCATTTTCATCCGAATCCAGTGAAGTTGAGGTGCTCATAGGAGTTGCAATGATTTTGCTGTTTGCCATGTCAAATCTTTTCAACAGCTCCTTAATGTATTTGGCTTGATTTATGAAGCATCCGTCTTCTCCTTGGTTGACCTGCAAACCGAGAAAGAATTGAAGTTCTCCCATTAGGCTCATCTCAAATTCGCTAGTCATGAGGTTAGCAAATTCCTCACACATTTCAGATTTTGTAGAACCAAACACAATGTCATCAACATAAATTTGAACAATCAAGATATTTTTACCTTGCTTCTTGGTGAAAAGTGTTTGATCTACCTTACCTTGTGTGTACCCTTTTTCAATGAGGAATGAGCTTAGCCTTTCATACCAAGCTCTTGGTGCTTGCTTAAGTCCATAAAGCGCCCTGTCTAGCTTATATACAAAATCTGCATTGTTAGAGTTCTCAAAGCCAGGGGGCTGCTCAACATAGACTTCTTCTTTGATCAAGCCATTCAAGAAAGCACTTTTAACATCCATTTGATAAAGCTTTATTCTAAGGGAGTATGCAAAGGCAAGTAAGATTCTAATGGCTTCAAGTCTAGCAACCGGGGCATAAGATTCATCAAAGTCTACCCCAAACTCTTGATTATACCCTTGAGCCACCAATCTAGCCTTATTTCTTATTATCTTGCCATCCTCACTTAGTTTGTTCCTAAAGACCCATTTAGTGCCTATGACAGATTGTGACGAAGGTCTAGGAACAAGATGCCAAACTTGGTTTCTTTCAAACTGGTTTAACTCTTCTTGCATGGAATTTATCCAGTTTTCATCTTTTAAGGCTTCATCAATGTTTTTGGGTTCATGCTGTGAGACAAGAGCAAGTTGATCTAATTCTTCCACAATCTTAAAATGTGACCTTGTTCTAGGTGGGTCATTCAAGCTGCCAAGGACATTCTCCAAGGGATGATCCTTAAGGATTCTAATATTTGTGGAATCGTTACCTTCTCCTGGAGCTTGATTCCTTGCACTGCTTGATTCAGCTTGGTCACCATCTTCTTTTATTTCTTCTTGTGGAGGATCACTCTTGTCCTTTATGCTAAGGAATTCCCCATCTTCATCATTTTTTCTGCAAGAGTTATCATTGTTAGAATCATGATATTCATCAAAGGAAACATGGGGTGATTCTTCCACAGTTTGACTTTTAATGTTATAAATTCTATAAGCCCTAGATCTATCAGAATATCCAAGAAATATACCTTCATCGCTCTTGGGCTCGAATTTATCTAGATCTCTTTTGTCATTATTGTGGATGAAGCATTTTGATCCAAACACTTTCATATGAGAGAGAGAGGGCTTTTTACCTTTTAGCAACTCATAAGGAGTCTTTTTGGTGTGTGGCCTTACCATAGAGCGGTTGATAATGTAACATGCCGAGTTTACCGCTTCAGCCCAAAATCTCCTTGGAAGTTGCCGTTCAACAAGCATAGTTCTTGCCATCTCTACAAGTGTTCGGTTTCTCCTTTCAACTACACCGTTTTGCTCCGGCGTTCTTGGTGAAGAGAATCGGTGTGAAATGCCTTCAGCCCTGCAAAGGTTATAGAAGTTAGCATTTTCAAATTCACCACCGTGATCAGATTGAATCTTGGAAAGTTTAAACTCACCATCCTGCTTTATCTTCATGTAGAATGCCTGAAACTCATCAAAAGCATCATTTTTATGTGTGAGAAAGAAAACCCATGTGAACCTAGAAAAATCATCCACCAAGACATATCCATATTTTCTACCACTTAAGCTAGCAGTTCTGGTTGGGCCAAACAGGTCCATATGAATTAACTCGAGTGGTTTGGATGATGTATTTTCAGATTTTCCCTTGAATGATTTTCTAGTTTGTTTACCTAGGGCACATGCATCACACAATTTGTTTTCTTGTTTAAAGGATAGTTCAGGCAAACCTTTTACCATTGAATGCTTCAAGAGTTTATGCAATACATTGTAGCTAGCATGTCCTAGTCTACGATGCCATAACCAAGCAATTTCAGATTTTGGTGCAGCAAGACAAAGGTTTAAATGAGCAGGATCATCTAAGTCAATCATGTAAACATTGTTAACTCTCTTACCAGAAAATTTTACCTTGTCAGATTTTGGTTCAAGGATCTTACATTCAAGAGAATTAAACAATACTTTGTGACCTTTATCACATAATTGACTTATGCTGAGCAAGTTATATTTCAATCCTTCAACTAACAACACGTTACAAATGGAGTTGGAGAGGTTCTTACCTACATTACCTGTTCCAATGATTTTTCCCTTGTTGTTCCCTCCAAATGTGACGTGTCCTCCTTCCTTTTCCTCCAAGAGATAAAATTTTGATTTGTCTCCAGTCATGTGTCTTGAACAGCCGCTATCAAGGTACCACCTGTTATGCATGGCTGCAAGACATTCCTGCACAAGCAATTAAGCAATGGTGTTTGGAACCCAACCAAATTTGGGTCCCTTCAAATTTTTCAGAATTTCAAAACATGAAACCATTTCTTTTGGAATCCAAACCTTCTTAACATTCATGCTTTGTTTGCTTGGAGCATGAAATTGGTTTTTCTTTTCAGCTTTGACATTCACATTTTGTTTAGAAGCTCTTTGTTGAATTTTGTGGAAGTTTGAAAAAGTTTGCTTCTTAAACCATTGAGGCCGTTGGTTGGTTTTGGGTTGAAAGTGATTGTTTTGCCACCTAGGGGATTGAAACTTATAGGATTGCTGAATACATGAATCACAATTTCCCCAAAAGTATGGTGGTGGCCTATATGAGTGTGCAATGTAATTGTGGTGAAATCTGGAAGGTTGAGCATGCAATGGCCAAGGAAGTGTTGACCTATGTTGCGGGGAAGGTCGACCTTTCTTAGGCTTTTGGATAGACTTTTTGAGAATTTCAGTTACTACCTCTTCAATCTTTTCTTTTCCTTTGGATGTTATTTTTGAGGTTGAAGCATCAGAAGAGGAAACAAATGTGACTGTTTTTAACCCAATTGGCCTTTTGTTTGTAGGTTCAAAACCTAACCCTTCCTTGTTGAAGTTCATTCTAGTACCTAGCAATGCATCTAGGTTTTCTCTTCCATCCACAAATTTTTCTAAAGATTGTTGTTTATCCTTCAACTCTTTTTGTAGGTTTTCGATATTTTGAAGAAGTTGAATGTTGACTTGTTTGACAGCTTCATACTTTTCATTGCTCAATTTACTATCTTTTTCATAGCTTTGCATTTTGAGCTTCATGCCATCAATTTCATTTCTCAAATCCTCATTTTCAGTTTCCAAGTCAGCCATTTCTTTTCTTCCTTCCTCCAAATCCTCAATCATCTTCTTAAGATCTTCAATTCCAGTCTCAAGTAGAGCATTCTTATCATTCATATTATGATCATGCACAAATGAGTTAATTTTCTTTTTCAGTGATTTATTCTCCTTTTTGTACATTTCATATTTTTCCATGAGTTGTATGTATGCATCCTCCCAATCATCAGTTGTATAATTTTCAAATGGAGAATTTACCTCTATTTCTTCATCACCTTTGGCCATAAGGCAGAAATCTTCTTTTTCATTGTCCGAGGAGCTAGTTCCGTCATCACTTTCCTCTTCATCGCTCCATGTGGACACCATGGCCTTGTTCTTCTTCTTGCCCTTCCATTTGTCGGCCTTTTTGAATCTGTCGGGACAATCATTCTTGAAATGTCCTGGTTTATTGCAAGAATAGCAAATGATTTTATCAGGTTTCTTAAAGTTTTCAGAATTAGATTTGAAACCATTTCTTACCTTTGACCTTCCTCTCATGAAGCTCTTACCTTCCTTTCTCAGGAATTTCTTGAACTTACGTGTGAGCATGGCTACGTCATCCTTATTTCGCTCGCTTTCCGAATCCTCACCTTCATCGGAAGAGCTTTGACGGCTGGGCCCTGCTTTAAGAGCTAGGGACTTCTTCTTAGGTGCCTCAGCCTCTTTATTCTTGAGGTTGATCTCATAGGTCATTAATGACCCAATGAGTTCATCTACCTTGGTGGTTGCGAGATCTCTCGACTCTTCAACCACGGTAGCCTTTGTGTGCCATGCTGCAGGCAGTGATCTGAGAATCTTTCTTACAATTTCCTGTTCTGAATATTTCTTTCCCAAATCAGTCAAACTGTTAGTAAGCACAGTTAATCGAGCATACATATCTTGAATTGATTCATCAGGCTTCATGCGGAACATTTCATATTCAGAAACTAAGATGTTGGCTTTTGTTTCTCGTACCTGAGAGGTTCCTTCGTAGATTACCTCTAACTTATCCCACATTTGTTTTGCAGATGCGCAGGTAGCCACTCTTGAGAATTCTACTGGATGGAGTGAGCATTGCATAATGTGTTTAGCATTCCAGTTGACGGTTGATTGCCTTATCTGTTCTTTGGTCCACAAGTCTTCCTTTTCCGTAAGCTCATACGGACCTTTGCTGATCACTCGCCAAAGTTCGTAGTCTTGGGCGCGAATAAACACCTGCATGCGATGTTTCCAATAAGGATAGTTAGTTCCACTAAAGTAAGGAGGCCTATTCACAGCATGTCCTTCGGGTAGAAAACCCTTAGACGCTGATCCACCATTTCCCTCAAGGTCGTTGGACCCCATAATGAGAGATTAGGCTCTGATACCACTTGTTGTGTAGTGGACAGCGGATCTAGAGGGGAGGGGTGAATAGATCAGCCCCACTTTTCGCAATGCGGCCCTCTAAACAGCTAGTTAAAATGAATTGCAGCGGAATAGAAACTAGCTTCCAAGAATGCTATGATTCACTTAGCAAGATAAGCAAGATATATAATAATTCGATCCTAAGCATGCATCTAGAACGAATCAATCACACAAGCAAACCACACTAGACATGATTTTTAAGGTGGTTCGGACTGAATCCTCAGCCCTACGTCCACCCCTCACCAAAACCCGGTGAGGCTTCACTTGTGCAGCGCACCAACCCGTAAATCGGAAACCACCGATTACCTTCCTACTAACCAACGGTAGGGACGTCAACACCGCAGATCGGAAACACCTCCGATTGCCTTCCTACTAACCAACGGTAGGGACGAATCACAACTTCAATGTTTAATCAATATTGAAAGGAAAACAAATGTGAATGAACTAAGACAAGAAATTGAGTTATGAGTAGAAATGAATTGGCCCTTGTATGGAATGTTGATCAGCAACAAGGATCCTCTTGGCTTCAACTCAATCTTCTTGATTCACCCTTGATTGGATGAATGTTCTTCACGGAGTACTGTTCACGTGAACAGTACCTCTTCCTTCAATTCTTCTCTCTTGATCTTCTCTTTGAACTTGAATGAGGTTGAAAGAACTTGAATGGATGAAGATGATTTCCTTTGAAGAACTTGAATCAAACTGGCTTCCTTTGATCACCCTTCATGCCCTTGATTGCTTCTTACTTTGTAGGAGGTTGCTTAGCTTCAGATCTGAGCTTGAATCACCTTGGATGGATGAAGAACTTCCTCCCGAAACACTGTTCACGGAGGTGCTACAGTAGCTCGAAAATGGGCTCCCTTGAAGGCTTGAAGCATTAGGGTTTTCATCCCCTCATGTGTTGGTTTTATAACCCTTGAATGGTCTATAGACAAGCTTCAGACCAGATCCATAATTTGTGGGTGATTAGGTGACTTTAGGATTAAACAAATCAAGGTTGAATGGCTCTTTTCGAAGTTGGAAACAAAGTCAAAAATGAAGGCTCGGGGCTGGCGGTCGACCGGAATTCATGGGCCGGTCGACCGGAACCTGCTGCAGCCAGAACGTTTCGGCTCTGGCAAAACCGGTCGACCGGACGCCTGGGGGCGGTCGACCGAAACCTGTAAAAATGTCAACATTTCAGTTCTGGGAAAACCGGTCGACCGGACGCCTGGGGGCGGTCGACCGAAATCTGTAATTCTTGGAGGTTTCGTTTCTGGAAGAACCGGTCGACCGGAAAGGCAGGGGCGGTCGACCGAAACCTGTAAAACGTGGAATTCTTAGGCTCTGGCAAATCTGGTCGACCGGCCAAGGTGTGTAGGTCGACCGGAAATACCTATACCTGCAAAAATGAAGTGTTAGACCAATGAAACATGTTCATAAGTCAAGATATTCATGTCCTCATCAATTTCATGTATTTTGGGATTGAAATCAACATAGAATATGCTTTGAGCATTTCTAAATTTTGTTCCGAGGGCTCCGCCCCCGGAAACCCCCGCAAGGGGCGCTGCCCCCTTGACCCCCGCGACCTGACCGCGCAGGTCGATCCGCGTGCGAGGGCGCAACATTGAGCTTTCATGTGCATATCTGTCATAAACACAACAGAACATATGTCAGTCATATAAGAGTGAAAAGCAACAATGACAAATAGTGTTTAGCCATTATCAAAACCAAGAATATCACAGAACACATATGACCATAGAATGATGTCGAATGACCCAAGTGACCATGTGAAACTCAAATAACCACAGGGGCACAACATGATATACCTGCTAATGCATTTTTAGGAATAAGTTTTATGCAAATTCACTTTTAACAATGATTTTCATGCAAAAAACCCTAAAATTTATTCATAAAATAAAATAATAAATATTATAAGTATCCCAAATAAAAAAAATCCACCACAATTAAATTCCCAATAGCTTAAAGCCCAACCCATATAAAGGAACCTTAAACCAACGGTGAATGGGATTCGCGTGGGTGATTATAGTTCACCGGTTGGGTTCCTTGTTAGCCATATTATAAGGACATTAGCTTAGCATTAGGCTTTTTAGGTTATGTACGAAAGAGGATTAGCATTGAGGAGGGCCATTAGCTAAAAGGCTTCTACTAATAGGCCCATGATATATTTGAAGGATGAATGAAGCTTAAGGTTTCCAGCGAACAGCATTGGGATAGATGGCATTAGGGTTTTGAAGGCGGCTATGGGAGGATCAACTCAAACGTAAGAAGTTGAGACCCGTTAGGATCACACTTAGGAAATTTAAACAACATTAGGAATCATGCACGAAATAGGGTTCTTCCCCTATAAATACTATCCCGATCGAACGCATGAGGGGCGTCTGCTCGTAAGTTCGACGGAGGTGCTACTACTACGGATTTCTGCGTCTTATACGTGAATGGAAGCCTCTTCTTCCCTGCGTCTTCTTCCTCCTCATCCCCCTACGCCTTTTATTTTCACCCAAATGTCAAGGTAGGTGATCTCTATAAACTCAGGCAAAACACGATTGACAATTAATGCATGCAAGTATATCATGCTATCTTCTTATTAGAATTTCAAGTTCCATGCTCTCCCATACCATTTTTTGTGTAGGTTATCTCTATATCTCAGGCAAAACAATGTAGTTTTTGCGTAGATTTTCTCTCCCCAGACAAAAGCCGTTAACAGCATGCATTAGACATTAGTCCCATCATCATGTCTGCGTTAAAAATCCTCTGCATAGTTCATGTTTAATCGTGATTTATAGGTTACATTAGTTAATCAATACATACAACATGCTTAAAAATCTTTTTCCATGAAACCATATGTCTAAAAATCATAAAGTGTATATTACTAGAATTCCCATGATTTTCTCTAAATTTCCATAACTTTATATGGGGTATTAACTAGTAACATTAACTAGTTAGTATTTTAATAGATTTTATTGAGTTACTCGGCAAATCACCCAGAACATTGTAGCATGTTAGTTATACCTTTTTGCTTTAACGACTTGTTCATGGGCGCCGGAGTGGCCTTTGGCCATGCAATTTTACAGGGGTGTTGCTTGGGTAGTGAGCGAGGTCGTGGGGATGGCATCTCCTTTTTTCCATCCTAGGATAGGCCTCCCCTCAAGCAAATTTTTTTTTGAACATCATGTTAGGTAGAGTTTTTCGTGCTCTTCAATTTGGCATATAGATTGCGTAATTGCGACATGCATACATCAAAGAATCTGAGGTTTAAAGTAGCTCTACAATATTCATGAACAAAGGAATGGGTGCCTACGCACAAAGTCGCCTATTCTTTTTAATATAGCACTTGCACCACTTAAAATCTATTAATATCTTTAATGTCCCTCTTACTTCTGTAAATCGGTTCAAACGATGCCCTTTCTTTGTTTAAAAAAAATTCAAACTATTAGGAGCGTGTGACCATATAAATAGTTGCTAATTTATTTTCTTTTATTCAACATCTGTTGCATTAGTCGCTCATTTTAATTTTAATAAAATGTATCTAAATATTGGAAAATTCACATCTTATGATCAAAGTTAATTAAAAATTACAATATATATATTTTCGTGATCCTTGTAAATTCCTCTTAATTACCATATATTTAGTTCAAAATGTCTCATTTTATTTGAAAAATGCTACTGTTCATCACCTGAAAGAACAGTAACCCGTTTAAACCGTGAGCCTATAATCACCATAGAGCCCTTACTATGGTTAGACTATTATCACCCTGGTACCTAGTCTTTTCTCTTTTTGTAAAAGCACCTAATAACAAACTGTTATAGGCGACATTTTTATTACATCTTTTCTAATTATTTTATGTTATTATTGTCTGTTAAATAAATCAAATTCACATCCTTATCATGGACGCGTATTAAAGAACTAGCGCCTCTTTATAGGGACACTAATCTGAAATAACTTTATTTTAATTTGGTTAATCCTAGAATTGGCATCTTTTCCAAGAGACGTGGATTCTAGAATTAGTGCCTTCTCATACAGACGCGAATTTCCTATCTTTCTATTTCTCACTATCTTGACCCATACCGTGGGTCGCTTGGCACCATGGTCTCATGGCCGAGACTTGGTCCCTATTTCTGGTTCTATCGCATTATTCTCTATCTCTTGGTGAGGTTAGGACCCTCTGTCGGATGCTCCTTCCGCCGAATTGGAACTTTCTTCATTGAGACCTTCATAAGACTTCGCTAGCCTTGGAATCTCTCGAGACAGCCCAGCGGGTTGTACCCTAAAACCAAGGAAAATCATGTTTTGTCATGTCACTATAAAGAAACATGACGTCCTAGCCATCATAGAACGCCCCGATGGGTTTCTGTGAGAACGTAGACACTGTCCAGAATTAGTGTCTAGGATAGTCGTCACCATTTCTTGAAATAGCGTCCATAATTGTTCAGTAGAATTAGCGCCCACCCTAGTGGACGCAAATTCTGAAATTTATGTCATCCTGAGTGGAAGCCAAATTTACCCAGATTTCTGCTGCACTCCGTGGTTTAATTCTTTTGAACTTGATAACGTCTAGTAATTATTGGGCCTTCGGCCGCATGATTGTTATGTCTAGTAGGATGGAAGTACTAAACTAATGATAATCCCATGAGGAATGATAAACTAGAAAGAGGTGATCTAGAAGGGGGATGAATAGATCAGTCTAAATTAAAATCAATCCGATGTAATTCAAAATGTAAGCTCAGACCAGCAAAGCAAATCACTCAGAAATACCGTTGAGCATAAACTCCACAAACAAATTAATTATAAGGTACCATAATTATACTGAGAGACGTAGGTAGACTATTGATCGAACATCAAGTAGGCTTGGAGAGACAAGGTAAATTAAGCACTTTAAACCACACAGACAGAGTCAGAGAAGGAAATGTAAATTCTACGTTTAACTAGTAGTACATGGCGGAGGTTGGACTTGAGGGTCTCCTCACACAAGAGGTCAATCTTTCAGATAGGCTTGACCTATCATTCAGACGGGTCTTTTGATATACCACTGAATATTTAGAATTCACACCAATGAGGAAGAACAATGAGGCAATCACACCAGAAGACAGAAGAGTTTTTATGTGGTTTGATCTCACCCCGAGATCTACATCCACCCCTCGCTCACACCGAGCAAGGCTTCCTTGCACAATGGCAAAATAAAACCAGACTCAGTTTGCGGAAAGACGCTGCCAAACAGCTTGCCAGAGGGAAACAAATCCCTCGACCTAGGTTCTATACCCCACAGAACCTGCACCCTAGCTTGCAGACCGCAAGACCAGAACCGGAGGAGCTTCCTCCCTTCCTCCAAATCAGAGGGGAACCACTAGCAGCACACTGCTACTCGCAACCAGAAGACACCATCTCCCTTCCTCCAAGAACACATGGAGGGAATAAAAGAAAAAACCCAAATTGAGGAACAAATAAGAACAGAAAAATGGAAATTAAAAAGCAAGCTGTAGCTTCGATGAAGCACTTTCAGAAATCAGACGGCTAATTGCACTCAGATTTTCTTTTCTCTCTCTAAGCTTCTCACTCTCTCTTTCTTCTTCTTTCTAGAGTAGCTCATTTCTTCTCTCTTCGAACATTCAAGGCATGAGCTCTCTCTTCTCTTACGGTAGGCTCATCCCCTTCAATTGAATGAGATTCCTCCCTATTTACAGAGCAGAGTATCGTAGGATGAACGGACTTGGCGTATAAAATCCATCCACGTGGAGAAGAATATTCCCTAATAATTGCCTTCAGAGGATCTTCCACGTGTCCATTTGATTTCGCTCTAAAGTGAAGTCCCAGGTGGCCTATAGACTTGTCACGTGTGTTGGATTACGTGCCTAGACTGGCACGTGGTCACTTGATCTTCAATGAACTTCAAGTGTTTGTTGTAATGTCATCAAAGGGTTCTGACTTGGCTGAACTGTATGTGCACCGACCTTGTTTGCATAAAATTCTTCAGTTGCACAAACCTTGTATGCTTGAGCTTCTTCAGTTGCACAGACCTTGTATGCATAAGCTTCTTCAGTTGCACAGACCTTGTATGCATAAGCTACTTCATATACATCGACCTTACTACTTAAGAGTCTTCATGTGCATAGACTTGTTGGTTGATATGTGCATAGACCTTGTAATCTTGAAACCAAATGTGCACCAACCTTCTTATAAGATGTGCTTCGGCCTTTGTATGGCATCAACAATATGTGCATCGACCTTCTTTTGCTGAAAGACTAAAGGTGCACCAACCTTGTTGTTCATTGGAAGAAAAGCTGCATCGACCTTACACACCATGAAATAGAACATGCACCGACTTTAGATGTTATAAAAAAAACATGCACAGACCTTATTAGCAAGAAGCAAAAAGTGCACCGACTTTATATGCCATAGACCAACATTTGCAACGACCTTCATGTACTACAAAATGAACATGCATCGACATTCATGTACTATAGAATAAACATGCATCGACCTTCATGCACTTCAAACAAAATGTGCATCGATTTTCATGCACTTCAAACAAAATGTGCATCGACCTTCATGACTACATGCAACAACATGCATCGACGTTACTTAACAAAGAATTTGAACATGCATGGACCTTACTCAATAAGAACATGAACATGCATCGACCTTATAACACATGTGAACAGTGATATGCACAGACCTTCTATAGCGTGATGAAAATGTGCATCAACCTTTTATGAGGAACTAGATAATTCATCAACCTTAAGGCAAACCAGAAAGCATATTTACCGACCTATTAACAATCAATCTAGCCATTTTCAACACAACAACCAGATGACATGCACAAACTCCAATGCACATTCTCATGAGGACTTATGGCGTTTGACTTATGATGTTTGACTTATGGTGTTTAACATCATCAAAATCACAGGGATGCAACAATCTCTGTCACGCCCCGAGCCTTTATTATAGCGGAAGACTAGCTCAAGGAACGTGAACAGCCGGCATGGTAAGCCTCTTACAAGCAAGAACGATCAGAGCGCAAGACAATCACACACACAAATGTAATTGTACAATATTTACTCAAACTTCAACTTTCATTTCATTATCAATCAGATATTCAAATATAATCACTAATTCAACTTTCTTCATCATACTAGACTCAAGAATAAGAAAATTACATAGACTCAATCTAAACATGTAGACTTCCTAAGTCTTCACTCATTCTTCATTCACTCTCGGACCCGCTATTTGAATATTCCGAATCCGATCCTGACTCACTTCCACCTCCTGAAAAGATTGGAAATAGGTAATGAGCACACTTGCCCAGTAGGTATCTTCGCATCAACATGAAGGCACTATTAAAGTAATTAACATTTTAGCTCTAGAGGAATAAGGTAAAATCATGCGAATGCGATAAATCACAAGTAACCAAAGTAATAAGATGATCATGTAAGATAGAATGAACAAGTATGAACTAGCAAGAATGTAACAAGAATGGCCTTTCATGAACAAGAATGTACTAGCAAGTCACACGCTCATCACCCAAACATCTTTTGCTTATGAGCAAGTATTTGGTGAATTTCTGTGGAATATCATGTAACAAGCAAGATAGTCATGTACGTGTATCGTCGGGCCGTGGATTTTCACTTATTTATAGAGAAAGTAGTCCCAGCGCAATGCGACGCCAGTAGCATCATACCCCATGGTTTACAGTATATTTTCGACAATCAGCCGAGGGGACTAGCATAGAGCCCTTGAAGACAATCAGTGCTCGATCGCATTTTCAAGTATAAATCAAGCTATTTCCACGTTTCAAGCAATAAAATATGGCCAAGAATGTAAATAAGTTCTTGATAACAATAATCAACAATGAACGCTTCAACTTAGGACGAGAGATCAAGGATGATTTAAGACGATGTCATGCTCATGGAAACAATTCGGCAGCATAACGGTACATTTATTATCATTCATAATTTAAATTAAGTATCTTTTGACAATATGCCAAGTCCTAGACCATCAATACTCCATCTAGGACCTTAGAATATCAACCCTTTGGTCAAACCTCAGGTTAAAGAATTTAGAACTGTGACGGTCTAATACTGGGCCGTTACATGAACATAACGGTCGAGTGTTGGGCCGTTAGAAAGGTTAAGTCCAGAAGAAAATAGATATGGACTCAAACAACGTGACGGTCATATATTGGACCGTTATATGTGCCTGACGGTCGAATATAGATCCGTTACATATCCAGAATCTGAAAACATCAATAGTGCTTTCTAACAATTGGGCTTTCACAGTACAACCAACTCGGCATCCTAGTGGGAATCCCAGGCTCGTAGAGAATTACGGAGGCCTTGAAACAAGATTTCCTAGTCCATTGGAAGGAATATCTAATAGAGAGGTCCTCATGTTCAAGAGTATATTTCTATAGTGCAAAGTGTGAACTAATGGCCATATACCGGAATATATGCCATGTACTTAGAGAATTGACTCTATAGACAGAAAGAATGTGTAACGATATAAAATCATGATAAAACTCATCAATATTTTTTCTAAATCAAGGTTTACATACAAAACTATAGTTCTTTGGGCTTGAAATTATCATCTACTTGAAAATAACTCAAAGTACCATAAATCATGCAATTTCAAACATGAATCAACACTTGAACTTAAAAATCATGAAAACAGGTTAAGATCTATTTAACTAGGCATATATATATATAAGCTATTTGAGCCAATCTTAATTCTGCCTTAAGTTGACAGAACATAGTGCTGTGTAACGGACTTGTCTGGGCGCGTCACATGAAGGTAATGATCTAGATTAGGTCCGTCAGAGTTCTCAGAACCCTGCAATCATTTACAGAGGTGTGACAGATCAAGGTAGGTCTGTTACACGTCCCTGGCTGTCTTACGATAGACCGTTAGGTCCTCTGCTGACAAGAAATAGAAACTATAGAAATCTATGATTAATCAATGGCATGCTAACTACTCTCATCATGTCAATATAAAAAAAATGCTATCTAGATGCATAGGTAGTAATGAAATAATGAGAGAGAGCTTTTTATCTTCAATTAAGGTTGAAGACATGCATGAATGTATAGACTAATCCTAAAACATGAAATTCATGAAGTATAATGCATGAAATCCAGATAAACTAGAGGGCTTTTATCCCTAACAATGTGTTTTTACCGTTCATGAGATAACCTACCTCTTAACTGGGCTTTAAACTTCTAATTTGAGTCTTCAAGGGTTGCCCTAGTTCTTCTCTTCCTGTGACTTTTCAGCAACTTCACGCTGTCCTATATCTCCAATCTCTTGACCTAAAGATGTGAAATTTGGAGGTTAGGAAGATGAAACAAAGAGGAACAAAAAGTTCTAAAATATCTAACTCTAATTACCTCATTTAGGCTCTCTAATTCCTTGATCTTCAGCACCCTATCGCACAGTTTCCTGGGTTGGCGTGATGAAACCAGCAACTTTGGAAGATCCTAACTCCTTGGATACTCGACCTCCTAAAATGAATTTTTGAGAGTTGTCAGACCTTAGTATTAGAAACAAAAGGTTCGAAAGGACTTACCCGAGATGCTATCTGTAAGACCCCAAGTTTCTGTACAAATATTAAATTTCGTAAATAGTAAATGTTGAATAGTGACTGAGGTAAATAGTAAATAGTAAATGTTTTTGACTATCGTGTAAATATTCTGAAAAATGATAGTTAATTAGTAAACACCATGATAAACACTTTGGTCTCCTGTACCTGACCCTAATAAAATCATTTACATGGCTTAATCAGTGATTTAAGCCTGACTTAAAAACGCGGAAAACACTATTCACCTGAAAATATAACTACCTTGGAAAAATCTGCAAAAATCACATCTGATAGAGAGTATTTTTCTTAGCAACTTTGTCTTGTGGAGTTTCATCGGTAAAAATCAAAAACTCTCTCTATCGACTAAACCGTTGAACATTGGGTTAAATTATTATTTTAATCTTAAGATTGGGAGATTAACATTAAACCTCGTGATAAAATTCCATAAAAATCATAATCTGAAAGATCACGTCTTGATTAGCAATTTTGTCTTCTGGGTCAATTTCATTAAAAATCGTTTAGTGACATTAAATGAAGGTTTTAGTTAACAATGGCTTAATCTATGGGATTAGGCTTAGATTAAGGGTAACCTTACCTTGTGGAACACGTGAAACCGTGTTTGGGTTGGCATAAACACGTCTTCAAAACTGCCAAGGGAATTGCGGCTCTGACCAGTCCGCGTGAGAAGTTTAAACACTTCTCTACGAACCTATAAATAGAGGAAGCATTCCTAAGCATTCCTCTTAAGCAACTTAAGGATTTCTTGCTGCTGTCTTGCTGCTGTGAAACTTTACAAGACCACTATTCATCTTCTTCCCCAAGCTTTCTCTTATTTTCATCGGTTAAGGTAGGTAACCATGGCACAAACTTGAATTCAATAAAAGGAATGATAGGGCATCATGTTAGCTTGCATATTTCATGATTTTCCATGCTTAAACCCATGAATTGAAGCCCTCATTGCCGAATTATACTTCTGTTTTCGCTGTTCCCGTGTTACAAAGAAAGATAGTTCCAACCGGACCGCTTATCTCTTAGACGGCTTAGAACTGACCGCCTTAATTACTTTAAGCGGCCCAATTTTAACCATTTCACATGAATAACGGTCAACCAGAGACCGCTTTAGAATGAAATTAGTAGTATTATCATTTTATCGTATTTTATATACACGGTTAGAAAACGACCGCTTTACATGATACACGGCCCCACTATAACCGTAGTATCCTTTTACCCTTAAAACGGCCCATAGATAACCGTTTTACAGCCAGTAGGTTTAACGGCCCACTGTCATCCGTTTAACTTCCAGAAAACCTGATTTTTACTATTTTGACCTATTAAAAATGTTAATTAGTAAAATTTGACAATCCATATAAATAACAGATAATGACATGAGTAAATTTCTGTTATTTGCAATATCTATTTTGATAAATTGTTTAAAGTGGAAACTATTGTAATTCACTTGTAACTTTGGATAAATTGGTTAATTACCATAGGTAATTTCTGTAAATTACTGTAAATCAAAATATTACTGGCCGACTTATGGCAAGTCTTTGGCCAATTAACCGGACACTATCCGGTAAACTTCACATTTTTTTACCGTGAGACATTTTTACCGTGGTAAATTACGGTTACATCATAACTATCGTTTTAACTTGATAAATTGACCGATTACCCTTGGATAACCTTCGGTCATATTTGAGCCCGGAATTGACCAATGGACATTAAACTGAAATTAGTTGGTTTAATTGTTATTGGCAACCCGGTAACTACTTTGCATAAATTATCTTATAATTAGATATTATCGTTATACTTAATACAGATTCTCTTGAACCGTATTTCTTAAAAATACGACCCGAGTGGTTCGTATATTCATTCTTCAGAACTTACTTCTCTCTCTCGAACGGCTTACTGTCAACCGTTCATTCTTGACCCCGTGACTCGTTACTCATGAGAGTACGGCCCGATGTTCGCCGTACGACTACCTTGTTTTGGGTTTTCGTCGTGTTTATACTCTTGAATCAGAGGAGACAAGTGTCGTCCTTTACATCTTATACCCGACAGAAATTCATCTGATTATATTGGCCATAATTGACTATGTCTAGACGGGGGATCGGTGATCCAATTGAAATGAAATGCCGACGCATCATAAGGGCCCAGTCTGGTCCTGGGGAGAGCGCCCGAAAAGATATTGAGCCCATTGGGATGTTTATGACAAGGGTGAGGCATTGCACCCGAATACTTGACTTGACTTGTTACGTCTATGACAAACTCTTGATACTCGACTCGTGTGTATTTACTTGGTTACATGTGTAACATATTGCTGGCCAAATTCTCTATTGTACTTTACTTGTTCACTACTTGATAAATTGCTATATTTCTTGACCTTGCAAGATATTCTATCGTCATTCTTTATTTACTGCATTTCATATAAATTGGAAATCAATAGTTAATTACTTAAACCTGTTTGTGGTTATCTACTGAGCGTGTTTAGCTCACTCCTACTGTTTCCCCTCTTTCCAGGTGACGAACTTGTCGGGGATGGACTGGAGTGATATCGAGAGATAGTTTTAGTTTATTGAGTCAGTTTGTACCCTTAGCATTAGTGAGAGATTGTTCTAGCATTTTACTTATTATTTGGTTGTAGTCGTTCTACCCAGTGTACTCAACCTTATTTCAATAAAACTCTGATTATTACTTTTCCAACCTTTAGTGCAATGGATTGCAATGGTTCGGAATTATATATTGCTCGCTTGCCTCTAACCGTACGTCCCGAGATTCCGCATCGGGGCGTGACAGTTTAGTTGGTATCAGAGCCTAGGTCAATTTGTCCTAGGTATTTCACTTTAAGGTTATAGGTCTATTGGTTATAGGCTTAAGAAGACAACCTTGTGAGAATTTGGGTAGAAATTTGGGTTAAGTTATTTAACCATAATCATGATCTTCTTATCTAGTTCTTCTCTTCTCATCTAAGAAGTTCTTCTCTCATAAATAATCCGAGTAACTATTTTATATAGGCACTTAACTCGAAATGGCAGCCAATCGTGCTGAGATGAGGGATTTACATCGTACAGTTCAAGGACTTACGCAAGCCTTGAACGCACTGGCTCAAGCTGGAGCTGGAGCGGCACCTCATGGCGCAGCTCATGGCACTGGTGATTTATATCGGAATTTTCGAGGAATGAACCCGCCTAGATTCGCTGGTTCAACTGATCCCGATGAAGCCGAGAATTGGCTCGACGAGATGGCAAGAATTTTTGAGGTCATGCAATGCACTGACCAAGAACGTGTTCTTTTATCTGTTTTCCAACTGGAACGGGATGCACGTGCTTGGTGGGAGTCTGTTAAGCCGACTCTCGGAGATCAACAAGTCTCGTGGGAGGAATTCGAGGAATATTTCAATGATAAATATTTTTCTGACCGCGTGCAAGAAAAGAAGGGAGCAGAATTCGCAGCTTTGAAGCAGCGAAGTTTATCGGTATCAGAATATGAGGCTCAGTTTTCACGACTCTCTCGTTATGCAAGACATCTTATTTCGACTGAGAGAATGAAGGCGAAGCGTTTCCTCAATGGTCTTCGACTTCATTATATCAATCAACTTGCACCACTGGAAATTTCTACATATTCTGAGATGGTAAGAAAGGCACAAATATTAGAAGATACTTTGGAAATGACTGAAAGGATTCGTGGTCAAGGTAATAAGAAAGAGCAACCGAAGGCACTCAAGAATGTTAAACCTGGATTTGTCACTGACCCGAGCAAGAAAAGACCATTTATTAGTTCTGGTTCAAGTTCTGGTTCTGGTTCGTGGAGAGGCAAAATGCCGCGACAAGAAGACAAGAAACCTGATTCTATGATTCCATTCAAGGGCGTATGCCGATATTGTGATCGTCCTGGTCACAAGATGGAAGATTGTTGGCGCAAGCTAGGTGCATGTCTGCGGTGTGGAAGCAAAGAGCACCGTATACCCAACTGCCCTTTATTATCGGAACAAGTTATCCCGGCAAAACCCCTGAATTTCAAGAAGCCTCAAGGCAGGCTCCAGGCTCTTCATGCGAAGGAAAAAGATATCGCCGAGGATGGTGGACTCGTCGAAGGTACTCTTGCTATATTCGACTTGCCAGCTTTTGTTCTATTTGATACTGGTGCAACACATTCTTTTCTTTCACGGAGATTTGCTAAATCTTTAGCTATGGAACCTGTTTTATTGAGTTCTCCGTTAGAAATATCAACCCCTATTGGTTCTAAATCAGCAATTCAGCATTACTATCCTTCTAGTAAGGTTATGGTGAATGATCAGAATTTTCCAGCTGATTTGATTTGTATGGACATGAAGGATTACGATGTAATCCTAGGAGCCGATTGGTTGGCTCGATATGAGGCCAATGTCCATTGTAGTTCTTGTTCCGTGTCTTTTTCTAGACACCCCGGATTATCCTTCAAGGGAGTGAAACATCCTAGTTCTATCTCTCTTATCTCGACTCTTCGTGCTGATAAGTTATTGAGGCGTGGATGCGAAGCTTTTCTGGCTTTTGTTCATGCGTCCCCTGAACAGCAGATCGAGATTAAGGATATTGCTATTGTCCGAGAATTTCCGGACGTATTTCCAGAGGAGTTACCAGGACTTCCGCCTCAGCGTGAAGTTACATTTTCTATTGATCTTATTCCTGGATCGTCTCCTATTTCTAGAGCCCCTTATCGAATGTCTCATGCGGAATTGCGGGAATTGAAGCAGCAATTGTTGGAATTACTCGAGAAGGGTTTTATTCGCCCGAGTGTTTCCCCTTGGGGAGCTCCTGTATTGTTTGTTCGGAAGAAAGATGGTTCGATGAGATTATGCATCGATTATCGGCAACTCAACCAGTTGACTGTCAAGAACAAGTATCCTTTGCCAAGGATTGATGAGTTATTTGACCAGATTACTGGAGCTTCTTATTTTTCTAAGATCGATCTTCGATCTGGATATCACCAGTTACGGATTAAAGAAGAGGATTTTTATAAATCAGCTTTCCGTAGCCGGTATGGTCATTATGAGTTTGTCGTTATGCCTTTTGGGTTAGCGAATGCACCGGCAACTTTCATGCAGTTAATGAACAGTGTGTTCCGACCCTACCTTGATCAATGGGTTGTGGTATTCATAGATGATATTTTGATATATTCCAAGAGTGAAAAAGAACATGCCGAGCATCTGAGGATGGCTTTGCAATTATTGAGAGATCACCAATTATATGCCAAGTTCAGCAAGTGTGAATTTTGGCTAAGTGAGGTGTCCTTTCTAGGACATATTATTACTAAGGATGGAATTTCTGTGGATCCATCTAAAGTGGAAGCGGTAAAGAATTGGGAACAGCCTACTAATGTTACTGAAGTAAGGAGTTTTCTTGGCCTGGCTGGTTATTATCGAAGGTTCATTCAAGATTTCTCTAAGATTGCGGTACCTCTAACAAAATTAACCCGCAAGGAGATCAAGTTTGAGTGGTCAACTGAATGCCAACGGAGTTTCCAAACTCTGAAGGATTGTTTGACTACTGCTCCTATTTTGACCTTACCTTCTGGTGAGGGCGGTTTTGTGGTTTACACTGATGCTTCTGGTATTGGCTTAGGCTGTGTGCTTATGCAGCACGGCAAGGTGATTGCCTATTCTTCTAGGCAGCTAAGAAAGCATGAAGTTAATTATCCAGTTCATGATTTGGAATTGGCAGCCGTGGTATTTGCTTTGAAGATTTGGAGGCACTACTTATATGGTGAAACATTCACTGTATTTTCGGATCACAAAAGTCTGAAATACTTATTTTCTCAAAAGGAATTGAACATGAGACAAAGGAGATGGTTGGAGTATATAAAGGATTTCGACTTTTCTATTAAGTATCACCCGGGCAAAGGCAATGTGGTTGCTGACGCTTTAAGTCAGAAACCTGTGGCTAAGATATCTAGTCTTATGTTACAAGAATGGAAATTACTGGAGCAAATGGCTAGTCTGGATATCAATATTGATAATGATCGGATATTGATTTCCCAGTTGCAACTTAAGCCCGAATTATTGGTAGAAATCAAGTTATTGCAAGATATTGATCCCGAGCTAGTCGAGATTAAGGAAAGCCTGAGTAGCAAACCTGAATTCTCGATAGCCGATGATGGAAGATTAGTATTTCAAGGTCGAACTTGTGTACCGGATGAGGGTAATATAAAGAATCGGATTCTTGAAGAAGCACATAGATCTCAATATACTATCCATCCGGGAGGCACTAAGATGTTCAAAGATTTGAAAAGGACATTTTGGTGGCCGAACATGAAAAGGGAAATTACAGATTTTGTGAGTAGATGTCTGGTTTGTCAACAAGTAAAGACCGAGCATTTCAGACCGGCAGGTAAATTGAAACCACTTGACATTCCCCAATGGAAGTGGGAGAGTATTGGCATGGATTTTATTATGAGTCTTCCTAAGACTCGAAGTGGTCATGATGCAATATGGGTAATCGTGGATCGACTGACTAAGTCAGCCCATTTCCTATCCATTAAGTCCAAGTGGACAGTTGATGTGCTAGCAGCATTATATCTGAAGGAAGTGGTCATGGTATTCCAGTCAGCATTGTGTCTGACCGAGACCCGAGATTTACATCTCATTTCTGGAAGGGATTGCAAGAATCTCTTGGTACCCGTCTGAATTTTAGCACTGCATTTCATCCGCAAACAGATGGACAGACCGAGAGAACTAATCAAATAGTGGAAGATATGTTGAGAGCTTGTATGATCGACTTCGGTGGAAGTTGGAGCGATCATTTAGCATTAATAGAATTCGCCTACAACAATAGTTATCAAGCCAGCATACAGATGACACCTTTCGAGGCTTTGTATGGAAGGAGCTGTCGTTCTCCATTATGTTGGGATGAGGTTGGCGAGAAGCAATGGCTTGGACCGGATCTTATCTCGGAGTCATCACAAAATATTCGTATTATCCGAGACCGGTTACTTGTGGCTCAATCAAGGCAAAAGAGTTATGCTGATAATAGGAGAAGAGATTTGGAATTTCAAATTGGCGAGCATGTGTTCTTAAAAGTATCTCCTTCAAGAGGTATTCGTCGATTTGGTATTTATGGCAAGTTAAGCCTAAGGTATATTGGTCCATTTGAGATCCTTGATCGAGTGGGTGAAGTCGCTTATAGATTGGCCTTACCTCCTCAATTATCTGGTGTACATAACGTATTCCATGTATCTATGCTTCGGAAATACGTGTACGACCCTAGTCACATCATTCAACATGTGGACTTTGAATTTAAAAAGGATCTATCCTATGAAGAAAGACCAGTGAAAATTCTGGATCGAAAGGAGCAACAACTTCGAAATCGTTCCATACCGATGGTCAAAATCCAATGGAGTCGGCGTGGAATAGAAGAAGCTACATGGGAATCCGAGGACGCTATACGGAAGCGTTATCCCGACCTATTCTAGGTGAGCTATCTTTCCTTTACTGTATTTTGGTCCAGTGAATTTGGAGGACCAAATTCTTTAAGTGGGGGAGGGTGTAAGACCCCGAGTTTCTGTACAAATATTAAATTTCGTAAATAGTAAATGTTGAATAGTGACTGAGGTAAATAGTAAATAGTAAATGTTTTTGACTATCGTGTAAATATTCTGAAAAATGATAGTTAATTAGTAAACACCATGATAAACACTTTGGTCTCCTGTACCTGACCCTAATAAAATCATTTACATGGCTTAATCAGTGATTTAAGCCTGACTTAAAAACGCGGAAAACACTATTCACCCGAAAATATAACTACCTTGGAAAAATCTGCAAAAATCACATCTGATAGAGAGTATTTTTCTTAGCAACTTTGTCTTCTGGAGTTTCATCGGTAAAAATCAAAAACTCTCTCTATCGACTAAACCGTTGAACATTGGGTTAAATTATTATTTTAATCTTAAGATTGTGAGATTAACATTAAACCTCGTGATAAAATTCCATAAAAATCATAATCTGAAAGATCACGTCTTGATTAGCAATTTTGTCTTCTGGGTCAATTTCATTAAAAATCGTTTAGTGACATTAAATGAAGGTTTTAGTTAACAATGGCTTAATCTATGGGATTAGGCTTAGATTAAGGGTAACCTTACCTTGTGGAACACGTGAAACCGTGTTTGGGTTGGCATAAACACGTCTTCAACACTGCCAAGGGAATTGCGGCTCTGACCAGCCCGCGTGAGAAGTTTAAACACTTCTCTACAAACCTATAAATAGAGGAAGCATTCCTAAGCATTCCTCTTAAGCAACTTAAGGATTTCTTGCTGCTGTCTTGCTGCTGTGAAGCTTTGCAAGACCACTATTCATCTTCTTCCCCAAGCTTTCTCTTATTTTCATCGGTTAAGGTAGGTAACCATGGCACAAACTTGAATTCAATAAAAGGAATGATAGGGCATCATGTTAGCTTGCATATTTCATGATTTTCCATGCTTAAACCCATGAATTGAAGCCCTCATTGCCGGATTATACTTCTGTTTTCGCTGTTCCCGTGTTACAAAGAAAGACGGTTCCAACCGGACCGCTTATCTCTTAGACGGCTTAGAACTGACCGCCTTAATTGCTTTAAGCGGCCCAATTTTAACCATTTCACATGAATAACGGTCAACCAGAGACCGCTTTAGAATGAAATTAGTAGTATTATCATTTTATCGTATTTTATATACACGGTTAGAAAACGACCGCTTTACATGATACACGGCCCCACTATAACCGTAGTATCCTTTTACCCTTAAAACGGCCCATAGATAACCGTTTTACAGCCAGTAGGTTTAACGGCCCACTGTCATCCGTTTAACTTCCAGAAAACCTGATTTTTACTATTTTGACCTATTAAAAATGTTAATTAGTAAAATTTGACAATCCATATAAATAACAGATAATGACATGAGTAAATTTCTGTTATTTGCAATATCTATTTTGATAAATTGTTTAAAGTGGAAACTATTGTAATTCACTTGTAACTTTGGATAAATTGGTTAATTACCATAGGTAATTTCTGTAAATTACTGTAAATCAAAATATTACTGGCCGACTTATGGCAAGTCTTTGGCCAATTAACCGGACACTCTATCCGGTAAACTTCACATTTTTTTACCGTGAGACATTTTTACCGTGGTAAATTACGGTTACATCATAACTATCGTTTTAACTTGATAAATTGACCGATTACCCTTGGATAACCTTCGGTCATATTTGAGCCCGGAATTGACCAATGGACATTAAACTGAAATTAGTTGGTTTAATTGTTATTGGCAACCCGGTAACTACTTTGCATAAATTATCTTATAATTAGATATTATCGTTATACTTAATACGGATTCTCTTGAACCGTATTTCTTAAAAATACGACCCGAGTGGTTCGTATATTCGTTCTTCAGAACTTACTTCTCTCTCTCGAACGGCTTACTGTCAACCGTTCATTCTTGACCCCGTGACTCGTTACTCATGAGAGTACGGCCCGGTGTTCGCCGTACGACTACCTTGTTTTGGGTTTTCGTCGTGTTTATACTCTTGAATCAGAGGAGACAAGTGTCGTCCTTTACATCTTATACCCGACAGAAATTCATCTGATTATATTGGCCATAATTGACTATGTCTAGACGGGGGATCGGTGATCCAATTGAAATGAAATGCCGACGCATCATAAGGGCCAGTCTGGTCCTGGGGAGAGCGCCCGAAAAGATATTGAGCCCATTGGGATGTTTATGACAAGGGTGAGGCATTGCACCCGAATACTTGACTTGACTTGTTATGTCTATGACAAACTCTTGATACTCGACTCGTGTGTATTTACTTGGTTACATGTGTAGCATATTGCTGGCCAAATTCTCTATTGTACTTTACTTGTTCACTACTTGATAAATTGCTATATTTCTTGACCTTACAAGATATTCTATCGTCATTCTTTATTTACTGCATTTCATATAAATTGGAAATCAATAGTTAATTACTTAAACCTGTTTGTGGTTATCTACTGAGCGTGTTTAGCTCACTCCTACTGTTTCCCCTCTTTCCAGGTGACGAACTTGTCGGGGATGGACTGGAGTGATATCGAGAGATAGTTTTAGTTTATTGAGTCAGTTTGTACCCTTAGCATTAGTGAGAGATTGTTCTAGCATTTTACTTATTATTTGGTTGTAGTCGTTCTACCCAGTGTACTCAACCTTATTTCAATAAAACTCTGATTATTACTTTTCCAACCTTTAGTGCAATGGATTGCAATGGTTCGGAATTATATATTGCTCGCTTGCCTCTAACCGTACGTCCCGAGATTCCGCATCAGGGCGTGACACTATCTCTTTACCATGTTTCTTCACGAGCCAAAAGTAAGGGTCGCTCAGTTCAGAACTGGTTCCTATTTATAGAGTTTTGGCTAGGGTTCAAGGATTTGAACGATTTTAGAGTCCTTAATTGGCAAAAACCTGATCTCTAAGAGTCCTTAGCAATGTTATAAGTTCTCCTAAGCTGGTCTGTAGCCAAGAGAATCCAAAAGTTCCGATCTTTTTGCAACTTCTTCTTCTCACGGAATCCGCTGAGTGTAATGGACCAGGACTGGTGCGTTACGTGACTGTAGCGGTCGCCCGATAGACCGTTACATCAACTGGGCGTGGACATTCATCTTAATTCAAACTCTTTGGTTAATTATCCACTAAATTATCTAATAAAATGGCATTTATCCTTAAAATTCATGAATAGGCTAAATAACCTTCTAGAATATGGGTCAAACTTAATGGGCTTGGTCCATAAACTTATTGGGTTTTAATTATCAAAGCTGGATTAGTTATTTAACATAATTGGGCCTTATAATCCCAATATTAATTCATTTGTTAATCCAATTTTGGCCTTTATAAATTTCAGAAAGTTCTATAAATAATCTAGAAATTATTTATATATATTTTAGGACACTACACCCTCCCCCACTTAGAAGAATTTGGTCCCCAAATTCAATACATGGATTTATGGAGAGTGTACTTACAGTTGATTAATTCTGGGAATCTTTTACGCATAGATTCTTCCGTCTCCCATGTTGCTTCGTGTGGCCATTGCTTTGTCCATTGGACTTGGCCTATAGGAATAGTTTTATTCCTTAGTTGATGCACTTCTCGCTTCCGAATCCTAACCGGTCTCTGCTCGTATGTCAGGTCCTTTTGGATCTCCAGATTATCATAAGTAATGACATGATGATGATCATATACATATTTCTTTAACATAGAGACGTGAAATACGTCATGAACTCTTGCTAATTATGGAGGTAAAGCCAATCTATAAGCCACTTCACCGACCCTTTCGAGAATTTCAAATGGACCAATGAATCTTGGAGTTAGTTTTCCTTTAATGCCAAATCTTCGAATACCACGGCCTGGAGAAACTTTCAGATATACATGATCTCCCACCTGAAACTCCAAGTCGCGTCTTTGATTGTCAGCATAAGATTTCTGCCTATCTTGTGCTATCTTCATTCTTTCTTGAATGAGCTTGATCTTCTCTATAGAATCCCTGATAAGGTCGGGGCCTAGGAATTGCTTTTCCCCTGTTTCGTTCCAACATATTGGTGATCTACAGCTTTTTCCTTATAAAGCTTCAAAGGGCGCCATCTGTATGCTGGCTTGATAACTGTTGTTGTATGCAAATTTTACCAGAGGCAAGTGTTCATGCCAACTTCCTCCCAAATCAATAGCACAAGCCCTGAGCATATCTTCTACTACGTGATTTGTTCTTTTAGTCTGACCATCAGTTTGTGGGTGAAATACTGTGCTAAAATTCAATCTAGTCCCTAGTGAATGTTGTAGGGCCTTCTAGAATTGTGATGTGAATCGAGGATCTCTATTTGATACAATAGTGACAGGGACACCATGTAATTTGACAATTTCTTTCTTGTATAATGCTGCAAGATTATCCACATACCATCGACTTTTTATTGGTATGAAGTGTGAGGATTTAGTCAATCGATCTATGATTACCCATATACCATCGTGTCCTCCTCTGGTCTTAGGTAAACCCATGATGAAATCCATTCCTATACTCTCCCATTTCCATTCGGGAATATTCAAGGGTTACAATTTACCTGCGGGTCTAAAATGTTCTACTTTTACTTGTTGGCAGGTGAGACAACGGGACACGAAATCAGCTATTTCTCTCTTCATATTGGGCCACCAAGAGTTTCTATTGAGATCTTGATACATCTTCGTACCTCCTGGATGAATGGTGTACTTGGAATTATGTGTTTCTTTGAGGATCAGTTTCTTCATATCCTCATGATCTGGTACACACACTCGACCCTTAAATAGTAATCTTCCGTCATTGGAAACAGAGAAATCCGGCCTTTGTTCAATATTGGCTTTAATTTCCAGTAACACGGGATCATCATTTTGTAACTTGACCAGATCCTCTATCAATGTAGGTTGAGCTCGGATATTAGCCATGAAACAATCATCATCCTTTATGTCAATATCTAAGTTCATCTGAGGAAATTGAAGAATAAGATTGGTCATACTAATCATAAGACTTGATAGCATACCCATTAGTTTTCTGCTGAGTACATCTGCTATAGCATTAGCCTTGCCATGATGATATTGAATAGTAAAATTAAAGTCCTTGAGATATTCTAACCATCTCCTCTGTCTCATATTAAGCTCTTTTTGAGAGAATAAGTATTTCAAGCTTTTGTGGTCTGAGTAGACCGTGAACTTTTCTCCATAGAGATAATGACGCCAAATTTTTAAGGTGGAAATAACGGCTGCCAATTCCAAATCATGCACAGGATAATTTTTCTCGTGACGTTTCAATTATCTTGAAGAATAACAGATTACCTTTTCATTTTGCATGAGGATGCACCCTAAGCCAATGCCAGACGCATCCGTATATACTTCGAATCCACCACCTTCCACCGGTAGTGCTAAAATAGGAGCTATAGTAAGGTGATTCTTAAGAATTTGAAAACCCTTTTCACATTCCTCTGACCAGACAAAAGGATTTTCTTTTCTTGTGAGTCTAGTTAAAGGAACCGAAATTTTTGAGAAATCTTTAATGAACCTCCTATAATAACTAGCTAGTCCCAAAAAGCTTCTTACTTCTGATACAGTCGTTGGCCGGCTCCAATTTCTGACAGCTTCGACTTTCGAAGGATGCACAGCGATACCTTCCTTTGAAATAATGTGGCCTAGGAATGAAACTTTCTTGAGCCAGAATTCACATTTGTTAAGCTTGGCATAAAGTTTATGTTCTCTAAGTGTTTGCAAGGCTATCCTCAAATGTTCTTCATATTCCTCTTTTGTCTTGGAATATGTCAAGATATCATCAATGAATATGACGATGAACTGGTCCAGATATGGTTGAAAAACACTGTTCATAAGTTGCATAAATATTGCTGGGGCATTTGTTAACCCAAACGGCATTACCACAAATTCATAGTGACCATAACGACTTCGAAAAGCCGATTTATAAATGTCTTCTTCCTTAATTCTGAGCTGATGATAACTTGATCTGAGGTCTATTTTAGAAAAATACTCTGCTCCTGAAAGCTGATCGAAGAGCTCATCAATACGCGGCAACGGATACTTATTTTGGATTGCAAGTTGATTTAGTCGCCGGTAGTCTATGCATAGCCTGAGAGAGCCATCCTTCTTCTTGACAAATAGCACCGGCGCACCCCAAGGGGATGTGCTAGGTCCAATGAAGACCTTGTCTAGTAATTCCTACAACTGCCACTTTAGTTCCTTAAGTTCCGTGAGGGACATCCTGTAAGGGGCTATAGAAACATGTGCTGCTCCTGGAATGAGTTCAATAGTGAAGTTCACTTCCCTCTCGGGTGGTAAACTGGGTAATTCGGATGGGAATACATCTGGGAACCCATTTACAATAGGAATGTTTGCTAGGACGATTTCCTTGGATTCGGTAACAATGACAGAAGCAAGAAAAGCTTCACATCCTCGCAAGATAAGTTTGCAAGCGTGAAGAGAAGATATGATAATGGGATGTTTCCTATACTTGATGTCAAGGAAAGAGAATCTTGGAAAACCTAATTTTTAGAAGGATATAATCATATTTCTACAGTTAATATCAGTATCATGATCTACAAGTCAATCTACCCTTAAAATGGCATCATAACCTTTCATGTCAAGGCATACTAGGTTTGCGGGGAGATTGTGACCTTCTACAATTACTTCACTATCAGGGTAATATCTAGTAAGTTTTGCTCCAGAACCTAGGGGTGTGGTAATAGCAAGATCTGAAGGTAGAGGAACTGATGCAATTGGTAACGTTTTGGCAAACGTAGTGGAGACAAAAGAATGAGAGGCACTAGTATCAAATAGCACAAATGCAGGACGAGAACAAATTTGAAGAGTACCTTACATAAGCCCCTGGGCGCTTCCTCTTCTTCTAGAACGGCATTGAGGTGAGCCTGCCTCCTGCGTCCACCACCAGATGATTGGTCCTTCATAAGGGGGCAATCCGACATGCGATGCTCCCTGCTTCCACAGCGTAAACAAGCACCAAGGCGCTTCCAACACTCTTCAGCCAAATGGCTGAACTTTTTGCAAAAAGTGGAAGTTGTGGCGACTTTCTCCTCCTCCTTAATCTTCTTGTTCTTCTGGGAACTTCCACCATTCCCGCTCCTGGACCACTTCTTACTGTCACTGCTTTTGTGAGGCTCCGTGATGCTGAATTTTTCTTTCTTATAACGCCGATCTGATCGTCAGCTGGACTCTTCTCCTTTCCCCTTCAATTTCTCGACCTTCTCTAAGGTCCTTTCACATAAGTATGCCTACTGTACCATTTTCGCATAAGTACGGATGTTTTGGGTCCCGAGCTGCTGAATAAAATCGGGTCGTAACCCGTCCATAAACCGATTAGCCTTCAATAGATCGGTACTGATTAAATGCGGTGCATAAGGTGCTAGTCTGGAGAATTGAAGTTCATATTCCGTAACTGTCATCATTCCTTGTCGAAGTGAGGTGAACTCCATAGCCTTTCTTTCTTAGCACAGAATAAAGTGAGAAAACCATCCCATGTATGAGGTGCATCGGCCGAGGTGCCAGAACGGACTTCCATCATGTACGGGCATCCTTGTTGAGTTGGAAAGTTGCAAGACGCACCTTCTCTGGAACGGTGAATTTGTTGACGTCAAATATACGGTTCATCTCATCAATCTAGTTTTCTACTTCATCCGGATTAGAAGAACCATAGAAATGTGGAGGGTTTAAACTCCAGAAATTGTGATGAAAGTCACAATCCCTTGCCCCTGCGCCTGCCTGGGCCATAGTTTGCAATGCCTGATTAAGGCCGGCAACTGTTTGTTGCATGCCATTCCAATCTACGCGATGAGCCATTTATAAAATAAGGTACATGAGAGAAATATAATAACTTGTTATTTCTCATGGAATTTGGAAGAAAATGAGTCTTACAGCTAATTAACTATCTTATCTCGGGCTCTACCCAATTCTCACATGGATATGAGAATTTCTTCCTTAGTTCATAGGTAGGGGTCCTTAAATCTTGGACTTATCCTATGACATGATTCTTCTCCCTAAGTCCTAAGACTTAGGCTCTGATACCAACTTAACTGTCACGCCCCGAGCCTTTATTACAGTGGAAGACTAGCTCGAGGAATGTGAACAGCCGGCATGGTAAGTCTCTTGCAAGCAAGAACGATCGGAGTGCAAGACAATCACACACACAAATGTAATTGCACAATATTTACTCAAACTTCAACTTTCATTTCATTATCAATCAGATATTCAAATATAATCACTAATTCAACTTTCTTCATCATACTAGACTCAAGAATAAGAAAATTACATAGAGTCAATCTAAACATGTAGACTTTCTAAGTCTTCACTCATTCTTCATTCACTCTTGGACCCGCTATTTGAATATTCCGAATCCGATCCTGACTCACTTCCACCTCCTAGAAATATTGGAAATAGGTAATGGGCACACATGTCCAGTAGGTATCTTCGCATCAACATGAAGGCACTATTAAAGTAATTAACATTTTAGCTCTAGAGGAATAAGGTAAAATCATGCGAATGCGATAAATCACAAGTAACCAAAGTAACAAGATGATCATGTAAGATAGAATGAACAAGTATGAACTAGCAAGAGAGTAACAAGAATGGCGTTTCATGAACAAGAATGTACTAGCAAGTCACACACTCATCACCCAAACATCTTTTACTTATGAGCAAGTATTTGGTGAATTTATGTGGAATATCATGTAACAAGCAAGAAAGTCATGTACGTGTATCGTCGTGCCATAGATTTTCACTTATTTATAGAGAAAGTACTCCCAGCACAATAAGATGCCAGTAGCATCATATCCCATGGTTTACATTATGTTTCTGACAATCAGCCGAGGGGACTAGCATAGAGCCCTTGAACACAATCAGTGCTCGATCGCATCTTCAAGTATAAATCAAGCTATTTCCACGTTTCAAGCAATAAAATATGGCCAATAATGCAAATAAGTTCTTGATAACAATAATCAACAATGAGCGCTTCAACTTAGGACATGAGAGATCAAGGATGATTTAAGACGATGTCATGCTCATGGAAATAATTCGGCAGCATAACGGTACATTTTTTATCATTCATAATTTAAATTAAGTATCTTTAGATAATATGCCAAGTCCTATACCATCAATACTCCATCTAGGAACTTAGAATATCAACCCTTTGGTCAAACCTCGGGTTAAAGAATTTATCACTGTGACGGTCTAATACTGGGCCGTTACATGAACATAACGGTCGAGTGTTGGGCCGTTAGAAAGGTTGAATCTAGAAGAAAATAGATATGGACTCAAACAACGTGACAGTCATATATTGGACCGTTATATGTGCCTGACGGTCGAATATAGATCCGTTACATATCCATAATCCGAAAACATCGATAGTGCTTTCTAACAATTGGGCTTTCACGGTGCAACCAACTCGATGTCCTAGTGGGAATCCCAGGCTCGCAGAGAATTACGGAGGCCTTGAAACAAGATTTCCTAGTCCATTGGAAGGAATATCCAATAGAGAGGTCCTCATGTTCAAGAGTATATTTCTATAGTGCAAAGTGTGAACTAATGGCCATATACCGGAATATATGCCATGTACTTAGAGAATTGACTCTATAGACAGAAAGAATGTGTAACAATATAAAATTATGATAACACTCATCAATATTTTTTCTAAATCAAGGTTTACATACAAAACTATAGTGCTTTGGGCTTGAAATTATCATCTACTTGAAATAACTCGAAGTACCATAAATCATGCAATTTCTAACATGAATCAACACCTGAACTTAAAAATCATGAAAACAGGTTAAGATCTATTTAACTAGGCATATATATATATAAGCTATTTGAGCCAATCTTAATTCTGCCTTAAGTTGACAAAACACAGTGCTGTGTAATGGACTTGTCTGGGCACATCACATGAAGGTAACGGTCTAGATTAGGTCCGTCAGAGTTCTCAGAACCCTGCAATCATTTACAGAGGTGTGACGGATCAAGGTAGGTCAGTTACACGTCCCTGGCGGTCTTACGATAGACCGTTAGGTCCTATGTCGACAGGAAATAGAAACTATAGAAATCTATGATTAATCCATGGCATCCTAACTACTCTAATCATGTCAAAACGAGAAAAAGGCTATCTAGATGCATAGGTAGTAATGAAATAATGAGAGATAGCGTTTTATCTTCAATTAGGGTTGAAGGCATGCATGAATGTATAGACTAATCCTAAAATATGAAATTCATGAAGTATAATGCATGAAATTCAGATAAACTAGAGGGCTTTTATCCCTAACAATGTGTTTTTGTCGTTCATAAGATAACCTATGATGTGACACGACCAATTGATGTGACACGACCTCTCGACCTAGATTTGCAAGCAACTGAACCGAACGGCGGACCCACTCAAGCGGGTTCACCCGCGTCGCGCACACCCGGGGCCGTAAGGCGGACCGGCGATGAGGATGAGGGTCCGAGGTGGAACCTTGCTGCTCCAGGGGTATGGCTAGCTAGGGGAGGACCCCAATGGGCCAGGGTTGCCCAATTCACGGGCGGCTGACACGCCGTGGGCGTGGGTAATAAGGTCGCTCTCTCAACTCACTCCGCGGTGGTCGCACAATTCAATGGAGTTTGAGATCGGGCGCTCACCTCACCGCTGATGGGCAACTAGAAACGATACTAAGAGAAGCAAAAGTAAAACCAGTAGAGGAAGTGACCAGAAGCTCACCTGATCGGCGTGAATACACCGATCCCGGCCGGAGACGAGGGCGAGCGGGCAGGCGTGGGCTACCTGCACGCCGCGTCGATGACGCTTCAGCCGATGACCTACTAGTACAATCACTACGCCCTCAAAGAGGGGGTGGACTAGGGGTAGGGATGATTAATTACAACCAAAACTACCTCCACTCAGGGAGGGGCGGTCAGCTGACCAGGCGAGATCGGACGGAGAGCTAAAGGAGTCGTCGAAAGAGGACTTCGCCGATTCTACCCGCTTCTGGAACTGCCTGACAGGTACTCGCTGTTGGCGCTGCCACGGGTTCTCCCGAACTTGGAATTCATCGAAACCAGTGCTGAATGTTCACTAACTGAGCCAGGAGGGCTCCTGAATTTTCTTGTGAGTTCGTATCATCACTGACGGCCAGGGCAGGCGCTGGACCAGTGATGTTTGGTTCTAGCATAGACTGGTTCCCGGATGCTGCAGCAAGATGATGAAGTCCCCACGAACGCTCTCGTGATCCAAATGACACAGGACCAGGACAGACGCGGGCGTGGTCTAGTCTTCTTCGATCAGCGATAAAGAACGGCACCAGAGGAGGTCGGGGTCGAGAGTTACAGCCCGAAGAGTGGGGAGAGGTTAGGACTGATTCTGGCTAACCTGACCTACGTCCCTGAGGTAAAAAAATTGGAACGCGATGCTCCGGCCTCCGAAGAACGCCCTGCTAGCTGCGTTGCACAGGCCACTGGTAGAGCTCTGCCCCGGTCAAGTGGCGCGGCAAGGGGAGCTGGGGTGTGGTCCCCATAAGCTTTTGGAAGTTGCTTCTGGTTGCAGGCCTGGTTGGTTCTGCGTAGTTGGTGAAGAACGGCTCTCCCGGGCAGCTCCGAACTCGGATCGGGGCGGGATCACCTCGCCTGCGAAGCCGACTCGAAGAGCTTTCCGGAAATGTAGGATACACCACCATATGAATAGAGGTGACGAGATGACAGGCTCTGCAACATGCGCCAAGTCTGTTGCCTACGAACTGAAGACTGCAGGGTGAGTATGGTACTTGTGGTGATGGGGACGGGCGACCAGATGGTAGGGGGATGGGGGGATGGAGCTTGTGGGAGATTGTTGGAGGGGTCTAGGGGTGATGGAGGGGTGTAGGGGTGCTGGGGTCCCAGCTAGGGGTGGGGGAAGAGAGGGAGAGAGAGAGGGCGCAGGTTGGCAAGGGGGAGGGAGCTGGTTTGAAATCTCCTTAATGGAGAGGGATTAATACAGGCCTAGGATAGTGGAAAGGGTGTGTTGGGAAGGGGAAGGGTTGTATGGGAAGGTGGAAGGGTGCTTGGGGAGATGGGATTCTCCCTTGGGAGAAGGAGATGACTCTTGGGGATTGTGGTGGAGTTAATGGGGTAGTAATGGGGTATGGGGATATGAAAGGACAAGGGTGATGTGGCTAGGTGAGGTGGCAAGTGGAAGTGATGTGGCAAGAGGAGAGAGGTTGAGGTGGAGCTGAGGTGGTAAAGGGAGAGGAGAGAGACAATGAAATGCACCTTAGAGAGAGAGGGGGGGTCGCCCCTTTTAGAGAGAGAGAGAAGAGAGAGAAAGAGAGAGAGGGGAATCCACCCCCAGAGAGAGAGAGAGAGAGAGAGAATCTCACACAATTTTGGTGGATTTCAAACTTTCATTCAATAATTCATTAGTTCTCAAATGCGGGATTGGGGTCCTATTTATAGGAATCCCAAAATTTAACATAAGTCCCTGACTTTTGCACTAATAACAAGAAACCAAGGGAAGGGAGGGTGCCCATGGGCCTAGCCCATTGAATTGGGCCTATTAACCTACCAAACTAACATAATGACTCAAGACTTAGGTAAATGACTCATTAACCTAGGTACTGGACTTAAATAAAAGGAAAAGTACATGATAAGAAAATGAAAATTACATCATATGACTCGAAATAAAGTGGCAAACAAGATGAAGCATAGTTGGCGAGCATCGGGATCCTTGAACAAATGGGATTGCTGGTGATGTCCCTATCAACCTACCTCTTAACTGGGCTTTAAACTTCTAATTTGAGTCTTCAAGGGTTGCCCTAGTTCTTCTCTTCCTGTGATTTTTCAGCAACTTCACGCTACCCTATCTCTCAATCTCTTGACTTAAAGATGTGAAATTTGGAGGTTAGGAAGATGAAACTAAGAGGAACAAAAAGTTCTAAAGCATCTAATTCTAATTACCTCGTTTAGGCTCTCTAATTTCTTGATCTTCAGCACCCTGTCACACAGTTTCCTGGGTTGGCGTGATGAAACCAGCAACTTTGGAAGATCCTAACTCCTTGGATACTCGACCTCCTAACATGAAATTTTGAGAGTTGTCATACCTTAGTATTAGAAACAAAAGGTTCGAAAGGACTTACCTGAGATGCTATCTCTTTACCATGTTTCTTCACGAGCCAAAAGTAAGGGTCGCTCAGTTCAGAACTGGGTCCTATTTATAGAGTTTTGGCTAGGGTTCAAGGATTTGAACGATTTTAGAGTCCTTAATTGGCAAAAACCTGATCTCTAAGAGTCCTTAGCAATGTTATAAGTTCTCCTAAGCTGGTCTGTAGCCAAGAGAATCCAAAAGTTCCGATCTTTTTGCAACTTCTTCTTCTCACGGAATCCGCTGAGTGTAATGGACCAGGACTGGTGCGTTACGTGACTGTAGCGGTCGCCCGATAGACTGTTACATCAACTGGGCGTGGACATTCATCTTAATTCAAACTCTTTGGTTAATTATCCACTAAATTATCTAATAAAATGGCATTTATCCTTAAAATTCGTGAATAGGCTAAATAACCTCCTAGATTATGGGTCAAACTTAATGGGCTTGGTCCATAAACTTATTGGATTTTAATTATCAAAGTTGGATTAGTTATTTAACATAATTGGGCCTTATAATTCCAATATTAATTCATTTGTTAATCCAATTTTGGCCTTTATAAATTTCAGAAAGTTCTATACATAATCCAGAAATTATTTATATAAATTTTGGGGCACTACAATCTCCCCCTTTTTGATGATGACAACACTATGAGTCAATCATTATCAATGCAATCAGTAAGAATGTTCAGACATGCATGCAAAAACACACACTAACTCCCCCTGACACCATGATCATGCAAAAGTTCATTCCCAAAATTCATCATCATCTTCTCCCCCATTGACATCATAAAAAAATGGAGAGAGAGATGGAGCTGCTAGTGTAGAATGAGTGGAAATACAATAACATCACAGTGTAGAATGTCTCATTGCCATGTCTTAAAAGATTAAATAAGAGAACAGAATGAAGCTTAGACTCTTCAAGTCTAATAACTAAGAGAGACAGAGAGTTAGAGTGAAATTTATCATCGTATAGGAGAGATCAGGTAGATCAAAGATTAACAGGTATGTCAAGAGAGATCTTTCCAAAAACCATACTGATTAGACTTCTTGAGATTAATCCACTGAAATTGTTCCATAGGTATTGAGAGCAAAAGGTCCACAGAATTGTTCAAAGACAAGGGGTTTGACTGATTTTTCTTTTATGAGCAGCATAAATTTCAATGAGTAATTTGGTAGGTCACACCTTTTGACATGAGGAGACTCCTTGATTAGAGGTCGGAATCCCCAGTTACTCAGTGTGAGAACCATATTACCTCTCTTTAGAGAACATAGTTAGTAAGTGAAGTGTCTTTTTACGTGAGGAGACACCTTGATCAGAGGCCAGACTCTCCAGTTACTCAACACTTTAGTACCATTGCTCTGTCATAATGAGATGTCCAAAATTTTTATTTTCCCAACTTTTTAATCAGAGATAATCTGGCACCTCATGACATAGAATGTTTTTCATTTCTGTGATGAATCACCTAGTTTCTCGGTAACCAGACCATTGCTCTGAAAATCTTTATGGCCCTAAACTTGTTGATATGAGATGTTTGAAAACAATACCAGATCTACTGATTCTGAGAGTGTTTGTTTCCAGAAGTCTAGGTTTCAAGTTTTTAGCATATTTCATGACACAAGTGTTTAGCTTTTGATCCAAGCACATGAAATATGTAGGAAGATATACTTCAGATTCTATATTCAAGTCATTTCAAGATTATTAGGTAGAAGACTCTTAGCTATACTTCAGTTGTTTAGACTGAAAAATTTAAGAAAGGTATGAGATTCTACCCTCTGTGAATGGACTGTATAAATTCTTCCAAGAGAACCATGCAGCAATAAAATCTCTCAACGTCTTTTGAATCAGTCTCCAAACTTCACAGACAAAAAGGAATTCAAAATTGACAGCTTACCTCATACAAATTCTTCCTATACTAAGACACACCGAAAAACACCTCCCCCTCACAGTATGAACCAGGAATGCAGACATTTCGAACGCAAGATGTACTGATGGAGAGGGGAAAATCTCACCGCCCGTACAGAGAGGCCAAACGAGGTACAAATTGGACCGAACAAGGCTCAACTCCTCAAAGTGGCAGCCCCCGGGACCACTTATTATAAAGCCCAAAAATTCACTCGGTACAAGCGCTTCCTAGGCGGCCTTCGGGTTGGGAAGTCCGAGCATCAGTCGATCAGGAAAGCTCCCTTGGAGCCCCCTATTACTCGTCCCGACCCAGCACTTATCACTCGGAAGACCCCTCCTGAACAAGTGCCACTCTCTCGGGCTCACTGATAGAAGCTTATTGATTCGGCCATTGCAAATCTCTTAATGACAGGAAGCTCAAATGGTACAGGGAAAGCCAAGAGTCCGCGCGCTGTAAGGAGCCCGCATGAAGGACGTAACCCCCCTAGAACCCCTCCGCTTATAGGGATCACTTCGCACAACAGGCCACTATTTAAACATGAAATGCCCCACTGCGACAAGGTAAGCTTAGGTAAGCCTAAGCAAGGCAAGAGCCAGCAACCCTGAGCAGGAACCACTTCACCTTTTGGTGGAGAGGAATCTCGGGCTCCCACTTTCCTCCCAACTCTCCTCTTCGCACCTGTGCTGTACTACCTATGCTGACTTAAGCATCGGAGGGTCTTCCACGGGGATCTATCCCTGGGCACCTCTGACTGGTTTCCTTTCTTACAATTTATACTTCAAGGGTACGTGGCCATCTTCCTCCCCGCTCAGGAGCAACGAGAGATCGCCCCTTTTCATCTGGCGCCGTCTGTGGGAAACGCATAAAGAGCCATCATGGTGAGAAGAAGTTCTGGCAGAGGACTACCGCCGATACGTGAAAAGCTCTAGTATCGAAGGAAGGCGCACCCTCCCTCCCCACGGAGCATTCCTCGTTCGACAACCAAGCCAACGAGCTACCTCCATCGGTGGCGGGGGAATAGCTTCCCGGTGGGAGCACCAACACCCTCCAAACCCTCAACGCAAAACTGGATGTCCTCGTGGATCTCATGAGGGCCCAGGCGGCCAGAAAGGAGAAGTCACAGCTCCCCAGGAAAAGCCCCCCGCATGGAGATGCCTCCCAGCACACTGTTGGAGGCCGTTTCATCCTCCGGGGGCAGCGGCTCATCCGTAACACGTCATGAGGACCATCGCACGCCCCTCCCCCGGAGAAAGAAGCCTCCTCAACCCCGAGGAGGGAGAAGATCGGAGCACGCATATAGTTCCCAGATGTCGAGGCCCCTGAGGAGCGTAGGGGCAGCATGCAAGCGCGCCCCCCCAGCCCCTCGGGAAATCGACAACTGGAACTCTCTCTCCGACTACAAGACTTCGAGAGGCATTTCGTAGAGCAAGAGCGCGCTCTCTGTGGCTTGCAGATGACCTCTCCTGTGGAGGACGAGGAGCGATCCCCATTCTTTGACTACATCCTGAAGGCAGAGATATCTCCTAGAATCTCACTTCCGACCTTCAAGTTGTTCGACTGCCAGGGAGACCCGGCCGACCATTACGATAGCTTCGATGCCCTGATGACCTTGCATGGGGCATCCGATGTGATCATGTTCCGAGCGTTCGTGGCCACTCTGGTTCAGGGCGCACAAGCTTGGTTCAGAGCCCTCTCCCCCGGTAGCATCCACAACTTCAAGCAAATCAGGCGAGTATTCAAAGAAAGCTTCGCCGGTAGCGGTCTGCCCCGGTCCGTGGCGGGATTATTGGCCCTCAAACAGGAACATGGGGAGAAGTTACAGGCTTATATCAACAGATTCAAATCGGAAGCCCTGCGCATCCCCCACCTGGATGTGGCCTCTGCCATCACCGCCCTGACCGGGGGTACCCGCGACAAGAACCTACGGCGCGAGCTAGTGCTTCATCCCCCTGCCTCCCTCGCCGAGCTAGTGACCTTGGCTCTATGCAATGTCGAGTGCAAAGAAGTACTCAGCGCCTGCCGAGGCACAAGCGGCTCGGGTCGGGAGGGGGACAAGAAGAGAACGTCTGAGTAAGGGACGGGACAAGGAAAGAGGTGGAACCAGGACGAAGATCGAAAAGAGCCGCCGCAGAAGTACGAGCGGTATACCCCACTTACCGCTCCCGTCTATGAAATCTACGAAGACATCAAAGGCTCAGGTCTCCTCAACCAACCCGAGCCCATGAGGACCAAGCATCGTAATAGCCGCAAGTATTGCCTGTTCCACAGTGACCACGGGCATCACACCAGTGATTGCCATCAAACTCAAGATGAGATCGAGTGCCTCATCCGCCAGGGACACCTATCTCGGTATGTGTCTGGGCAAAAGGAAGATCGAGGCGCCGCTGAAGAGATCGATAATGCCCCTCGCGGAGTCCACATCAACATCATCGCGGGCGGGACGGCATCAGGCGGAGACAGCAGCCGAGAAAGAAAGTGTCACGCTGAGCGGGAGAGCCGGACCTTTGCTGAGGCATCTGCAGCCCCGCCGGCTAGCGAACCGTAGGCCCTGGTATTCTCTGACCAGGACCTGGAAGGGATAACCACCCCGCATGATGATGCTCTCATTATATCGGCTATGATAAACCATTGTAACGTTGAGAGAATCTTAGTCGGCAATGGTAGTGCTCCTAATGTATTGTCCTATGAATGTTTACTCAAAATGGGAGAGAATCCATCTAAACTTCGCCCGATCTGAACCCCCCTCTGTGGGTTCAACGACCAGGCTACTTATCCCGAGGGAGCACTGAGTCTTCCTGTTACTATCGACACCCCGCCCAAAACCGTTACGATTATGGTAGACGTCATCGTCATTAAGGGGATGACGGCATACAATGCCATCTTCGGCCGAGGCATTCTCAGCCGAATGAAAGCGGTGCCCTCTACCTTTCACCAAAAGATGAAGTTTCCAACCAAATATGGCGTGGCGGAAGTTCGAGGTAACCAGGCATTGGCTAGATGGTGTTATATAGTCTCGGTTGACGCCACTAGGCCGGAAGGGAAGAATAAAGGGATAAAGGGAGGCGAGGAGGGAACTGCAACATCTGAGCCTGGCGACGAGTTGCTAACGGTCTTCCTTAACGGTGACCCGACCCTAGAAGTAAAGATTGCAGCCGAGCTCCCACTTGAGGAACAAGAAAAATATAAAGATTTCCTTGCACAGCGCATCTGAGTCTTTGCATGGTCTGATGAGCACCTTACTGGGATCCCGGGAGATGTAGTGATGCACAAGCTCAACCTCGACCCGACAGCAAAGCCAGTACAACAGCGCAGAAGAAAGCACGCCCTAGAGAAGCAAGCGGTCTTCATAGAGCAAGTCATCAAGGGGCAGAAGACTGGCTTATTCCCCCCCGTTCTATACCCTACATGGCTCGCCAATGTCATCCTGGTACCAAAAGCTTCTGGGAAATGGCGGATGTGCGTGGATTTCAGCGATCTCAACCAGGCTACCCCGAAGGACTGCTACCTGCTGTCGAGCATCGATCAATTGGTCGATTCAACCTCTGGCAACGAGCTGCTCAGCGTCCTGGACGCCTACTCCGGCTACCATCAGATTAGGATGGACCCGGAGGACATCAAGAAGACCACCTTCATCACCGACTTCGGCGTACATTGCTACACCCAGATGTCGTTCGGGTTAAAGAACGTTGGAGCAACATATCAAAGACTGATCAACCACATTTTTGAAGGACAGCTTGGTCAGAACGTCGAGGCCTATATTGATGATATGCTCGTCAAAACACCGAAGGCCAAAGACCACCTCGCGGACTTAGCCGAGACCTTCGACACTCTCCTGAAGCACAACATGAAGCTCAACCCCGCCAAGTGCACCTTCGGAGTCAGATCCGGGAAGTTCCAAGGCTTCCTAGTCACTCAGCGTGGAATCGAGGCCAACCTCAACAAGGTCCAAGACATCCTAGACATGAGGCCACCCACCTACATCAAGGACGTCCAACACCTAACAGGGCGTATTGCTACACTCAACTGTTTCCTATCTCGAGCGGCCGAACGATGCTTACCCTTCTTCAAATTGTTGAGGGGACCCAAAATAGCATCAGCTACATTCGCCTGGGATAAGGAATGTCAAAAGGTGTTCACTGAACTCAAGGAATTATTGGCCTCGCCCCCGGTGCTGTCCAAACTAGTGCAAGGCAAAGCTTTACACCTCTACCTCTCGACAACCCCTTCTACTATAAGCTCGGTCTTGGTCAGGAACGACGCAGGGGTTGAGAGACCCGTTTACTACGCTAGCAAGGTGCTTAATGAGGCCAAAAGAAGGTACCCCGCAACCAAGAAACTCATGCTAGCTTTGGTTACCTCGGCCAAGCGACTCCGACCCTACTTCCAAGGGCACCCCATCATCATATTGACCGGCGAACCCCTGAAGAAGATTCTCTTTCGCCCTGAAGCCTTGAGACGCCTCGTCAAGTGGGCCATCATGCTCGGGGCCTACGATATCTCGTATCGCCCTCGCTCGGCTATTAAAGGATAGGCTCTCGCAGACTTCATCGCTAAAAGCACGGTCCCAATTGAAGAAGCACTTCCACTAACGACTGGGCCTACCTGGGATCTGTTCGTCGACGGATCCTCCAATTCAACAGGAAGTGGTGCCGGCATTCTCCTCAGGTCCCCCGAAGGAGCGGAGCTACGGTACGCCCTGAAGTTCAACTTCCAAGCGTCCAACAACGCGTCCGAGTATGAAGCCGTTATCTAGGGAGCCAGGATGGCTCGAAGACTGGGGGCCGAACAAGTCAGGATCCACACTGACTCCTAATTGGTCTCTAGCCAAGTCAACGGTGAATACGAAGCTCTAGAAGGACAAATGGTCAAGTACCTCCAAGCGGTCAAGAGGATGGCCCAACTTTTCGAGAGCTTTGAGGTAGTCCGAATAGCCCGGAAGGAAAACTCCTGACTGGATGCCCTCTCTCGACTGTCCTCCTCGCCCAACCCCGCTAGTACATGATCGGTCTTTCTCAAAGAGCTCGGGCAACCGAGCATCGAATCTGAGCTTATGACTATTGACCCGGCACCCTCAAGCGACTGGCGGACCCCCTACATATCCTTGCTCCGGGATTCTCAAGAGCCTACCGACTCTCAGGAGGCTCGGAAGCTCAAGTACCAAGCTCGGCGTTTTGTCATGCTGGACGATGCCTTGTACCACAAATCCTTCTCCGGTCCTCTCCTCATGTGCATCAGCACCGACGAAGCCAGCTGAGCGATTCATGAAGTACACGAAGGCATCTGCGGAGCGCACCAAGAAGGAAGATCGCTCCCCAGAATCTTGCTACGACAGGGTTACTGGTGTCCCACTCTTCAACGGGACTGCTCGACCTACGTGCAGAAGTGCGATCAATGTTAGCGTTTCGACCACCTGATTCATCAACCCGCTGCGGAGCTCATCACCCTTGTTGAGCCATACCTTTTCGCTCGGTGGGGGATCGACATTTTGGGGCCGTTCCCTATGGCTCAAGCTCAGAAGAAGTTCTTCATCATAGCCATCGACTATTTCACCAAATGGATCGAGGCCGAAGCCACCACCAGGATCACCAAATCAGTCGTATGGAGTTTTGTTTGGAAATCGATCATCTGTCGCTATGGTGTCCTCCGAGTGATTGTGAGCGATAATGGTCGGTAGTTTGCTTCTCAGTATTTCAGAGACAAATGTGCCGACCTAAACATTCGCAACCACTTCACTTCGGTAGCCCACCCTCAGGCTAACGGACTGGTCGAGAATGCCAATAAGACTATCTTAAAAGGCATCAAAACCAGGCTCGGCAAAGCCAAGGGAAGCTGGCTCGAGGAATTGCCAAGCATACTATGGTTGCACCGAACTACTCCGAGAACGGTTACTGGTGAAACACTTTTTCAGCTGGTGTATGGCACAGAAGCTGTAATTCTGTTGGAGGTCAGCAATCCCTCTCTCCGAGTCGTCCACTTCGAGCCTGAGGTAAACGAGCAGAAATTGCGAGAGAACCTCGACTGAGCGGACAAAATCCGAGAGAATGCAAGGATCTGAACAATGGAATACCAACGGCGCATCACTCGATACTACAACAGCAGAGTCCGAGACAGACCCTTCCAGCCAGGAGACTTCGTCCTAAGGAAGGCCAAAGTGTCTCGACCACTAGAGGCGGCGGGGAAGCTGGCCCCTACCTGGGAAGGTCCCTACTGAGTGGTCGAGAAGCTCGGGAAAGGAGCATACCGATTGTCCACCATGGAAGGAACACCCGTCCCTCGGACGTGGAACGTGACAAATCTTCAGAAATTCTACTTTTGAACGCTTGGCAAGCATACACATGTAAGCAAAATAGAATAATCACCATTCTTCTCTTCTTATTAAACTTTGATGTACATCAAGAAGGCCGCAGCCGGTATAGTATACATGTACAAAAAATTACATCCCCTGGTACTATAACGCGAGCAGAACGCTCGGCCGACCCAATAGGCGCTCCCATGTCCAGCCGAACGAGGTCGAAATTGGACCGAACAAGGCTCAACTCCTCAAAGTGGTAGCCCCCATGCCCACTTATTATAAAGCCAAAAAATTTACTCGGTACAAGCACTTCCTAGGTGGCCTTCGGGTTGGGAAGTCCGAGCATCAGTCGATCAGGAAAGCTGCCTTGGAGCCCCCTATTCCTCGTCCCGACCCGACACTTATCACTCGGGAGACCCCTCCTGAACAAGTGCCACTCTCTCAGGCTCACTGATGGAAGCTTTTTGATTCAGCCATTGCAAATCTCTTAATGACAGGAAGCTCAAATGGGACAGGGGAAGCCAAGAGTCCGCGTGCCGTTTGGAGCTCGCATGAAGGACGTAACACCCCCTAGAACCCCTCCGCTTACAGGGATCACTTCGCACAACATGCTACTATTTAAACATGACATGCCCCACTACGACAAGGTAAGCTTAGGTAAGCCTAAGCAAGGCAAGAGCCAGCAACCCTGAGCAGGAACCACTTCACCTTTTGGTGGAGAGGAATCTCGCACTCCCACTTTCCTCCCAACTCTCCTCTTCGCAGCTGTGCTCTACTACCTGTGCTGACTTAAGCATCGGAGGGTCTTCCCCAGGGATCTATCTTTGGGCACCTCTGATTGGTTTCCCTTCTTGCAGTTTATACTTCAAGGGTACGTGGTCATCTTCCTCCCCGCTCAGGAGCAGCGCGAGATCGCCCCTCTTCAACTGATATGCTGAAAGGAAAATGTTGATGGACATTAAACCTGGTCTACATGTAAATGAACTTGTGGTACCAGGCGGAGAACATAGGTCATTTGACCACCTCACACATGAAGTGGGTTTCCAGTCAGAAGAGATCTGACCTTCTCCCAGCTTTCCATTTGATATACCACAGGTTATGCATACCAATGCAATTCACTAAAATATGGCAATTGCTGAATGTAGATGTATACAAATAAGAACGATATGCAGTTCAATGTTGACACAAAGAGATGGATGCATTTTATTCAAGGAATTCAAGATTCATGAAGATTTAAAAATGCCCAATTCTCTCCTTAAGGTGGTGAATTTTTCATTATCTAGTGGCTTAGTGAAGATATCAGCTATTTGATGAGCAGTGCCTACATGGATTAATTCAAAGGTTCCTTTTGAAACTTCATCTCTTAAGAAATGATGTCTTATTTCAATGTGTTTGGTGCGTGAATGCAAGAAAAGATTTTTAGAAAGATTAATGTTACTTGTATTGTCATAGTATATAGGTGTACAACTCAGGTCTACTTGGCAGTCCTGAAGCTGATGCTTGATCCAAATGACATGTGTTCCACAACTCCCTACGGCTACATACTAAGCCTCTGCAGTGGGGAGGGCCACAAAGTGCTATTTCTTGGAAGCCCAGGAAATCAGACACCCTCCTAAAAATTGACAGTGCCCACTTGTGCTTTTCCTATCTAGTCTTGTGCTTTTCCTATCTAGTTTGCAGCCAGTGTAATCAGCATCAGTGTAACATATGAGATTTAAAGCATTTGATGTAGGGTACCATAATCCTAAATTATGAGTTCCAGAAATGTATCTAAAAATTCTTTTTACAGTCGCTAAATGCAATTCAGTAGGCCTAGATTAGTATCTAGCACACATATATATTGACACCCTTTTTTTGCCTTTGAGTTAAGTCATTTTTCTTACCCTTATTTTTAACGCCTCGAGTTGTCGATTACTCATTGGGCCATTTTGAGGCGTGGCTTTGGGCTTATTGTTTTGGGTATTTTCCTCCCTGGATGGCCTTGCTTTTGGGCTTAATGGGCCTAGTCTTTGGGGTAAGTAGGCTTATTTATCCCATTTTATGATTTTCCACCGTCCAGCTTAAAAGCGATCTAGCGATAGACCGTTTAGCAGGATCGACGTTCTATAGTAAGACCGTTTGTTTTGCCATTGGATTAATTGGTTATTTCCTTAATTTCCATCGACAACATAATAAACGGTCTTGCATTAGGCCGTTTATTTAATTTGGGCGGTCCTTCGAATGAGCATTTATGGGCCAGAGTCCTAAATGAGTCAGTTTTCTGGATGAATATCCATTTTTATTGATTTACCACCGACACTGTATAAACGGTCTGGCAATGGGCCGTTAGACTTGTTGGGCGGTCTATCGATAGACCGTTTTCCAATCCAGAGTGCTATGCCGGTTAAGTCAGTCTGTTCTTAGGATAAAATGTTATATTTATCTATTTATTAAATTCCACCGACACCATGTAGGAGGTCTAGCAATGGACCGTTTACATGTGTGGGCGGCCCATCGTTCGACCGCATATAAGGCCAAAATCCTAGCTTTAACAAATTTTTTTCTCACTCCATCCGTGGTTAAGTTAACTGCTTCATCCTCGAATTTCTCCGTGGATTCCTAACCAAATTAGGTTCTGTTTGATCTTGGTGAAAATTGGTGGTATTATCTATGATTTATCCAAAGGTATCTCGGTCTAATTCTTGTTGGAAAATCATTAATTCGGGGCTGACTTTCAAGGGTCTATAAATAGCACCCTAAATCCAAGCTTGCGAGGGGGGGAGATCGGGAATTCACGTCAAACTGCTGCCATTTTCTTGAGCGAGTTCCAGCCAGGGAGGAAGGCTTTCCACATCTGCCAAGCCTTCGGTTCTGGGAGTAGTCCGAGTCGTTTGTTCTTAGTGTCTTCATTTAGTCATTTTTCATGGTTCGTTCATCATTGCATGTTCATTTTCCTTTACTTCTACCTGTGTTTTTCACCGTCCTTCTCTCATTCTTTCTCCTTCCTAATGTTTTCCACGCCCCATAGGGGTTTAAAAACCCAACCCCCCAGGTATCCCCCATTCCATTTATGTGTTTAGTCTTCCATTCATTTTCGTAGATATTACACTTCATAAATTAATTTGGGTTGTGCTTTCTAGTCATTTTTTGTGTTTTGCAGGTCAACAGGAGTTCTAGCACGAGGCCTATCCCCTCTGGCCGGCCGAAAGGGGTGGAGGATTAAGTCTCACAGCTTGGGATCTGGAGCTTCCGCACGGTTTACCTCAGACCATTTATAGAGGTGTGCGGTCATCCTCATACCGTCCAGCTTCTGTTAGCGACCAATAGCGGACCGTTTAGTCGCCAACCAGATCTTCTTCCCGGGTTCCTCCTCAGCGCTGTACGCGGCCTGTTGTTCGGCCGTCTACGTACTTCGGCAGTCTCCAAATGACCATTTTTGTCTTGTTTCAGTGCTGCATCATTGGCGAGTGTCTTCATTCTCTCCTCCCCTTTCCAAGGTATGTGGTACTCTTTCGTTGTACTATATATCTTGGTGGCGATCACAACATGCTTCTGTGTGAGAGTAATTCATTGGTTGCATTGTTTTGTTCCTTCATGCTATTCACTCACACACACATTCACTCTCTTCCCACTTTAGTCTCCATTTTCTTTTTTTTTTTCGAGTTAACAAGGGAAAGAACATATCTACATCCCCTTTTTTGGCGATCACGGTGGGACACCTACCGCCCATCGTGCTTCTGATTTTGTTGATCTACTTTTATGTGTGGTTGGATTAGTTCTTAGTCCTCTCGGGTTTTCCGTTTCGATCATTGCTATCTTCTATTCCCGGAGTTGTTCGCGGTATTCTAAAAGGCCATTTACATAATCAAGCGGTCGGTCGATAGACCGTCTACTACCGCCTCAGGTGTGTTTCTGCTGTTCATATTTCTGTGGATTTGCTATCCTTCTACGGTCCTATCAGGGTCGTTTCATAGGTTTCGCGGTCGTTTGCCAGACCACCCAGTTCGTTCAGGTACGTTGTTGTTTTTATTGTTTATGTTCATTTCAGTTTTGTGTTTTTTTTACTTTACTGCTCCCTATTATTTAGCAGTCCTGTCCAGGGCCATCTATACTCCTTGCGCGGTGTCCCATCACACCATTTTTGTGCCACAGTGCACCCCGAGGTTGATATTTGAGTGCTAGTTCATATTATTCTATACTTATTTTGGGTGCTTCTTATCTCCCCCTGATTGTCATTCGTCTTTGCATTATTATTGTCATATTTGCCATTGATTGATCATTGTTTGTTAGTCTTAGGCTAGAATTTGCATGCACTCCGGTGCGCATAGGTTCATACAATTTTACCATACTAGTTTTTTTTTGTTTTTTTTAAGTAAAAAACCTTTGAGATGATCTAGGAGAGTGCACCCAATCCCAGGGGGAGAGAGTGTTCCTACTCCACAAGATCAACGCAAAGGGGGAAATTTTTATTGAAAGATAGGAGATTACACAAGTCATCAGGGCATACCCCTGGATTGAACAAAATTAATAGAGAGATAGAAGATCTAGACCCTTCTAATGCTATAGCAGGATGAGTTGTCTAATGCAACATTAGCTTTGCTCAGCTTGGGAAGGGTGGAAGCCGAAAGGAATAGCTCATTCACCCTTGAGGCACAGGCGTGAGAGATGAGGGAGTCCGCTACTCGGTTGGCTTCCCAATGGACATGAGAGACGGTGGAGCTGCTAGAAGCAAGATGGCACTGTATAACCCTCCACCAGCGAGTGGACTGCAAGGAGGGAGTCACATTTTCGCGAATGGATCTAACAAGGACAACAGAGTCGCATTGTATGGACGAGAGGTGAAGACCCATCGCGGACGCCATCCGTATCCCATCACACAATGCACGGACTTCAGCAAGCAGGCTGGCTCCAGCTCCATAGTAATGCGCAAACGCCAATACGATGTCGCTAGTCGAGGAACGGATGCACCTACCTCTGCCACTGAAACCGGGGTTTTCCTTTGTAGGCGCCGTCAACGTTCAGGTAGAAATCAGATATAGGTGGCAACCACCTGACAAGTTTAAACGCTCTTTGCTTGAATCGTGGGTGGTAATTGTAGGAAGTGAGGACAGAGAGATCTGCAGGAGAAGGAAATTGATGAAATGTGGCATTCTCCAATGCCCAGTCGACCTTAGCTTTGATGGAGGAGATAATAATACTGGTGGATGTTCGCACCTCCTAGAATCGTATTCTAGATCTGGTTTTCCAGATTTCCCATAGCATAAGAATCAAAGTATAGGTAGATATGAACCCCACCGCAGATGCATTACTGTAGGAGTCTAAGGAGGACCATAAGCGCACAGTTACCTACTCGCTTAGCATGCACCCGGAAGCGGCGAGGGGGGCAAACCAGCGCCAGAGTTCCTTCGTGATATCACTATTAAGGAATAGGTGATTCATATCCTCAGTCATGGGAGCACGACAGTAGGAGCACCTGGAGGTCGTGTAAACTCCACAGTCAGCAACACGACTATCCATAGGGATAGCTCTATGGATGAGCTTCCAGCAGAAAAGTGAGGCTCGGTGGTAAAAGAGAGAATGCCAGAGCTTCCGAAGAGGAGGTCTGTAGACACCAGCATGCCTGACAGCATTGTAGGCTAACTTAGTAGAAAAAGAGCCATCAGCATTGCCAATCCAGACGCGTGCATCCTGGAAACCATCCTGTAGAGTAATATAATCCAGAAGCTGAGGTGAAGGCAATACCCTTCGGACTGGATGGTTTTTATCGTTAACAACCTGAAACACAGTAGCAGGAGGGCCAGAATACTGGGCAGTAAGAGTTTCCCTGAGGGGAGCATTGCCCATCCAAATATCATCAAGGAAATCCACCATTTGACCATCGCCGATAATCCATCTGGCATTGTTGAGGATGATAGCCGATGCCGCATAGAATGTGGCAGATGACAATCCACGAGGAAAAGGAGCTAGATCGGCAATGGACCTCTCGACTTTGTATCTGCAGCAGGCATAAGTAGCCCAGAGCGAGCTACCAGTGAGAATATTCCATAGCTGTTTGGCGGCGAGGGAAACCTGGACATATTGAAGGCTCTTGATGCCAAGGCCGCCTTCAAGGATAGCAAGTTTCACAGTGTCCCAGGGTATCCAGTGGCGTCTACGAGTATCCCCAGTACCATTCTAGAAGAAATTGGCTGAAGCCTTTTCGATGTATTTTGAAATGGTGCGGGGAATAGAAGTAGAAGCGGCCAGATAGATAGGAATGGAATTCAGAATAGAGTTAATCAAGGTCACCCTCCCCGCCTATGAGAGAAACTTTGATTTCCAAGATAACAGACGTTGGTTGGTCTTTTGAATTAAAGGCTTGTAGTCTGATAGAAGAGCCCGCCCAGACCTCAATGGAACTCCCAAGTAGGTAATAACATTAGATTGATGCATGTACCCAATGAGCTCTGAGATGGAGGTAATCAAGTGGAGGGGGGCCTTGCTGGAAATGAAGAAGGAGCTCTTCCCCGCATTTATCTTTTGGCCAGAGGAGGCTTCATAGCAAGGGAGAAATTGCAAGAAACTTCTATTATTGGCAACATGTCCATTTAGGAATACCAAAGTGTCATCAGTGAATAGGAGATGTGGGACAACTAGACACACTCACGGGCCATTGTAAGGCTTAAGAGCACCAGTGGCATGGAGTGTCGACACGCCTCTATTGAGTGCTTCCTGCATAATAACAAATAAAGCAGGGGCCAAAGGGTCGCCTTGTCTAAGGCCACGAGTGGACTTGAAGAAACCTGCGGGAGCACCATTAAAGAGGACTAAGGATGAACTGTTAGAAATCAGGATGCTAATCAGGGATTGAAACCTGGGAGAGAAGCCAAATCTAGCTAGAACATCAAGGAGAAAGTCCCATTCCACTCTATCATAATCCTTCATCATATCTAGTTTGGATATGAGGTTATGGCCTCTCATCTTCCTATTTATGTCCTTCACCAATTCCCTGGCCAAGGCGACATTATCAAGGTTGAGTCTCCCTTTAACAAAAGCACCTTGCTCTTCGGATATGATGGCTGGGAGAATATCTGCAAGACGATCAACCAAGATCTTGGAAATTATCTTGAAGCAAAAATTACAAAGACTAATGGGGCGGAAATCACCAAAGGAGGAGGGGTGCTCGACTTTAGGTATAAGCACAATGAGACTGGCTGAGATGCCCTGGGGCAGGTAGAAACCCTGAAAGAACCCCTGAACAGCAGCAATAACATCCTGAGAAACGATATCCCAGCATGTGGTAAAGAAAAATCCGGTGAACCAATCCGGCCTAGGCGCTCCATTGCCATTCAAGTTCCAAACAGCTTTCCTAACTTCATCTTCAGTGGGGACTCCACAGAGCTCATCATTCTTGGACTTATTAATGATAGTTGGAATGACCTGTAGAATCTCTTCATCAATTGAGTGGGGTTCAGAGGAGAGTAGAGTCTGAAAGAAATTAGCAGCCTCCATCCGCAGGGTATCCTAGTTATCACTCCATTCCTCGTTAATTTTCAACCTCTGGATATAGTTTCTCTGCCTGTTTCCTTGGACGACCGAGTGATAGAACGCTGTGTTCTTATCACCATTTGAAAGCCAATCCATTCTGGCCTTTTGTGACCAAAACAATTCTTCACAGTGCAGCACCCTCCTAAGACAAGCATTAGCCTCATTGAGTGCCATTCTAGCATCTGCCGAGGGATCAAGATCAAAGGCATTTTGAAGTGCAGAGACCTTGGCCTCAGCCTCGACAATGTTTTGATTGATGTCGCCAAAGACTAATTTATTCCACAGCTCCAGAGTGGATTTAACCTCACGGAGCTTAGTTTGGAGGGTGACTAGGGGGTTTATATTTGAGGCACCATTCTTCTTCCAGGCTTCTGAAACCACCTCTCGGAAAGATTGATGGGTGGACCACATGGATTGGAAAATGAATCTACCCGGTGGCCTCTCAACAGAATTAACCTCCAGGAGGAGCAGGGAGTGGTCTGATGGCCCCCGAGGGAGGTGTTTGACATATGACCCATGGAATGCAGCCAACCACTGGGAGTTAAACAGAACACAATCAAGCCTGGCCATTATCGCCGCATGCCCAGTTCTATTGTTATGCCAGGTGAAAGAGGAGCCAGTATAACCGACATCCTGAAGGCCAGCTGCTGACATGAAGGACGTGAAGTCCAGCATGGAGTGCACATTTTTCAGGCGACCCCCACATTTCACCATACTAGTTGCATTCCTACCTTGGTAGGGGATCCTCTCGTCTCCATATTCCTTGGAGCCGACTAGGTGACATTATCCAGGACCTCTGTAAGTCCCCGTGAGCCGTGGATTCCCACACGGACGACGGACAGGTTGTACCGTACCACCCCGAGTCTAGGTTGCATCTGTGAGAGAGAGTAAACTTAGAGTCAACCAAGTCCCTATTCCACCCCTACTAAGAACCCCATTATTGAGAGAACCTTCATTTAATCTAATTCACTAAGGTTTTAAAAGGGGAAACACATAAAATTTGTCGCATCATTGCAACTTGGTTGATTATTGGTTGCCTCTCCACTCATCTTTGTTTGTGCATTTTGTTAGCCAGCTCCATTAGGGTGATTACTAGGTGTTGCTTCTTCTTCTTGTTTTAGGGTGCTCGTTGCATGTGGAGTTGCTTCACACCTACAAGATCTCCTCCTAGGCGCAATACCTTGTTAATTTCCTATCTCAACCCTCGGTTCGATTCCCCCTCCACCATGTCTTCCTATGATTTCTCTCACTCCCATGAGGACTCCCTTCCTCAGGGACTCTTGGAGGACCCGCCCAGGATCACTACTGTGTAGGGGAGAGAGGGGTCCACCCCTCCTCTTCCGACCATTGCTATTGAGGGTAGTCAACCCTCCCCCTCTGATTCTTCTGCTCATAATTCGGCCAACCAAATTCTCCATATGATGGCCCAGCTGGATCCGACCCAGCTCTATATTCTCTGCCAGGCTTTGCAAGGACCGGATGCCCCATCTTCAGTTCCTACCCAGGGTGTGTCTGCTGCCACCCCTTCTTTATCTCTGGCTAGTGGGCCAGGGGCCTCGTCTGCTGCTCCCATCGATCTTACCCCCATCCAGCCGAAGGTCCTCCGCTTCACCAATCTAGAGGCGGGCCAAGCTTCTAGTTCGGCCCATCAGATGCTTGACAAGGGGAAGACCCTGCTCCTTTCATATACGTATCCAGATCCTTATCGGACCACCTTTCTAGCGCCGCAGGCCCTTGTAGGCCCAGCTGATTTCTCACGCCCTCAGACAGGGGCTGCCCATTTGGCTCCCACGGATTTTGGCCCATCCTTGGCCCATCATCCCTCTTACGAGTTACTCCCTCTATCTACCTATCCTTCGTCCCCTTATACCTGGTCTGCCCTCCCAGTCTTGCCTCCTCCATCCTGGGAACGGGAACTTCTTGATAAGTGGGCTGCCATGCAGCAGTAGCTTGACCTCTTTTACAAGCGAGTCGGCCCAGAGTCCCTAGCTGATATCTTGATTCCCAATTTCTGTGACATCCGCTTCCCTCCCCAGTCGGAGCTCCCCGCGTACCGGAAGTACGACAGGAATGGCAACCCCTTTGTCTATATAAGGGAATTCTTGTATAAGTCTATGCAGTTTCAATACGACGATCACCTCATGGCGTATCTTTTCCGCCGCTCATTGGACGGGGTAGCTCTGGAATGGTTTTATGCTCTACCACTGGAGGAGGCAGAGAGTTTCAAAGTCATTAAAGAAAAGTTTATACAAAGATTCCAAGATCGGGTGGGCCCGGAGTATTCTTTTGCTGATCTGGTGGCCGAAAAGATGAAGGCCGACGAGGACTTCGCTATATATGCTGACAGATGGAGGCAGATGGCCTCCCGTGTGCCCTGGCAGATTCCGGAGGAACAGAAAGTTAAGTTGTTGATTTCCAATGCCATCCACACTTTCCGGAACATCTTAGCTATGAATGACATTTCCAACATGCACCAGTTGTATAGTAGGGCCCGATTTATCCAGACCCAGTTTAAAGACTCCCCCATCCACTCCTTGTTCGAGGCCCAGAAACCCAAACCTACCAGAAAACCCCAGGGCCCAATTACCGAGGGAGTCCAGACGAATGAGCAGGTGTAGGCTGTCCACTTCCCCAACCAATCCACTCCACCTCGCTTCCAACAACCTCCTCGCAACCCCCAGTTCACCGCTCCACCAACTACCCAACCATCATTCCCCGCTCCCCAACAACCTCAGCCGCTACAATAGCCACAACAGCCGCCACAATACCATAATGTCCCTCCATCAAATGGCTATGCGCCTGCACGCCTGGGTCCCAACAGAGCTCATTACCCACCTCTACCTAAAACCTTGCTAGATATCTTTTCAGCCCTTATGCACACCGGTGATCTTCAGTTTCCCCCGAACGCCCGAACTGGAACCCGGCTACTGACCCGTCCAAATTCTGCATATTCCATCGGCAGCCCGGGCACGATTGAGAGGTGCTACCAGTTCCGTGATTTTGTCTATGATTTGAACGAGGGACAACGCATCGATTGGGCAGAGATGCACAAGTTGATTACAGAAATTAAAGAAAGAAGAAGACATGAGCCGAGGCCGCAGCAGCAGATGCAGTAGCAGCCACAGCAACTTCAACCCCATTAGTAGCATCCTGCACCAGAATTAGGGATTCATCAGAATCCAATGCCAAACCACCCGCCCGCTTCACAACCGCAGCTGTCGGCACCGGCTCAAGTAAACCTTGTCCATCGCCCAGCTCCCAATGCTGGGTGGTCTTATGATGACGAGACTCTTCCTCACCTTTTGGCCCTCCACCACACCTATAACAACCCCTCATCACCTGCTATTCCCACCATCATTCGACCCTCCATTGTAACTTCTACGCCCACCTTTCCCTCCAAACCCCTCATTATACCCGCCACACTGCCCACCGTTCCACCCATCTCCGCACCAGCACCCATCACACCTCCCATTGTCACCCCCTCACCTAGCCCGTCACCCATTATTTTTCCGCCAAGGCCCGCTCGGTCCGCCTCCACCGTCACCACCATCACTCTTACTCCCCCTATTTACCCCGCTGGGCCTATCAGGTCACCCATTGTGAGTCCGTCTAATGGCGTGCCGACATAAAACCTTGCCCTCCGAAGCGGGCGTTTATTCAAATAAGTTATCCCTCTACCAGTGCACCTGCACCCAACCCTCAGTTTCCATCAGCAACAGTTGAACAAGAAGAAGTCGACCCCTTACCTGGCACAAGGTACGATTTATTGCAGCATTTGGACCGGACGCCGGCCAAGATTTCCATATTGGAGTTGATCAAGCGATCCATGCCGCACCAAGATGCTTTAAAGACTTTTCTTCAGAAAGTCATGGTCAGCGAGGACATGGCAGTAGACAATTTACAGTCAGCTTTGGCCACGAGTACAAAAGGACCAGCCATCTCCTTTTCAGAATCAGAATTAGCACCTCTCGAGGCACGTCAGATGCCACTCTGCATTTCCATCACTTTAAACAAGGTGGCCATTGAGGCAGCTTTGGTAGACACGGGGGCATCGATAAATGTCTGTCCCCTTAGCACCCTACGTGCCTGTAACATTTCTGAAGATATGATGAGGCCAACCCTGACAACAATTGCCGCTTATGACAACTCAAGAAGGGCATGTCATGGGGTAGTGACTGTTCAAGCCGAGCTCGGGCCATTGACGATGCCCGTTGAATTTTATGTATTGGACATTGACTCGATGTTCCAAGTAATTCTGGGTCATCCGTGGATTGATAGTCTCCGCGTTGTGCCGTTGACCGCTCACCAATTCCTCAAGTTTCCATTTCAGGGGCGGGTGGTTAAGGTCAAGAGTATATCTACAGTCCAAGTTGTTGAAGCTATTTCTGACAAAATACTGCCGACTCTATGGCCAAGTAACAAGCCGGTTATTTCAGTGCTCGACCTTGATTTTCAATCGGCATATGCGTCACGCAAGCCCAACACTGCACCAGTTAACATCAAGGTGAAGCCCAAAATAAGAGACTCCAAGGGCTGGAACATGATACTGAAACTAGGCTACCATCCAAGCATGGGTCTCGGTGCTCAATTGCAGGGGCAGACTAAGCCCGTCCAAAGGGGCAGAAAAATGAATAGAAGAGGCCTCGGGTATCGAGAGTCCGCATTATCAATTCTGGGAGATTCAAGACAGTTCACATCGGATTATCATCAGCATTTTGTGAAGGGGCCGTTGGAACCCGGTACCCTGAAGACACCAGCCCATCCTGATGAGAAGGAAGATGTTGCCTGCACTGTTTCTGACCCGCCACCACAGCTGAAGGGGCCGGTAGATGATATGGAAGATTTCTGTGAAAGTTTTGAGAAGCTATTTTATTAAGAAAATCGTCCGAGAAAACCCGAGATGTAGCTTGTGAAGTACGCGCCAGCAGAGCCCGCCTGCTATCCGCAGATGAAGGGGAGCTCCCTTATCACCTTTTCTTGGTCTCCATCACGCCTTGCTTCCCTTTTCCAAGAGCTGGAGTCCATACCTCCCCCACCTCCTATCATGATCGATCCTTTTTTTACGAAAATGCCAACGGAGGTATTGTTTTTGCCATGCTCATGTGGGCACTGCCCGCCTGTCGATTTGTCAACTATGTGGTTTTCTTCATCCGATCCATTCATTGATGTTCTTTTTCCGTCTCTCTTCCCCCTTACACTTCCCCCTTCTCCTCCCTCTAATCCATCTTGTTGTGTGGTCTCCACCAGTCTCCAAAAAAATGCCAATTTCAAAATGGAGATTTCAGTGGAGGATTATGCTATGTTTTGTCAGACCTCTTCCCAGGGGCACGAGGCCCCTATCTCCCTTCCTGTAGATTTTCTATCCTCTAAGTTAGATGTAGGGCTTCATGAGTCTAGGGAAGTAGAGTCGATTGGGTCTAGTGAAGTAGGGTCTTATTCCGGTGTCTCCAACCCTTCCACGCTGGCTACGCGCCCAGTGACGCGTCGCTCTAAATCAATCCCTGATAGGTTCCTCCAGGATCTTGCTCAGCATTGTCACGCCCTTCTTAGATGTCCTGAGTTTGTAGAAACATCCATCATCCTAGAGGATGATGAGGAGCTAGACAGGGTATGGAGCGATGATGGATTCGGTGTTTATGAGATCATAGATGAGAAAGACCTGATCGACTATGAGGATGGCAACGTGGATGACATTGCCGATTTGTACGCATAGGGTTTGAAGAGGTTTGATGAACCGTCATCGACAGTGGATGAGCCCACAAAAGAAATAAATCTTGGAATAGAAGAAGATCCCAGGCTCATAATTATCTCCGCTAATCTCTATCCTCAGGTTGAAGTGGAGTTAGTCAAGGTTCTGAGGGAGTATAGTGATTCATTCGCCTAGTCCTACAAGGACATGCCGGGCCTTGACCCCGCCCTGGTGGAACACAGACTCGTACTTAAACCAGGGGCAACGCCCTTTAAGCAAAAATCAAGAGAATTCCACCCCCATATAGCTTTAAGGATAAAAGAATAAGTGGATAAATTGTATAATGGTAGGTTCATCAGAGTTGTTTTGTATCCTCAATGGGTGGCAAATATAGTCCCTGTGATGAAAAAGGATGGAAAAGTTGAATTTGCATCGACTTCAGGGACTTGAATAAAGCATGTCCTAAAGATGATTTTTCGCTTCCTCACATCGACGTGTTAGTGGACAACACGGCTGGGTACGAAGCCCTCTCATTTATGGATGGATATTCAAGGTATAACCAAATCCGTTTACCTCTAGAAGATCAAGAAAGGAGCTCGTTCACCACGCCCTGGGGCACCTATTGCTACGTGGTCATGCCGTTTGGATTGAAGAATGCGGGTGCCACATACCAACGAGCAATGATGGCAATCTTCCATGATTTGATGCATGTTTATATGGAAGCGTATGTAGATGACATCTTGATGAAGTCAAGGTCGAAGGAAGAGTACCCTGCTATCCTGGCCAAGGTGTTGCAAAGGGGTAGGGAGTATAAATTGAAAATGAATCCGAAGAAATATGTGTTTGGGGTATCATCAGGGAAGTTACTAGGTTTTGTAGTTAGCAAGCGGGGGATTCAAATTGATCCGAACAAAGTAAAGGCCGTTCTGGATATGCCACCGCCTAAGAACATTACTGAGCTTCAGGGATTGATTGGGTGTTTGCAGTTTATTCCAAGATTTATATCCCAGCATTCACAAAGGTGTCGCCCATTCTACGAGCTGCTGAAGGCAGGAGCCAAATTTGAATGGAACGAACAATGTCAAAAGGCCTATGAGGATCTTAAGGTGTATTTGTCTAATCCCCCAGTTTTTCAACCCCCTGTTCCTGGAAAACCCCTGATTTTATACATTTCTGTTATTGAGGACTCCCTAGGAGCTATCTTGGCGCAAGTGTATGACAAAGGGAAGGAAAGGGTAGCCTATTACCTCTCTAGGCTATTCAATCCTACAGAAGCTAAGTATACCACCATGGAGAAGACCTGTGCAACCTTAGTTTGGGTAGCCCAGAAATTGAAACACTATTTCCTTGCCCATGAGGTTAAGCTAATATCTAGAATGGACCCAATCTGCTATCTCTTAGAAAAACCTGTCCTTTCTAGCAGGTTAGCTCGCTGGTAGAGCTTTCTCTCTCAATTCGATATTACCTTCAACGTTCAGAAAGCAATCAAGGGATATGCTATTGCTGAACATCTTGCTCACTTACCTATCCCTTGTACAGATTCTATCCAGGATGAGTTCCCCGATGAACACCTGGTTGTGCTCACTCATCACCTTTCTGGTCCCTACACTTTGACGGTGCACTCAATTCTCAGGGCCGAGGGATCGGCGCCATCCTTCTCACTCCAGAGGGAGTGACTATTCCCATTGCTAATCAACTCTCTTTTCCTGCTACCAATAACAAAGCCGAGTATGACGCTCTCCTTTCCAGATTGAAGCATGCCTATGTTATGGGTGCACGATACCTGAACATTATAGGAGATTCTCAATTGGTGCTGCGCCAGGTTCTCTCTACCTATCGCACCCGTGACCCTAAGCTCAAACCTTATCAAGATCTGGTCATGCTCTTGGCTAAGCAATTCCACAAGCTGATTTATATTCACACCCCTCGATCTCATAATATTCTTGCCGATGCACTCGCGTCGCTTGCTTCTTCCCTTTCCTTTCCCCTCAGTCGAGCCACTGAGACCATTGTGGTCCAGCGGTTAGATGCTCCTTTCCTTCAGGATCCGTGGTTTGATAACCTTAGGAAATCTGTAGAGAGGAAGGCTGAGAAGGAGGATTTGAAAGAAGTATCTTTAACAGAGCTCGAGGAGATCCTAGAAGAGGAGGAATTGCCTTGGTACCATGAAATCGAGCAATATTGCAGGGATAGGTCATTCCCAAAATCAGTCGACGCCGAGCAGAGCAAGGCCATTAGAAGAGTCACCTCCAGATACACAATTATTCCAGGAGAATTGTATAGGTGTGCTCTCAATGGAGTTCTTATGAGGTGTCTAGATGATGATGAGGCTTGGAAAGTTGTTGAAGCAGCTCACTCAAGTGAATGTGGAGGGCATGTTAATGGTCATGCCTTGGCGAACAAGATTCTTAGTCAGGGCTATTACTGGCCAACCTTAGAGGAGGATTGTTCCACCTATGTCTATAGGTGTCTTCAATGCCAACTCCACGTCGACAAGATTCACGCTCTTGCTTCATCTCTCCATCCTCTTTCTACTCCATGGCCATTCTCTATGTGGGCTTTTGATATTGTAGCTCCACTAGGTGATCCAAACTCCCAAACCAAATAGAAATCTTTCATCCTCACTGCTACGGAGTATTTCACCAAGTGGGCCGAAGCCGAAGCATATGCGGAAATCAAAGCTACCACAGTTTGCCGCTTCATCCTCAAGAACATCATTTCGTGGTTTGGAGTGCCAAGCGATATTGTCACCGACAATGCACCTCAATTCGTGTCACAAGAACTTCAGTACCTCTATAAGAAATTCAATATTTCATTGCATCATTCATCACCATACTATCCCCAAGGTAACGGCCAAGCCGAGGCCACCAATAAGACTCTTCTTGAAATCATCAAGAAAACATGCGAGTGGCATAAATTCGCTGATTGGGCCGATAAATTAATAGAAGCTCTATGGACTTATCGCACCTCCGTCCATACTCCCACGGGGCAAAACCCATTTGCTCTCACTTATGGGAATGAGGCGGTACTCCCGTATGAGATTTTGATCCCTTCCCTAAGAGTGCAGCTTGACAAAGAACTTAATCTCGATGAACGTCAAGAGGCGTTGCTAGTCCAGCTGGAACTCTTGGACGAGAAGAGGCTTAATGCGGCCAATCATGTCTCCATTTACCAAAAGCATGTCTCGCGTCATTTTCAAAAGAAGGTCATTGATAGAAAATTTCAAGTGGGAAATATGGTTTTGAAGCGCAAATTTATTTGATCAGGAGGTCCTAGGTCTAAGCTGCAACCGAACTGGGAGGGTCCGTTGGTAATCAAAGAAGTATACCCTGTGAACGCATAACATCTAATCAACGCGGAGGGTGAAGAATTATCTCATGCGTGGAACGGGTTATATCTCAAATGCTTTTATCCTTAGAGTCGAGCTAGCGACGACCCGGTGGCGAGATGTTCCTCTCCTTGATCATGAAGGGAGATTCCTAGCACAACACCTACACACTACACGACCACCGAGGTAGGGCTTTCCTCTTTTTACGAAACACTGTTTCTCCTTTGGACACACTTGGGGGAAAGTAACAGTCCTTGTTTTTTCCCCTCTTCAGCTGAATACATTGGCAAGTGGTGAATAAGGGGGCGAGGACCGATCTAGACACCCCGATTCAAAAGAGGTCTCAAATAGGGGTAGTATGTTATGACCTGATTCCGCATGAAGCAATCACAAAAGAAAAGAAAAGAAAAGAAATGGGGCGACAATCAAGCAAAAGCTAAAAGCTCACCTAAAAGCTCGAGGCTCAAAAGTCTAACTACTCCGAAAAATGAAACTAGGCAAGGCAAGAGTGGCAGTATAGTTTCCCTGCGGGACATCATGAGCCCGGTCGTATGCGTGCCTATAGTGGATAAAGGTTCGATGACGGACATAAAGTCCCGGCGCAACAGACCGAATCTCTTGAAAAGGGGTTTTCACGAGAAGAACTCAAGCCCTAAGAACCTCTTATACCTATCCCCGACTTTCCTTTTAAATTCTTTTTTTGATTTCTAAGGACTGGATCAAACCCCGAGTATGGCCTTAGCAGAGGCACCGTTAAGTAAAATTAGACCCTGGCAGTGGATGGTCACCCACAATGCATGTTGTACTGGGGAAGCCATGTTGTGTCCCTGAGGTCATTTGAGTCATTCTGTGGTCACTTGGGTCATTCGACATCATTGTATAGTCATATGAGTTCTGTGGTATTCTTGGTTTTGATAATGGCTAAACACTATTAGTCATTGATATCTTCCACTCTCATGTGATTGACATACGTGATGTTTTTATTTATGACAGATATGCCAATGAATGGACAAGGAATCAAGTGGCAATGGCCAAAGTGAAAGCACATTGATCGCGCCCAAGCAAGGATGCAAATCTCATCTCTCTTATAAGCAAAAGTCGACATTTCATATCGGCTCGTCACTCATCGAAGGTCAATGTACACAGAAGTATAGCCAAGAGAATCTAAGGTTAAAGACTCAGTTGATACCTTCTAGACTATCAAGGGTGATGCCACAAACATGCACGGGCTACTAATGGAGTTGAATGACGGAGCTGAAGTGGATAACAGACCGACCTGGGCAAGCCCGGAATCAGCCCAGCTGGCGGTCGACCGCCAGCACAGGGGCGGTCGACCGCCCCAGCCAGCATCCGCCATGATGTGTGTCATTCAGTAGCGGTCGACCGCCAGTCATTAGCGATCGACCGGAAATTCCAAGGACTAATCCTCTACAGCGATTCTCAGTGGAGGTCGACCGCCAGAAGCCACAGGTCGACCGCCAGCCCCGATGCAGCCATGTTTGACTTCGAATTCCACCTCGTGGCCAGCCCCTTTCTATGGATTTGTTTAATCAAAACTCACCTAATCTTCCATGATTTGTGGATCTGGTCTGGGGTGTGTCTATGGACCATTCAAGGTCTATAAAACCAACACATGAAGGGTTAGAAACCCTAATGCTTCAAGGGGATTCAATGGAGGCTACAAGGGTGAGAGGAGTTCGAGTACTGTAGCCGTGAACAGTACTCCATGAAGAACTCTTCATCCATTCCAAGGCATTCAAGTCCAGATCTGAAGCCATCTCAACCTCCAAGGAAGAAGAAGCAATCAAGACTCTCAAGGGTGATCTAAACTGCATCTTTCTTCCTCTTCATCAATTCAAGAGGATCAAAAGGAAGATCAAAGCTACATCCAACACTCTCTCCATCAACTCAAGGTGATTCAAGTTCATATCTCAATCCAGCAACCTCCAAGGAAGAGTAGAAGCAAGAAAGGCTAATAAGGGAGATCAAAGAAGGCTGCAAGGGTGTGTTCAAGGGAGAGGAGTTTGAGTACTGTAGCTGTGAACAGTACTCCGGGAAGAAGTTCTTCATCAAATCTCCTAGTGATTCAAGCTACTTCAAAAGAAGATTCAAGCCCCAACAATCTCAGACAAGATCTTTTCTCTTTGAGCATATTTCATATCTTGTTTAAGTGTTTTCATATCTTGTTCTTTTCCATTTCATTCAAACATTTGGAACTGAAGATCGTCCCTACCGGTGGTTAGTAGCAAGGCAATCGGAAGTTGTCCGATCTGCGGTGTTGACGTCCCTACCGGTGGTTATTAGGAAGGCAATCGGTAGTCTTTCCGATTTGCGGTTCAGTGCGTGGTACTAGTGGAGCCTCACCGGATTTGGTGAGGGGTGGACGTAGGACTGGAAATTCAGTCTGAACCACCTTAAAATCTCGTGTGTTGTGGTTTGCTTGTGCGATTGCTTTATGTTAGATGCATGCTTAGGTTCAATATCTATATTGCATAATCATCTTGCCAAGCAAATCATTCGTGTTCTTCGTCAAGCTAGTTATATTCCGCTACTTATTTCATCATCTAGCTTTAAAGAGGGTTGCATTACGAAAAGAGGGGCAGATCTATTCACCCCTCCCCTCTAGATCCGATGTCCACTATACAACAAGCCCCTAATGAGATATGTGTGTCTCTCGTCACCGGGTCTGAACTGGTTCAAAATCAAAATTCCAAAAAAAATAGATATTTCAAAATTTCAAAAAAATCAGATATTTCAAAAATAAAAAAAATCAAATATCTTCCAAAACTTCAAAAATCATCACATAGTCCCCTGCATTTCATGGCATGCATTGCATTTTTCATGTGTTATTCATTTTGCCTATTTCATAAGGCTTACCCTCTTGACCAAAAAATCAAGGATTGGTCATTTCCTAACTTGCTGTAGGCAAGAGTTTAAGCCTAAAATAGATTTAACCTATTTTTTGTTTAAGTGTGTGTGCAGGGACTGGTCTACGAGAAATTCTGCCATCTACAGGTAAACGGACCCTCGGTGACCGTTCCAACCATCTCAAGCGGTCATAATGTGACCATTTCATTCATCTAGAAGGGCTCCAGAGGGCCGCCTTCATTCCCCAAAATCCTATCTCACGAGCCCAGTGGCTCGTCTTTGTGCCCAGGGTATTGCGATCTGAATATGACCGCCTATTCTTAAAGCGGTCTCAAACTGACCGTCCTACGTTCCTAAACGGTCCCTCGAAAGACCGCATGGGCCCTTGTTCTAAACCCCTGACATCTGTCTATTGAGTGGTCTAGCTAAGGCCGTTTTTCTTAAGTCAGCGGTCACATGATGACCGTCTAACCCATTCAGCGGTCTCTTGTGGACTGCTTTCTTCCCAGAGAACCACCTTAATCCACACAAATGCACAAAAGATAAGGCCAATCTCATTCAATCAAAGCATTCCATTCCTTTATTCAAGATGAAGCAAATCGACCTCAACCCATAGGTCTCTATACATCATGAAAGAAAAATCACTCAATCCTCAGCCGGGCATCCCCGCGAGGTCGAATCTCACGCAACTCTCTCACATAGGCGTGGTACTCCTCCTAAAGCTCTATCACCTCCGCTAGTAGGGTACGGACCCGGCTGACCTCCCACATGATCAGCGCGCTCCTTACAGCCTGCTCATCCTCCTCTGTCCCGAGTCTCCCCGCCTAGAGTGCAGGAAGGTGGGGTAGCACTGAACTGTAGTATGAGGGAGTCCAACCTATAGAAATCACCTGTGGGGGCTGTACATCGCCAGGGTGGTGTCTCCCACAAGCCTCAAGTCAAGCCCAAACCTCCTAGGAAGCCTGAGGGTGGTGCCATGCAGGAAGGATGGGCGCATCACGAACCGGTTCAGGGGTAGAGTGTTAATGTAGAGGTTCCATTCATCCCTAGTCTTCTTGTCCACGGTCCGACACTCCACCTGTTGAGAAAACCTGAAGGTGCCGCCAATAAAGAACAATGGATGTCTCCCAAAGATACAGCTGACAGAAGTGATATCCTCCTTAGGTATGAATTTTAGCCTGACCCCCATCCAGCACTCAAGAAGGATCATAGAGCCGAAGAGTAGGCCCCCTAAGGCTGCTGAGCTAAGACCCTCGTACAAGTAGGAAAGAACGGCCTGAGAGATGGAGAGACCCTGCCACAGCCCACTAATGGTGCTAAGGTTGGGAATGTCCAGGACATGGTCGTCAGAGGGGAAGAGTATGGCACCACATAGGCAGATAGAAACAGCTTTGGCTATGGCTTCATCCCACGCACACTTATTCTTACAATGGGCTATGACCCACTGGCTCAGGGGTGGCAAATGGATGTGGTGTGGGCCGACTATGGTACGGATATCCTTAGTGCTGGATAGGAATTCCCCTAGAATTAAAGTAGGATCTACAGGGGCAACAATGTGGCAAACTAAGTCTTCCTCAACAAGTTTAGATCTAGGAAGGGAAAGATAAGTCTCTACCTCCTCTAATAAGATGGTGGCCTCAAAGGATGGGAAGATGAAGGTATGCGTCTGAGGATGCCATACTTCTATTAGAGCTGTGATGCTGTGCCAATCGAATGAAAGCTTGGGATAATTTTTGGCTAGAATTAAAGAAGGGTGCAAGTGCCAGGCCCTTAAGATGGATATCAACGCTATGGGGAGGTCACGGATCATGGGAGACATCCACTTCAGGGTGGAATAGCGCCTTGGGCCGAGAAGGAGCTGAGGTAATAAAAAAAGAAAAGAAGACAAGGGGAGGAAAAGAGAAAGAATAATAAGCACTTCTTGAAGGAAATTCAATATAAAAAAAGAAGTTACTTTCACTTACCTCTCTCAAAGGGCTGGAGCTCAGATGCCCAGAGATGGCGGTCAACCATTGCAGCACCACGTACTCTTTTTTGACTGGCTTTGGCCTGTGGTAAGTGCCCCCATCCATAGAGCTTCCTTCAAGGGCCCTCTTCATGGTATTTTGGGGAGGTTTAGCAAGGTTTTCAAGGCTTAAGAGAGAGGTGTTGTGTGAAGAATGAGTTGAAGTACCCTTCTACATATAGAGCCTAATTTGTGGCCTAATACCACTAGGATTGAGGTATGATAGCTCCAACTCAGGTTAGGATAGGCTTTGGCATAGGTTAGGACTCTTTACTCTCGGGTTGGGACTCTCCAAGAGAGTCCCGATCGGAGGCACCAGAGTTTCAACGTACGTAGTCTATCAAGCGACCATGGGTACATGAAAGCGATCTACCATGGACCATTTTTGTGCCTTCTCCACACTTTACCTCTCTGGCAGACTAAACGGTCTTTTTGAAACCATTTTTCAAATACGACGGTCAATGCAAAACCATGTTTCTATTCTCTGCGGTCCAACGGAGACCGTTTACCATCTTCTTTGGGGCCTTGGCCGAACAAGCATTCGCGGTCCGCCGTGGGGCCGTCTGAAACCTTGAGCGGTTGTCTGGATGACCGTCTATTTACCTATTGCCTTAATTTTTGTCTCTCTTGCACCAATTCCACTCATGGCTTTTCATCTCTCTCTCTCTCTTACTCTCCCGTGACAGTCTAGGATTCGTTGTTAGTCTGTTAGCATCAAGCATTCACACATTCATTTTCAAAACCAAAACCTATCATATCATAAGCATTTATAACATCCATATGTACATAAGTCGCATCTAAGTACATCAGGCCGATCCCTCTCCCAGACCTTCACTCTCACCCATGCCCTCGTGCCTCTTCAATGGCGGGGCCATCGCTGAGCTCGCCTCCTCTCAGTGCCATCGGCGCCATTCCTCCTCCTCATTCCCCTGGTGATTGGAGGAACTCATGAAGTACCCTCTGTAGGAGCTGTGCGTACCGTGTTTGCCACTCGGGGCTCTACTTCACTCCGGCCTCTGGTACATCCGCTCATAGGCCTCTACATCACCTCCAGCTTAGCCACCTGGAGTCGGGATCGGTCCTACTCTGCCCGGATGCGCTCTGTCTCTGCAGCCCTTGCCCAAAATCGCTCCAGCTCGACACGAAGGAGTGCCAGCTCCGTCACATCCACCGGGTGGCTGCGCTCCAGCTCCCCTCTCAGCCGAGTGACCTCACTCAGCGCGGCTACTAGCTCAGTCGTCTGCACATGCATACATCATAATCAGCTAGTTGCATTCATAACTAAGTCAAGAGGGAAAGTACAACTATTTACTTACCCTCTCAGAGAGTGCGGCCTCGGCCTCCTCGGCCCGTGCCACTGCCTGGGCAAACTCAGCATCCCGCTTGAAAGCCCGAGTCATATGATTTTATTCTTTTCTCACTTTATTTTCTAGTTTTTTCTTTTTCTCATTAATTATTTTTTTTCACTTTCTTTTGTCCTTTCACAAAATATTGTCTTCTCCATTTTTTTAAAAGCTTCTCACTCATTTCAATTTTTTTTCCTTAAGAAAGATTAATCAACCTCTTTTTTTTGTTATAGCATCACAAAAAATGAGAGAGAAGGATAGAGAACAAATAGATTAGAGATAAGAGAGAGATTACGTGAGAGATGGATAGAGAGAGAATAGGGAGATACGAAGAGAGATAGAGAGAGGGATGAGGGAGGGAATCTTTTTTTTTATTGTTGCTTAAGGGCCCCATGCGAGAGAGAAAGAGAGAGAGAGAAGAGAGAGAGAGAGAGAACACGAGAGAGGGGTTTTGCCCCCTATATATATATAGATCATATAATACCATCCCATTAGAGAGAGAGGGAGCAGAGAGAATGGGAGAGGAGAGAACACGGAAGGGAGGGGGCGGCGTGTGATGGCCGGGTTTAGAGGGGAGGCGGTAGCTAGCAATAGCTGCCCACTGGGAGGGGACTGGTGCGATGGCAGCGAGTGGAAGAGGACGGTCGACGGCAACCGACGGGGAAGCTTGCGGTTGGTGGGATAGCAGTGGCAGTGGGAGGGACAAGGGAGGTGGTGTGGGTTGTTCACGTGCATGGAGAGTGTGGGGAACGACAGCGGCAGTGAAAGGGCAAGGGGGCACAGGTGGGGGTGGGTGTGGTACGGTGGGTTGAAAGGTGGGATAGAAAGGGTTTCTCACCCTGGGGTGTCTCACCCCTCCTCCATCTCAGAGGGCATGCGGGATCCCTCATCTCTCACTGAACATTTTTTTCTCCCTCTCAATATTTCATTCAACTACATTCTTGCCCTTAACATGGAATTACATACACTTATATAGACCTTATGAAAGACCAAATGATCCCTCATTAAAGTCTGAACATGGGTTACCGACTCTTTTTTTGACTTTTAGGAGAAGACCAAATGATCACTCACCTAACACCTGGCAACTCTCATAATTCACGTGGGTAGACTTAAGACACTAACATACTTATTATATGATGGTGGCATACCTTAATTTCTATAAAAAAAAGAAAAGCACACCTATCAGCCCACTAATGTGGCCCATTAACATAAAACACTTAAAATAAATGTAAATTGATAAATGACCATACTGCTTGACGATCCTCGTCACCACTCGGCCCGATCTGTGGGAGGCTGGGAAGAAGATGGCACGTCGACTCCCTGGCCCTGGGCTCCCTTGGCTCACTGCAAATAGGGGCATGTCAGGTTCATAATGCATATCATAAACATTTTTTTAAGTCTGAGGCGGAGTAGAACTTACCAGGAGGTCCAAAGAAAGCCGGAGGTCATCCCGTTGGTGGACGATAGAATGGAGTAGCCCCTGAGCTCGACTATCTTTCCCTGGGGGTCGAGTTGCATGTTGAAAGTCAGGTGTCAATGCATTTTAATCATAAAGCATGTTAGAAAGCATGAGGTTAGAGCCCTACCGGTCGCCGAGCGCCACGGAAGACCTGGTCTCCGTAGCGTCCGGCGTAGGGCATCAGTTAGGCCTCGTCGCTCTCGGGTCGGGAGCGCACCGCTCGCCCGAGTGCCGTATTGTCCTGGATCTGCTCCGACTCTTAAACAGTCCAGTCGATATCTGTCTCCGGGCCTCGTGCGTCGCGTCCCGCGCGCTCCTCCGACTTGTCGTGAGCCAGGAACTCGACCTCTGCCTGGTGGACACCGAGGGTCCTCATCACTAGTCGGTAGTAGAGTGGCTCCACCACATTCATGCAGTGGAGCCAGATGTCTCGCCAAGCGTACGCTAGGGCCGCCACCACCCATGGCTGGCCCTTGTCCCCTCTCTCTGGTAGGGTGTCCACCTAACCTATCAAATAGGCAAGTGCGTCAGCATATAAGCACATAGTTGCATTTTACACAAAGTCCAAGTTTAGATCTTATCGAGTTGTAGAGAAGAGCGTCAAGGTCATCCTGGATCACCCGGACCTGGCAGCACAGGGATCCCACCTCCCGTGGTGTTGACCACCGCCTCACGATGGGCAGCCGGTCGGGGTAAGTCTCCTCTCTTGTCCCCAGCCCAGGGAGGTACACATAGGCCCACACCTGCATTGCATTATAATAAGTGTCACCATACAACATATAATCATATAGAAATTGCATAATCATTTTGGGAATCGAGTCATACCTATAGCAGTGGAGAGAACCCGCCGAGCATGGTGTACCGGCTCGTCGAGCTCAGGGTGTCGAAGAGGAAGGCGAGGACTGTCGTTCCCCAGGCGTACTCCCCAACTTGCTCCACATCCTCTAGCAGTGGTAGCAGGCGGCAGCTAACCACATCCGCCCAGGTGGCGAACATGAGCTTCCCAAAGAGCAGCATCAGGAACCTCCTCAGGATCACGTCCGCCTCCGATCCCGATGCGGCTACCACCCGCGGTCGTGCTCGATCCACGAGCCATCTCAAGTGCTGCTCTGATAGCTCTTCTGTCGCGATCCCCACTCCCCTCAGACTGAGACTCTCCTGTAGCCTCGCTCTCGACAGCGTCATAGACTGACGCTCCAGCCTCAGAAGCTCCAGGCCCAGCAGTCTCTGGGCCATCTCCCGGTAGTCCACCAGCGTCCTCCCGCTGACCGCCATCCCGTGCACACGCAGGCCAGTGATGCGCGCCATGTCGTCAAGCATTGAGACCATGTGGCCCACGAGAAGAGGAACGTGCGGCTCACCGGGTCCCATCGGTAGTGTAAGGCATAGAGCAACGCGGTGTCGAGCCTCATCACCTCCACACCCAGGAACTCGCCGAATCCCATGGCCACCTAGCGCTCCCGCTGGAAGTCCGGTAGTGCAAGGTACACTGCACGGACCTGGAGCCATGAGATCCAGGTTCTGCACTTTCCCTGCATCCATTTAAATAAATTGCATTAGTCATTCATTTCATAATAAATCATGCATTAATTTAATTTAAAAAAATGTTGTCTATCATGATAGCGGCCACAGCTAGGCCGTTTCAACCTCCCTAACGGTTTGGTGTCAACCGTTTTCTACCTCCAATAAGACTTCTCGCTGGATTGAGCCTTTACGGACATCCCCTAACCATTTTACTGGAATGGACGGTCTGTTAAGGACCGTTCATCTCTCTAGACGGTCCAGTCTGGTCCGTTTATCCATCATTTGTTTGTCCCAGTAATGGCTGTCCCTGAGCGTTTTGTCGCCCAACGGTCCCCATCAAACCATTTTACATCCCCTTCAAGCCCCCCGTTGATCTGAGTCTACATGGTCAATCCTTTGACCGTTTGCTTACTGGATGGTCTGATGGAGACCGTTTTGTTCTCAACGGTTCAGCTTCTGAACGGTCCTAGGTGGACCGCCTAACCGTCTCCATGGTCTTCCTCAGACCGCGTTCATTCCCCAATACCCCGTCTATTCAACTCCCTTTGAACGGTCCCCCGTGGACCGTATAGACTATTGGACGGACCGATTTGGGCCATTTAGTGTTCCCAACAGTCTTATGCGGACCGTTTGATGGTCAGATTGTTCATGTAGAACCGTGTTTCACTCGCCATTCCCGGCGGTGTCCAACCCCGTCCCCCACTGGCGGCGATGGCCCAAAGGGTCTCCCAACCTGTCCTAAAGGGGTCGTATGCCCCATTACTCCCCCCTAGGGCTACATGCATGCATTAAAATGGAAATGGGGGAGGTTTTAGGGGGCCTACCTCGGAGGTTCGTGTCGGCCTCTCCATCGCCGACATGGCCACCTCCGGCGGTGCTCCTACGTCCTCCTCCCCTCTAGCGTCGATCGTCGTGGCTTCCACCTCGGCCAGTGATGGTGGCGGTGCCTCCCCTTCGGCCGCGGGTGTTGGCAGCATCGCCTCCTCCGGCGGGTTCGACGGTGGCGGTGCAACATCTTCTCCGGCCATTCGTCGCGCCAAGGGTTGGTGCTTAAAGCGCATAGAGGATGGGAAGAGAGTGGGGGAGAGTGTGAGATGTGAAATGAAAGAGAGAATGGGGGGTGGGGGATTGAGAGTGAAGGCCGGCCGCAAGGGGGGGTTTCCCTTCCATTCGCCGTCGGTTACGGAGGAGGGAGATGATGGGGGGTCGGTTTCCTTTTTTTTGAAACCGACAACATATACCATTTTGCGTGACGAACCGCCTGCCCTTGGATAGTCAAGTTAGGACCGTTTACCTTTGAACGGCCTTACTGTGGACCGTGTTTCAAGCACGATTGAAATTCAAATTTTATTGGCCTGTGCGGTCCTCTATGAACCATTTTCATTTTTCAGCGGTCTAGGGTTGGACCGTGTATTGGCTAATATGATGAATAAACTTTTGAGCTTATCTTGCTGCATTATATGCTTCATTGATAATCTGTTGACTTGAATAATATTATCTCATGATACATCATTGCAAAACCTTGGTCATGACTTCTTGTAGCATCACTTTGCCTTCCACTTCCGAGTTAGGTAAGTCAGGTAAGTATTTCGATCCCTGTGTCTCTTAATGCATTACTATATGGTATCTATGCTATATTATATCAAGAACCGGCTGGTCATTCACGTGTTCCAGGATCTGATGTTCCCCTACAACAAAAATGATGATGATCTAGGTGCACATGCTTAATTGTCGGATAAGCTGTTAGGTTGGGAAAATTAGGAGACGATGGTTCTATCTCGCATGCCTTGGTTGCAGATAGTATCCTGACCCTGATTATTTCGGTCTAGCAATACTATTCTTGAGTGCTTTCTATTTTATAGTTTTCTTTGCATTCGCTTTGATGATTTCTTTTTATTTTAACCCAGCATGCATCATATGCATCTTTTGAGCATTCACGACCCATGGTCTGTCTGAAAGTGCCTCATTTGTGATGGATGATTGTACATTCATGGTTTAGGGAAGAGCTTTTCCACTCAGAGTTGGAAGGTTTTCTCTAGTCTATCCACCTAGTTTGATTGACTAAGGGTCCCCATCTGGTGGTTATAGTCAGTTTCTTCATATTTTACTACTTATTCTGGTTCCCTCATTGGTTATGGATTGTGTCCCCTGATGAGGCTGCGTTTTCTCCCTCCTTTTATTTAGTTGGTTTCTCCAGACTGGTGTCATTTTTGTCTGTTCATTCCTTGTGTTAGGTTTGAAGTTTTTCGGAAGATTCCTATCGCTCGTTGGCGAGAAAACGGGTTTCTTTTACCTTAACGCCCGCCTTTCAGTCCGCTCCGCTACATTTCCGCTTCATCTCCATGTTCCATTTCGTCTTCGCTTCACCTCCGCTCGCTCCCCTACAAAGAGAACGTTAAGGAGGGCATCTGTTGACACCCATTTTTTGCCTTTGAATTGAGTCATTTTTCTTTCCCTTATTTTTAATGCCTCGAGTTGTCCATTACACATTGGGCCATTTTCAGGTGTGACTTTGGGCTTATTTTTTTAGGTATTTTCCTCCTTGGTTGGGCTTGCTTTTGGGCTTAATGGGCCTGGTCTTTGGGGTAAGTAGGCTTATTTATCCCATTTTATTATTTTCCACTGTCTAGCTTAAAAGCGGTCTACCGATAGACCGTTTAGCAGGATCGATGGTCTATAGTAAGACCGTTTGTTTTGCCTTTGGATTAATTGGCTATTTACTTAATTTCCACCTACAACCTAATAAACGGTCTTGTATTAGGCCGTTTATTTAATTTGGGCGGTCCTTCGAACGACCGTTTATGGGTCAGAGTCCTAAATGAGTCAGTTTTATGGATAAATATCCATTTTTATTGATTTCCCACCAACACTGTATAAACGGTCTAGCAATGGGCCGTTAGACTTGTTGGGCGGTCTATCGATAGACCGTTTTCCAATCTAGAGTCCTACGCCGGTTAAGTTGGTCTGTTCTTAGGATAAAAGGTTATATTTATCTATTTATTAATTTCCACCGACACCATGCAGGCGGTCTAGTAATGGACCGTTTACATGTGTGGGCGGCCCATCGTTCGACCGCATATAAGGCCAAAATCCTGGCTTTAATAGATTGTTTTCTCTCTCCATCTGTGGTTAAGTTAGATGCTTCGTCCTCAAATTTCTCTGTGGATTCCTAACCAAATTAGGTTCCGTTTGATCCTGGTGAAAATTGGTGATATTATCAATGATTTATCGAAAGGTATCTCGGTCTAATTCTCGCTGGAAAATCCTTAATTCGGGGCTGACTTTCAAGGGTCTATAAGTAGCACCCTTAATCCAAGCTCGCGAGGGGGGGAGATTGGGAATTCACGTCAAAGTGCTGCCATTTTCTTGAGCGAGTTCCAGCCAGGGAGGAAGGCTTTCCACGTCCACCAAGCCTTCGGTTCAGGGAGTAGTCTGAGTCGTTTGTGCTTAGTGTCTTCATTTGGTTATTTTTCTTGGTTCGTTCATAATTGCATGCTCATTTTCCTTTACTTCTACCTGCATTTTTCACCATCCTTCTCTCATTCTTTCTCCTTCCTACTATTTTCCACGCCCCATAGTGGTTTAAAAACCCAACCCCCAGGTATCCCCCACTCCATTTATGTGTTTAGTATTCCATTCATTTTCGTAGATATTACACTTCATAAATTAATTTGGGTTGTGCTTTCTTGTCATTTGCTGTGTTTTTCGGGTCAACAGGAGTTCTAGCACGTGGCCCATCCCCTCTGGCCAGTCGGAAGGGGTGGAGGATTAAGTCTCACGGCTTGGGATCTAGAGCTTCCACATGGTTCACCTCAGACCGTTTATAGAGGTGTACGGTCTTCCTCAGAACGTCTAGCTTCTATTAGCGGCCGATAGCGGACCGTTTAGTCGCCAACCAGGTCTTCTTCCCGCGTTCCTCCTCAGCTCTGTACGCGGCCTGTCGTTCAGCCGTCTACGTACTTCAGTGGTCTCCAAAGGACCGTTTTTGTCCTGTTGCAGCACTACATCATTGGTGAGTGTCTTCATTCTCTCCTCCCCTTTCCAAGGTATGTGGTACTCTTTCGTTGTACCATATATCTTGGTGGCGATCACAACATGCTTCTGTGTGTGAGTAATTCATTGGTTGCATTGTTTTGTTCCTTTCATGCTATTCACTCACACACACTGTCACGCCCCGAGAGCGGAAGATACCCAGATATGCGTGACGAGTTAATATCAATCATGTCAATCAGAGTAGTAGTGTATTCGACACAAAGACAGAGATGCGCAAAAGTAAAGATAACCCAATCCATTTATTTCTTCATAATAAATAGTCTATTACAAACCCAATACTCTATTCAAAAAAAAGAAAAGTACACATTTGACTCAAGAAATATATAAAAGACTAGATGACACTTGGAAAAGCTCTAGCTCTTTCACTCTTGATTCTCCCCATCCGTTTGAGTTCCCTCATCGTCGGACTTACCTGAAAAGTAGGGAAACACAGAGTGAGCGAACGCTCAGTAGGAAATTATATCTCAGGAACTAGCAAGGGGTTTAAGTAGTTACATCTTTCATGAATGCACTATAGCTATGCATGCTCGCATAAAACGACAAGATAGAAAGAGGATATAACAATAAGATAACAGGAAGAACTAGTCATGAACTTTTAAGAACTTATGTCAAATGACCTCAAGATATTCAAGCAAGTACTTTATCATGTCAAGATGAAATTTGGCTATCACGTTCAAGCACGCAAGTAATTACCCTTTTTGGGGCCACGCAAGTCATGTAATATCAAGTCAAGTACAAGATTTGTGGAATGTTCAATCAAGCTAGTCATGCACTTCGGTATAATGCCAATACCGTGATCAATCAACTCCCATGGGCACAAGTACTTTCGGGTGCTCCTCCCAGGACCAGATCGGGCCCTATATGCGGAGGCATTAGTCATGTATTTCTAACATCCACATTTTTGTGTATAGCCATCATGGAATTTCAATAATAAAGCTTGTAGACATGTAAGACAACTTTGAGAGATTAGAGTCCAAAATATGACTTTTGACACCAATAGGCGATAATAACGGTACAATCACTCTTTCGATAAAACTAGGTGGAATTGGTTCCCTTAACTCGGGTACCATGATAAGTAGTAGAGACACTCTTTTATATAGAATTGAGGTCCATATGAATAGCACCTCAATGGCAAGACGTCCTCATTCTTAATATAGAATTGAGGTTCACAAGAACATCAAGTTTAATATAGAATTGGGGTCTACAAGAACATCATAACAATGTTGATATAGAATTGGGGTTTACAAGAACAGCATAACAACGGCATATTCTTCCCCGTTCATTAAGATAATTCTCATATCATACCCATGGCATGACATGAGGGCCGGTATTACCATGTTTCTATAAAGGGACATGGCAAAGATTGTGTAATGGGTTTTTATGGTACAACCAGCTCAGTCGGCCTTGAGGGAATCCAAGGTGGCGAGGAGTCTTACGGAGGTCTCTATGACTAACTCGCTAGTCCAAAGGAACGGAATGTCCAATGGAGAGCTTGTATGTCAATGAGAATTGAGTGTGTAATGCGATAAATCATCGTAGAAAACATGGGACTATACTCACGGAGTGGAGTAATAGTGCCAATATATATGTATGTATGTATAATGAAACCCTCGGATAACAGTAATCAGGAAAAATCAGTAGTGCAGAAAATAGCGACTTTGGTAAAGTCGTTTTTCATGAAATTAACGCCTTAATCAGGGGCGTTTATATTAAATTTGACGACATGTGTAGAAGTCGTCCTTTCAATATTTCTAATTTTGCAGAATATTAAAAATCTGGAAATTTTCATAAAACGCGCCCTGGACAGGGGCGTTAGTTTACAGAAAGCGCCCTGGTATGGGGCGTCAGTTCAATAAAAGACGGCCTGGACAAAGTCGTTAATTCATAATTTTCGAGACGATGAAATTTCAGGAAACATGATATAGGGTCAGGACCAGAAAAATAGCAGGATTTTCAAGAGATTGATCATGCATTAATCTAGAATCATGTTTGAATTGATATATAATTTTTAAACATGGTATTTAGTAATTAAAAAAAGTTGACGTCCGTGTGTAGGGCGTCAAATATGAAATTGACGACCTAGTCATGGTCTTTTCTTGTAATTTAGCGCCCTTGATAGGGGCGTTTCTTTCAAAAACTCTTTAGAAACTAATCAAAACGCATGAAATCTATATGCATGTATTAACGGATGATGTTATAATTATTAATATGCTAGTTTGGGCTACAATCCCTGAGAAAACCTACCTTTGTGAAGATCTGGAAGAGGATCGTGAAGGTTTTAATGGAAACGATGCTCTGAACTTCTAACAGCAACAGTGATGACAGGAGAAGAGAGAAGTTGATGCAGATGAAGCTTGAAGTTCTTTACGTACTTCAACCTAGAATAGCTTCTTCTTGATGTAGGCAACCTACAGGAAAGATATGAAGAACATTAGTATTCTTCATACGGTGACCGGAGGCAGGGAAGAAGAGCTGTTAATTACTTACACAGCAGCAGAACCTCGACCAAAATAGCTTTAGGGTTCGAATGTTTAGGGTATTTATAGGATTTCTAGAATCCTAACGGGGTGAGTGTTTGATTGGAAGTAACACTTCCATATTAGAGTTATTACTACATTCGAACTCTTTCTCATAGTTATCAACTTACCCTGGATAAGTTCCTGGTTCGAACGGAATATAAACTGAATTAACGTCTTAAGCGAGGGCGTCGAATTTAAATTACGCCTTGTCTAGCGTCGTTACCTATGTAAAACGCGCCTATGTAGAGGGCGTTTCATTTCCTTTCCTTAATTTTATCTTCCCGTTGTTTGGGATTTGACGGCCTTTCATATAGGCGTCCTATTTAAATTAACGCCTTAGACAGAGGCGTTGCCTTTTGAATCAGCGCCTTGCTAAAAGGTGTTATTTTCCTCTTGATTAATGATTTAATCATTTAAGCTCTTTGTCATCTTATTCACTTATCTTTTATGTTTAATTTGATTTATTTATAAATCTTGCTTTTATCAGGGTTGTTACACCCTCCCCTACTTAAAAGAATTTGGTCCCCAAATTCAATAGTATATATAAGTGGAGAGTGTAGAGTACATACCTTAAAATAATTCTGGGAATCGCTTCCTCATGGATTCCTCGGTCTCCCATGTAGCTTCATGTTCTGAATTCTTATTCCATTGTACTTTTAGCATGGGAATAACCTTATTCCTTAGGGTACGTACTTCTCGATCTAGTATCTTCATAGGCTTCTGTTCATATGTGAGATCTTTCTGGATTACTAGATTTCCATGCTCAATAATATGTGATGGATCATGCACATACTTCTTTAACATAGATATGTGGAACACATCATGTACTTCGGACAGTTGAGGTGGCAATGCGATGCGATAAGCAACCTCGCCAACTCTTTCTAGTATCTCAAAAGGTCCGATGAATCTTGGTGTAAGCTTGCCTTTAACACCAAATCTCCGTATTCCACGTCCAGGCGATATCTTGAGAAATACATGATCTCCAACTTGGAATTCAAGATTTCTCCTTCTTGTGTCAGCATAAGCCTTTTGTCTAGACTGAGCAACTTGCAGTCTTTCTCTGATCAATTGTATCTTCTCGGTAGTATCCCTTACCATGTCTGGACCTAACAGTTGTTTCTCTCCAACTTCGTCCCAGCATAAGGGTGATCGGCAACTCCTTCCATATAAGGCTTCGAAAGGTGCCATTTGTATACTTGCCTGGTAGCTATTATTGTATGCAAATTCAACCAGAGGTAAGTGATCATGCCAGTTTCCACCAAAATCAATAATGCATGCTCTTAGCATATCTTCGACTACTTGATTGGTTCTCTCGGTCTGACCATCCGTTTGAGGGTGAAAAGCTGTACTAAAGTTAAGTCTCGTTCCCAACGAATGTTGTAGTCCCTTCCAAAAATGAGAAGTAAAACGGGGATCTCTGTCAGACACGATTGAAACAGGAATACCATGTAATCTGACTATCTCCTTGATATACAATGCAGCCAGAACATCAATTGACCATCGGCTCTTGATTGGCACGAAATGCGCTGATTTAGTCAATCGATCAATAATAACCCATATTCCATCATGTCCTCCTTTTGATTTAGATAGACCCATGATGAAATCCATGCCAATATCCTCCCACTTCCACTTAGGAATATCTAGGGGATGTAGTTTTCCAGCAGGCTTTTGGTGTTCTGCCTTGACTTGTTGGCACGTGAGACAGCGCGACACGTGGTCCGCTATTTCCCTTTTCATGTTGGGCCACCAAAAATTCCATTTCACATCTTGATACATTTTGGTAGATCCAGATGAATCGTGTACCTTGATCTATGAGCTTCATCTAAGATCTTCTTCTTTACCTCGGGACAATCCGGTATGCAAGTTCTATTCCTGAACATTAATCTTCCTTCACAAGTTATTTGGAAATCCGATTGTCCTTCCAGTTTGCCTTTGATCTCCACCAACATGGGGTCATTATCTTGAAGCACTTGTATTTCAGATAATAGGTCTGGGTGAATGCTGATATGAGATAATGTGACACATTGAAAGTCTGTGCCCATGCTTATATTGAGTTCAGAGAATTGCTCCAGCAATTTCCATTTTTGAATCATACAATTGGCTAACAGTGCTCTCGGCTTTCGACTGAGGGCATCTGCTACATGATTACCCTTTCCGGGATGATATTGTATATTGAAGTCGAAGTCTTTGAGATATTCTAGCCAACGTCTTTGCCTCATGTTCAGTTCCTTCTGTGAGAAAAGATATTTGAGACTCTTGTGATCGGAGTATACAGTAAACTGCACTCCATATAGATAATGTCTCCATATCTTCAGTGCAAATACTACCGCGGCCAATTCTAAGTCATGGACGGGGTAGTTTTCTTCATGCTTTTTTAATTGACGAGAAGAGTAGGCTATAACCTTCCCTTGTTGCATTAGAACACATCCGAGGCCAATGCCAGAAGCATCAGTGTATACCTCGAATTTCTCTCCTTCTACTGGTAAAGCTAAGACAGGAGCTGTAGTAAGATGATCCTTGAGAGTTTGGAAGCTTCTTTCACATTCCTCACTCCATTCGTAACGGATCTCCTTGCGAGTTAACCTCGTAAGTGGCACGGCGATCTTAGAGAAATCTTTGATGAATCGCCTGTAATAGCCTGCAAGACCTAAGAAACTTCGGACCTCGCTAGCATTGGTCGGTCTTTCCCAGTTCCTTACAGCTTCGACTTTTGATGGATCTACAGATAAGCCATCCTTTGATATAACATGTCCGAGAAAAGTTACTTCTTCAAGCCAGAATTCACACTTGCTGAGTCTTGCATATAATTGATTTGTCCTCAATATTTGTAATGCAATCCTTAAATGCTCCTCATGCTCTTCCTTGGTCTTAGAATAAATCAATATATCATCAATAAAGACCACCACGCATTGATCCAAATAAGGCCTGAATATGCTATTCATTAACTGCATAAAGGCAGCAGGGGCATTTGTTAGTCCAAAAGGCATAACAACGAATTCATAATGGCCATACCTGCTTCTGAATGCGGTCTTATGAATGTCATCATCTTTGATCCTTAACTGATGATATCCTGACCTGAGATCAATCTTTGAGAAATACTTGGATCCAGATATTTGGTCAAATAATTCATCGATTCTCGGCAGTGGATACTTGTTCTTGATAGTGAGATGATTCAACTGTCGATAGTCGATGCATAGCCTCATGGATCCATCTTTCTTTCTTACAAACAGTACAGGTGCTCCCCGCGGGGAAGTACTTGGTCTAATGAATCCTTTCTTAATGAGTTCCATCAATTGCTCCTTTAACTCCTTGAGTTCGGCAGGGGACATTCTATACGGTGCCTTAGAAACTGGACCCGCACCAGGAACTAAATCGATGGTGAAGGCCACATCTCTTTGCGTGGGTAATCCAGGCAAATCCTCCGGGAACACATCCGGAATTCTTACACAACTGGGATATCCTCTATCTTAGTTTCCTGAGCCTCCGTAATCGTGACAAAAGCAAGGAAAGATACACATCCCTTCCTTATTAGCTTGCTAGCTCGGAGAGCCGAAATAAGAGGTGACTCGCTCCGACTCTTAGGGCTAGAATAGACTAGTTCTGGAAAGTCCTTGAAAGTAACCTTACTATTGCGGCAATCGACTATTGCCTGATATTTGGATAACCAATCCTCTCCTAATATGACATCATACTCCTTTAGATCTAAACATATGAGATCGATAGGAAGATTTCTTCCTTTCACCAAGACTTCACAGTTTTGATAATGGTGAGTAATATCGGTTTCGTTTCCGAGAGGAATAGATAAAATTATTTTCATCCATTCCGGTTCCATAGGTAGTGGGTTAGCAAACTTCTTGGAAATAAAAGAATGTGATGCACCCGTATCAAATAAGACATGTGCATACCTGGAACAAACTTTCAGTGTACCTTCTACTAATCTGCCTTCTTCTTCTTCGGTCTCCTTAATTGCGTGAAGACGAGTGTTCTTGGTTACCAGGCGTTTTCCGTCACCGGTTTGATCATTAAGTAATGGGCAATCGGGAATCCGATGCTCACGGCTCCTGCAACGGAGACATGCTCCAAGTTTCCTCCAGCACTCTTCGGCTTAATGACCAGCCTTGTCACAATGCTTGCATATTATATTCGAAGGTGTAGTAGTGATAGAAAATGGCTTGGTCTTCTTAAATTTTTGGTCTTGAGAAGAAGTACCTCCAGTGCTAGGCCTCTTCTTGAAGTTGGGTTTAAAAGAACCCGAACTTGTAACTTGTTCTTTCTTGTCCTTCCCACGGATTCTATCAGATAGTTCCGTGGCGTCCTCTAATAGCTGAGCTCGGCGCACAATTTCGAGTAGACCTGGATATCCATCGGCGCCAGCTGTGTGATATATTGGGGCCTGAGCCCATTAAGGAACCTCCTAGCTTTCATCTTCTCGGTGCTAACTAAGTGCTTAGCATACCGAGATAATCTAGAGAATTGGGCCTCATACTCGGCCACTGACAAGGATCGTTGCTTCAGTGCAGCAAATTCTGCAGCTTTCTTTTCTTGAACTCGGTCCGAAAAATATTTAGTGTTGAAATGTTCAACGAATTCTTCCCAAGTAACTTGGTCTTGATTTAAAGTAGCTTCTATTGATTCCCACCAGCATCGGGCATCCCTTTCTAACTGAAAGGTAGCTAATAAGACTTTATCTTGATCCGTGCACTGCATAACACGGAATATACGTTCTGTCTCCCTGACCCAGTGTTCTGCGTCATCCGGATCAGTAGAACCCATGAATTTGGGCGGGTTCATATTCTTGAAAGTCTGATGGAGACTTCCTGCTCGTTGTCCACCTCCTTGTGCTACTTGTTGCAGCACCTGAGTCATGCCTTGAAGCGTACGCTGCATGTTGCGCCATTGAGCACGTTCGGCAGCCATTATCCTACAATTATAATAACTAGATTAATACGTGATTTGTATTTTAAAGACTAGCATTCTATGTTAACTTTAACCCTTGGTTCTACCCAATCTCACTGGTTAAAGGGTTAAAACCTATCCTTGGACTTGGGTTTTTCCTAAAAATTGAATACCCTAGGCTCTGATACCACAAAAACTGTCACGCCCCGAGAGCGGAAGATACCCGGAGATGCGTGACGAGTTTATATCAATCATGTCAATCAGAGTAGTAGTGTATTCGACACAAAGACAGAGATGTGCAAAAGTAAAGATAACCCAATCCATTTATTTCTTCATAATAAATAGTCTATTACAAACCCAATACTCTATTCAAAAAAAAGAAAAGTACACATTTGACTCAAGAAATATATAAAAGACTAGATGACACTTGGAAAAGCTCTAGCTCTTTCACTCTTGATTCTCCCCATCCGTTTGAGTTCCCTCATCGTCGGACTTACCTGAAAAGTAGGGAAACACGGAGTGAGCGAACGCTCAGTAAGAAATTATATCTCAGGAACTAGCAAGGGGTTTAAGTAGTTACATCTTTCATGAATGCACTATAGCTATGTATGCTCGCATAAAACGACAAGATAGAAAGAGGATATAACAATAAGATAACAGGAAGAACTAGTCATGAACTTTCAAGAACTTATGTCAAATGACCTCAAGATATTCAAGCAAGTACTTTATCATGTCAAGATGAAATTTGGCTATCACGTTCAAGCACGCAAGTAATTACCCTTTTTGGGGCCACGCAAGTCATGTAATATCAAGTCAAGTACAAGATTTGTAGAATGTTCAATCAAGCTAGTCATGCACTTCGGTATAATGCCAATACCGTGATCAATCAACTCCCATGGGCACAAGTACTTTCGGGTGCTCCTCCCAGGACCAGATCGGGCCCTATATGTGCAGGCATTAGTCATGTATTTCTAACATCCACATTTTTGTGTATAGCCATCATGGAATTTCAATAATAAAGCTTGTAGACATGTAAGACAACTTTGAAAGATTAGAGTCCAAAATATGACTTTTGACACCAATAGGCGATAATAACGGTACAATCACACTTTCGATAAAACTAGGTGGAATTGGTTCCCTTAACTCGGGTACCATGATAAGTAGTAGAGACACTCTTTTATATAGAATTGAGGTCCATATGAATAGCACCTCAATGGCAAGACGTCCTCATTCTTAATATAGAATTGAGGTTCACAAGAACATCAAGTTTAATATAGAATTGGGGTCTACAAGAACATCATAACAATGTTGATATAGAATTGAGGTTTACAAGAACAGCATAACAACGGCATATTCTTCCCCGTTCATTAAGATAATTCTCATATCATACCCATGGCATGACATGAGGGCCGGTATTACCATGTTTCTATAAAGGGACATGGCAAAGATTGTGTAATGGGTTTTTATGGTACAACCAGCTCAGTCGGCCTTGAGGGAATCCAAGGTGGCGAGGAGTCTTACGGAGGTCTCTATGACTAACTCGCTAGTCCAAAGGAACGGAATGTCCAATGGAGAGCTTGTATGTCAATGAGAATTGAGTGTGTAATACGATAAATCATCGTAGAAAACATGTGACTATACTCACGGAGTGGAGTAATAGTGCCAATATATATGTATGTATGTATAATGAAACCCTCGGATAACAGTAATCAGGAAAAATCAGTAGTGCAGAAAATAGCGACTTTGGTGAAGTCATTTTTCATGAAATTAACGCCTTAATCAGGGGCGTTTATATTAAATTTGACGACATGTGTAGAAGTCATCCTTTCAATATTTCTAATTTTGTAGAATATTAAAAATCTGAAATTTTCATAAAACGCGCCCTGGACAGGGGCGTTAGTTTACAGAAAGCGCCCTGGTATGGGGCGTCAGTTCAATAAAAGACGGCCTGGATAAAGTCGTTAATTCACAATTTTCGAGACGATGAAATTTCAGGAAACATGATATAGGGTCAGGACCAGAAAAATAGCAGGATTTTCAAGAGATTGATCATGCATTAATCTAGAATCATGTTTGAATTGATATATAATTTTTAAACATGGTATTTAGTAATTAAAAAAAATTGACGTCCGTGTGTAGGGCGTCAAATATGAAATTGACAACATAGTCATGGTCTTTTCTTGTAATTTAGCACCCTTGATAGGGGCGTTTCTTTCAAAAACTCTTTAGAAACTAATCAAAACGCATGAAATCTATATGCATGTATTAACGGATGATGTTATAATTATTAATATGCTAGTTTGGGCTACAATCCCTGAGAAAACCTACCTTTGTGAAGATCTGGAAGAGGATCGTGAAGGTTTTAATGGAAACGATGCTCTGAACTTCTAACAGCAACAGTGATGACAGGAGAAGAGAGAAGTTGATGCAGATGAAGCTTGAAGTTCTTTACGTACTTCAACCTAGAATAGCTTCTTCTTGATGTAGGCAACCTACAGGAAAGATATGAAGAACATTAGTATTCTTCATACGGTGACCGGAGGCAGGGAAGAAGAGCTGTTAATTACTTACACAGCAGTAGAACCTCGACCAAAATAGCTTTAGGGTTCGAATGTTTAGGGTATTTATAGGATTTCTAGAATCCTAACGGGGTGAGTGTTTGATTGGAAGTAACACTTCCATATTAGAGTTATTACTACATTCGAACTCTTTCTCATAGTTATCAACTTACCCTGGATAAGTTCCTGGTTCGAACGGAACATAAACGGAATTAACGTCTTAAGCGAGGGCGTCGAATTTAAATTGACGCCTTGTCTAGCGTCGTTACCTATGTAAAACGCGCCTATGTAGAGGGCGTTTCATTTCCTTTCCTTAATTTTATCTTCCTGTTGTTTGGGATTTGACGGCCTTTCATATAGGCGTCCTATTTAAATTAACGCCTTAGACAGAGGCGTTGCCTTTTGAATCAGCGCCTTGCTAAAAGGCGTTATTTTCCTCTTGATTAATGATTTAATCATTTAAGCTCTTTGTCATCTTATTCACTTATCTTTTATGTTTAATTTGATTTATTTATAAATCTTACTTTTATCAGGGTTGTTACACACACACATTCACTCGCTTCCCCCTTTAGCCTCCATTTTCATATTTTTTTTTGAGTTAGGAAGGGAAATAACATATCTACAATACCTACACTGAATTGTATATCATGTCTCGAGACAGTCAAATAGAGTAGGGATCCGATCATACCATGGTATAACTTTGCATCAATTTCTTTACATGATTCATCTGCATCTAAGGATGTGTTGGTACCCATTGGAGTTGAGATGTGCTTTAAATTATCCATGCCAAATCTCTTGAGGATTTCCAAGGTGTACTTGGTCTGGTTGATAAAACATCCATCTTCCAACTGCTAACCTGCAGACCAATGAAATATTTTAGTTCACCTTCGAAGCTCATTTCAAATTCATTAGACATCAATTCTGCAAATTCATTGCATAGTTCTGTGCATGTGGAACCAAAAATTATATCATCTACATATACCTGAACTATGATGAGATTTTTTTTCATAACCTTCGTAGACAAAGTCTTATCCACCTTACCTCTTTTATAGCCCTTGCTGAGCAGAAAATCTATCAGCCTTTCATACTAGGCCCGAGGGGCCTGTTTCAGTCCGTATATGGCTTTGTTTAACCTAAAAACATGATTAAGATATGCAGACATCTGAAATCCAGGGGGTTGTTCTACAGACACCTCTTCCTTAATAAATCCATTCAAGAACGCACTCTTGACATCCATTTGTTGAAGTTTTATGTTATTTGAACATGCAAAAGCAAGCAGAATTCTTATAGCTTATAATCTAACAACAGGAGCATATGGTTCTTCAAAATCTACTCCGAACTCCTGGCAGTAGCCTTTAGCTACTAATCTAGCTTTATTCTTAGAGAGTATTCCTTCTTCATTCATTTTATTTTTAAAGACCCATTTTGTTCCAATGATAGTTGCATTTTCAGGTCTAGGAACTAGTTTCCAAACATTGTTTCTTTCAAATTGTTCTAGCGCCTTATTCATTGCATTAACCCAAGATTCATCATTTAATGCATCTTCTACGGTTTTGGGTTCAATTTGAGACATTAATGCAACTAAGTCTTGATTATTCACATCTCTAAGATAGGACCTTGTCCTAGGCGGATCATTCAAATTTCCTATGATGTTTCGTACTATGTGGTCTTCCAAGAATCTAACATTAGTTGAGGACTCACCTGCTTCAGCTGACCTTACTTGATTGGGAGCATTTGGTGCTATAGTTGGCTGAGTCTCCTCTTCTTGCTTATCCTTTAAGAATTATCCATCGCGTTTGATATCCCTGTCATCTTCTTCAAGATTAGCAACTTTATGTGTTTCACCAAAAATAACATGAGGAGACTCCTCAACTGTTTGTTCAGAAATATTGAAAACCCTATATGCTCTAGATATTTCAGAATAACCTAAGAAAATTCCAGGGCTACTTTTGGCTTCAAACTTATCTAAATCTTTTTTATCATTATTGTGTATGAAGCAGTTGGAGCTAAAAATTCTGAGATGAGCCAAGTTTGGTTTCTTACCTTTCAAGAGCTCATAAGGGGTTTTCTTATGAATCGGTCTTACCATGGCCCTGTTGATTGTATAACTTGCTGTGTTGACCGCTTCTACCCAGAACTTTCTTGGTAATTGACTCTCGATCAGCATGGTCCTAGCCATGTCCACAATGGTTCTGTTTTTCCTCTCCACAATTCCATTTTACTCGAGTGTCCTGGAGAAGAGAACTTATGAGTTTGTCCTTCATTTTCACAAAAATTAGAAAATAGGGAGTTTTCAAATTCACCTCCATGGTCAGACAGTATAGAGAAGATTTTATGTTTTCCTTCTTGTTTGACCTTATTGAAAAATAAATTGAATTTTTGAAAAGCATCATTTTTATTAGCTAAAAAGAAAATCCATGAAAATCTAGAATGATCATCAACAATTACAAAACCAAACCTTTTGCCATTCAAACTTTGTGTTCTAGTAGGACCAAAAAGATCCATATGCAACAATTCCATAGGGTTGGAAGATAAAGGCTCAGATCTGAGCTTAAAGGACTTTCGGGTTTGTTTACCTAGAGCACATGCATCATAGATTTTTGAGTGTGAATTGAATTTTATTTTAGGTAAACCTTTAACCAGATCAAGTTTCACCAATTTATTTAACGTACTGTAACTAGCATGACCTAAACGCCTATGCCAATTAAAAGCATTATTGTCTAAATCAGCAGAAAGATAAAGATTTGATTCAGAATTCTCATTAAGATCTACAATGTAGACATTATTCACTCTATGTCCTATGAACATGATATTATCGAAATTAGCTTCAAAACTCTTGCATGCTTGATTATCAAAAACCACTATGTGACCTTTGTCACAAAGCTGACTAATACTAAGCAAGTTATGTTGGAGACCTTCTACAAGCAAAACTTTCTCTATAACATTGGAAGAGAACTTACCAATTGTCCCTATTCCTATGATCTTACCCTTATTCTTACCTCCAAACTTGACTATACCTCTCATCTTCATTTCCAGATTACTGAATTTTGTCTGGTCACCTGTCATATGCCTAGAACAGCCGCTATCCAGATACAATCTATTGTGCTTGGCTGCCAGACCAACCTGCAATCAAATCAGACAAAAAGAGAATTTGGAACCCAAGAAAGGCTGGGTCCAAACAAGTTGCTCATTCCTTCAAGAACAGTCTTAGGAATCCAGATCTGTATGGTTCCTTTCTTGTGAACTAAATTTTTTTTTTTAGCATGGAAAGTTTTATTGGCTCCAGTGATTGGATTTTGATGAGTTTTTTTCTTAATGTAGAGTGAGTTGTTCCAATTATAATTGTTTCTCTATGGGTTTTTCCAGAGCCTTTTCTGATTGAAACACCTCTGTGAGAATTTAGGATGAGCCCAATTTTGTGTGGAATTATTCTGGTTCCTATATTGGTTGGGCCACTTGCGTTGATTCCATTGCATAGACCAATTTAGATTTTTACCTTGACGCATCTGATTTTGACAAACAAGATTTGTTTTATAAGCATAGAGATGACTCGACACAACATTCCTGCTATGTTGATGCAGGGTAATCTCAGCGTGGATTTTTTGATTGTTGAATTTAGATGCAGAGAAATTTATTTTCACAGGTTTGTGAGAGTTGTTGTTACTGTTTGAGCTACATGGGATGTCCAACTTTTCCTTCCCTTTTTCCTGACAGAAAGTCACCATTTTAAACTCAAAGGGCATTTTACTTAAGGGATCATATCCCAAACCTTCTTTGTTAAAATTAACTCTCATACCTAGCATGGTATCTAGGTTTGTCTTTCCCTGAACAAATTTTTCAAGCATTTGTTATTTATCATCAAGCTCCTTTTGAACTTTCTCACAATGCTTTTGGACTTCCAGATTAGCCATTTTGAGAGCTTCATACTTCTCAAGAGTGAGATTATTTTCCTTTTGAAGTTCCTGATATTTTAATTTTAACTGATCCAGATTCATGTTAGCTTGTTCAAATTGGTCTTGAAGATTCTTATTTTCATCTTTCAAGGAACTTAATTCTTTTTGCTGATTCTTCAGATTTTCATTCTCATTTTTCAGACAGTTTTGCTCTTCAACAATGTCATTTAGTTTTCTTTTGAGCATTTTATAATCTTTAGTCTGACAATTGAGTTTGTCTAATAAATCAACATAAGCATCCATCCAATCATCTAGAGTAAAATTTTCAAATGGAATGCTCACCTCATTGTCTGTGTCTGCCATGAGACACAGTCCTGCTCCTCCTCGTCTGATGAATTCTCTTCAATGTCCTCTTCCTCGTCGCTCCAGGTGTAGACCATAGCTCGAGACTTCCTTTTCTGCACCTTTGGGTTCTTTTTCATGAGTTCCGGACATTCATTCTTCATATGTCCTTGTTTCTTACATTGAAAACATGTGAACTTGTCAAAATTTCTATTCTTATCAAGTTTGAAGTTGGTGTTCTTACCTTCCTGTTGAAACCTTTTTCTTTTTAAAGTCTTACCCTGGTTCTCAGGTAGTTCTGAAACTATCGGGTTAACATGGCATGTTGCTCATCATCGAGACCTGAGAAACTCTCGTTCTCATCACTACTTTCCCCACTGCTTCTAGATACCTTAAGAGCTATATTTTTCACTTTCTTGTTCTCTTCAGTATTCCTCTTAAGGTTAATCTCATAAGCCATCAATGAACCTATCACCTTTGTAACGGTCATGGTAGAAAGATCCTTAGATTCCTCTAGAACCGTTGCCTTCATGTGCCATATGGGGGTTAAGGATTGTACGATTTTCCTAACCAACTCACTATCCTGAATTGATTTCCCCAATGCCTTCAGACCATTGGTGATTTGTGAGAGCCTAGCATACATCTCTGAGATGGTCTCATCAGGCCTCATCCTAAATAGTTCATAATCACAGGTTAACATGTTTACCTTTGTGGCTCGCACTTGTGATGTACCATCATATATCAGCTGGAGTTCATCCCACATTTTCTTGGTTGTCTTGCATGCTATGATTCTGGAATACTCCTCTGGATGCACAGCGCATTGCATGATATTCATTGTTGTCCAATTTATAGTAGATAGCCGGATCTACTCCCTCGACCAAGTGTCTTCATCTTTTGGGAGGTCGAATGGTCCTGTGACGATAACCCTCCAGAGTTTATGACTCTACGCACGGAGGGACACTTCCATTCTGTTCATCCAATACAAGTAATTAGTGCCATCAAAGAACGGTGGACGATTAACTGAGTGACCTTCAGGAATAAAACTACGAGCACCACTGGATCCAGGTCTTCCGGGGTCATTTGACCACATGATGGGCAACCTGCTCTGATACCAATTGATAGACTAGAAAGAGGTGATCGAGAAGGGGGGATGAATAGATCACTCCAAATTAAAATCAATCTGATGTAATTCAAAATGTAAGCTCAGACCCACAAAGTAAATCACTCAGAAATACCGCTGAGCATAAACTCCACAAACAAATAGATGATAAGGTACCATAATTATACTGAGAGACATAGTCAGACTTTTGATCGAACAGCAAGTAGGCTTGGAGAGACAAGGTAAATTAAGCACTTTAAACCACACAGACAGAGATAGAGACGCAAATGTAAATTCTACATTTAACCAATAGTACCTGGCGGAGGTTGGACTTGAGGGTCTCCTCACACAAGAGGTCAATCATTCAGATAGGCTTGACCTATCGTTCAGACTGGGTCTTTTGATATACCACTGGATAGTTACACTTCACACTAACGAAGAAGAACAATGAGGCAATCACACCAGAAGATAGAAGAGTTATTAGGTGATTCGATCTCACCCCGAGATCTACATCCACCCCTCGCTCACACCGACCGACGCTTCCTTGCACAATGGCAAAATCGAAGCAGACTCAGTATGTGGACAAATGCTTCCAAATAGCTTGCCTAGAGGGAAACAAATCACTCGACCCAGGTCCTGTACCCCACAGAACCTGCACCCTGGCTTGCAGACCGCAAGACCAGAACCGGAGGACCTTCCTCCCTTCCTCCAAACCGAAGGGGAACCACGAGCAGCACATTGCTACTCGCAACCGAAAAACACCGTCTCCCTTCTTCCAAGAACACTTGGAGGGAATAAAACAAAAAATCCAAATCGAGGGACAAATGAGAATAGAAAAATGGAAATTAAAAAGCAAGCTATAGGTTCGATGAAGCCCTTTTAGAAATCAAATAGCTGACTGCACTCAGATTTTCTTTTCTCTCTCTAAGCTTCTCACTCTCTCTTTCTTCTTCTTCCTGGAGCAGCTCTTTTCTTCTCTCTTGGAACATTCAAGGCAAGAGCTCTCTCTTCTCTTACGGCAGGCTCAGCCCCTTCAATTGAACGAGATTCCTCCTTATTTATAGAACAGAGTATCGTAGGCTGAAAGGACTTGGCATATAAAATCTATCCATGTGGAGAAGAATATTCCCCAATAATTACCTTCAGAGGATCTGCCATGTGTCCATTTGATTTCATGCCAAAGTGAAGTCCCAGGTGCCCGATAGACTTGTCACGTGAGTTGGATTTCGTGCCTAGACTGGCACGTGGTCACTTGATCTTCAACGAACTTTAAGTGTTTGTTGTAATGTCGTCAAAGGGTTCTGACTTGGCTGAATTGTATGTGCACCGACCTTGTTTGCATAAAATTCTTCAGTTGCATAGACCTTGTATGCTTGAGCTTCTTCAGTTGCACAGACCTTGTATGCATAAGCTTCTTCAGTTGCACAGACCTTGTATGCATAAGCATCTTCATATACATCGACCTTACTGCTTAAGAGTCTTCATGTGCATAGACCTATTGGTTGATATGTGCACAGACCTTGTAATCTTGAAACCAAATGTGCACTGACCTTCTTGTAAGACGTGCATCAACCTTTGTATAGCATCAACAATATGTGCATCGACCTTCTTTTGCTAAAAGACTAAAGGTGCACAGACCTTGTTGTGCGTTGGAAGAAAAGGTGCATCGACCTTACATGCCATGAAATAGAACATGCACCAACTTTAGATGTTATAAACAAAACATGCACAGACCTTATTAACAAGAAGCAAAAAGTGCACCGACTTTATATGCCATAGACCAACATGTGCAACGACCTTCATGTACTACAAAATGAACATGCATCGACCTTCATGTACTACAGAATGAACATGCATCGACCTTCATGCACTTTAAACAAAATATGCATCGACCTTCATGACTACATGCAACAACATGCATCGACCTTACTTAACAAGGAATTTGAACATGCATGGACCTTACTCAATAAGAACTTGAACATGCATCGACCTTATAACGCATGTGAACAGTGATATGCACAGACCTTCTATATGCGTGATGAAAATGTGCATCAATCTTTTATGAGGAAACTGGAATGTGCACCGACTTGATAGCTCAAGGAACTGGAACATGCATCGACCTTAAGGCAAACCAGAAAGCATATTCATCGACCTATTAACAATCAATCTAGCAATTTTCAATACAACAACCAGATGACATGCACAAACTCCAATGCACATTCTCATGAGGACTTATGGTGTTTGACATATGATGTTTGACTTATGGTGTTTGACTTATGGTGTTTGACATCATCAAAACCACGGGGATGCAACAAGGAAGACCACTGGCTCATGAGGTAAAATGAACTAATGATAAACCAATGAGGAAGACCACTGGCTCATGAGGCAAAATGAGTTATAAATAAGACCATGAGGAAGGATTACTGGCTCATGCAGCATATTGAAATGAATAATGAATGAACCCATGAGGAAGACCACTGGCTCATGAGGTGAAAGATATCATGGGAAACCTATGAGGATGGACTACTAGCTCATGAGGTGAAAGATACCATGACAAACCTATGAGGAAGGACTACTGGCTCATTAGGAAATTCTTGAACTGACTTGAGTGCTTGATAATCATGAATTCCTACCCAAGAAAGGGTATTTACTTGACAATCAAATAGCCGATCTCTTGTGACATGATGTGAAAACTGTATGCTTGATATATCTTGCAACTTGGTTCAACTTTTCTTGCTAGTTATTTCATGCCTTGTCGTGTTGTTATATTCTCTACATCAACTCGCATTCATTCATGCATGATCATAGTACATTGCATAATATGTTAATTACTTTAAGCAAGCTTGGATCATAGAGATGTAATTCCTATTGAGCATTCACTCACCTAGTATTTTTTAATATTTTTTAGGTAATAATGAAGAAGAATGTAATCAAGATGGGGAAGGGCAAGAGTGAAGAGAGCTTCGGCAACTTAGATGAGCCTTATAATCTTGTGTCAAGTCTAGCTAGGTGGAAAGTCTATTGTAATTTTATTTTCATTGGGTCTATTAGTTGAGTCAATTTGTAATGAACTTATATTTGGAATTTCAATGAAATTTGTTTCGTCAAATTATATTTTGCCTTTATGGTTTGCTCTGATTATTCATGACTGTTCGCTGCCACGTTCCGAGCATATTTCTACTGCTATTGGTTCGGGGCGTGACAGAAGTGGTATCAGAGCTTAGGTTGTTTAAACCCTAGGTTCTTATCAATAGGTATTGGTTTCCTTGAGTATTAGGTCATCTAATCCCTATCGTTCCTTCTGGTCACCTGGTGGGATTGGGTAGAGCCATGGGTTACGTGTTAAAAAGTTTTCACTCTCCAATTAAAATGTGCTAATTCTGAAAGATATAAGTAATTAATTCTGGGCTTGTTTTGTAGAAATCAAGTCTCCAACTAGATGGCAGCCGAGCAAAATCAATGGCGTGAGAGGGTCTAAGGTTTGACTCAAGCTCTCCAACAGGTGACTCAAGGTGGAGCGAATCGTGGTGTTGGAGAATTACACAAGAATTTTCGAGGGTTGAATTCCATGAGGTTTGATGGATCCATCGACCCTGATAAGGTGGAACATTGGGTAAAGGAGATTGAAAGGATATTTTGGATAATGTAATGTTCGGACCAGATAAGGTCCTATTGGCTACGTTTTAGCTAGAAAAAGATGCTAGGGCATGGTGGGAGTCCGTAGAAGCAACCTTGCCCAATAATCAAATATAATGGACTGAATTCTTATGATATTTTAATGATAAATATTTGTCGGAGAGAATTAAAGAAAGGAAGCCTGTGGAATTCGCATCGCTGAAGCAAAGGAGTATGTCCATAGCCGAGTATGAGGCCCAATTCTCAAGGTTGTCTCGTTATGCATCTCATCTGATTATGACCGAGAGAATGAAGGCTAAAAGATTTATGGACGGATTAAGACTTCAACTTATTCCTCAATTGGCGCCGATGGATATACAATCTTATCTAGAGATGGTTAAAAGAGCTCAATTGTTAGAGATGCCTTGGAGATGACAGAAAGAGTCAAGGCTCGGAGAGGAAAGAAGGAGTTAGCAAGAAGGACCGAGAATAGTAAGAAGAGACCTAATGATAATATTGGGTTTTCTAATGGCAAGAAGATAAAGGGAGGAGATAGGCAAGATGATGTGCCGCAAAAGAAGTGCAAACATTATGGGAAAAGAAATCATCGATCAGAGCAATGTTGGTGGAAATTAGGTGTATGCCTTCATTGCGGAAGCAAGGACCACAAGGTAGCAGAGTGTTCTCTTCCAAAGGATCAACCTCCATAGGCTAAGGACCCTAATGGGACACGACGTCAAGGAATGCTTCAAGCTTTAAACGAACTTGTCGATGGAGTAATTAGAGGTACCCCTTAACCTTAAGCTAGTCCTATTCCATTCCATTAGAAGAGTAGATTCCATATATCACCTTTCTAGCATATTGTTGATAATTACGATCATGGGATAGTATTTTAAGCTGTTTTGGAAAAAGAAATGTCATATGAATTTGGGGACCAAATTCTTATAAGTAGGGGACAGTGTAGCACCCCATTAAATTATGGAAAATCAAATGTATTCATAAACTAAAATAATAAAAATTATAAGTACCCCAAATAAAAAAATCGAACACAATTAAATTCCCAAATGCTTAAAGCCCAACCCATAGAAAGGAACCTTAAACCAATAGTAATTGGGCTTCCTGTGGGTGATTATAGTTCACCAGTTGGGTTCCTTGTTAGCCATATTATAAGGCCATTAGCTTAGCATTAGGCCTTTTAAGTTATGTACGAAAGAGGATTAGCATTGAGGAGGGCCATTAGCTAATGGGCTTCTATGAATAGGCCCATGATATATTTGAAGGATGCATGAAGCTAAAGGTTTCTTGCGAACAGCGTGGGGATAGATGGCATTAGGGTTTTATATAACAAACATGGAAGGCAGCTGTGGGAGGATCAACTCAAACGTAGGAAGTTGAGACCCGTTAGGATCACACTTAGGAAATTTAAACCACATTAGGAATCATGCACGAAACAGGGTTCTTCCCCTATAAATACTATCCTGATCGAATGCATGAGGGGGGACTGCTCGTAAGTTCGAGGGAGGTATGCTACTGCGGATTTCTACATCCTATACATTAAGGGAAGCCTCTACTTCCCTACGTCTTCTTCCTCCTCTTCCCCGTTCATCTTTTGTTTTCACCCAAACAGCAAGGTAGGTGATCCCTATAAACTCAAGCAAAACACGATTAACAATTGATGCATGCTAGTATATCATGCTATCTTCTTATTAGAATTTCATGTTCTATGCTCTTCCATACCATTTTTTGTGTAGGTTATCTTTATATCTCAGGCAAAACAATGTAGTTTTTGCGTAGGTTTTCTCTCCCCAGACAAAAGCCATTAAAATCATGCATTAGACGTTAGTCCCATCTTCACGTCTATGGTAAAAATCCTATGCATAGTTCATGTTTAACCATGATTTGCAGATTACCTTAATTAATCAATACGTACAACATGCTTAAAAAATTTTATCCATGAAACCGTATGTCTAAAAATCTTAAAGTGTATATTACTGGAATCCCCATGATTTTCTCTAAATTTTCATAACTTTATATGGGGTGAAGAGGCGTGATCTCGCGCTGGTCCAGAGTGGATCAAAGATCACCGGAATTAGAACTGCAAGACAGGGAAACAGATCAGAGGGGGGGCCCAGGGGGTGAATCCCTGGGGAAAACCCTACGATGCTTAAGTCAGTGAAGCTATGGCGGGAGCACTAATGGGAGGAAAGACTTATGCGCGAGATCCCTCTCCACCAGAAGGGTGAAGTAGTTCCTACTCAGGAGTTTTGAGCGTATGATTGCCCTTACCTTTCGCCGGAGGGTATCCCTGGGTTAAATAGGGCGCCGTCTTCGGGAGTCCTGTAGGTCGAGGAGTTTCAGGTAGGAGTTACGTCCTCGACGTGGGCTTTTATTGCCCTATCGCGGGAGCGTTATCACCTTGGGGAGCTGGAGTACCTCGCCTTTTATGAATTCCTGCCCACAGAGGACTCTTAACGGCTGCATGGATAAGCAATCGTCGGCCGTACCGAGCTCAGAGAGGCCAGCCCTATCCGGCCGGTAGGCTTAGCTCGGACGAAGATGGGTCGGATTGGTCGACATGGGCTTTCTTCCCCTGGGCAGAGAGATGGCTCGGGCATGGACCTTTCCTATGACCTAACCGACGCTCGGGCCTTCCGAGCCTAGAGGCCGCCTAGGAAGGTAGTATCCTCGAGCGAAACTTTTATTGGGCTTTCTCGCCTAAGTGGGCCCCAGGGGGCTGTCACCTGGCTGAGCTGAGCCTTGTTGGGCCCTGAGGGGCCTAGTTCAGCTACTCTTAATTGGGCTACAGAAATTCCCCTCTCCACTTGTCCCCCTCCTACTCCCGAGCCTTAATAAGCTCGGAGGAGTAGTCGTTTGGGGTTTTGGACCAGCGTGGCTCAGGTGGGTGGAAATCTGGCGGTGTTAAGAAGCCACATGTCGTGGTCACCTAGGCCCGTAATAATTGCAATCCTGGCAGATTTGAAATGAAGGGGCCGCCTTTTCTCGGAGGTCAGAACGACGCGCCGCCTCCCGCGGGGGCTTATAGGCGTTGGGCGCTGGTTGTCATCCCAGACTCTTTCCGTTGTTAGGGTTTTGGCTTTTCCTTCACTTCTTTGCTTTTGGGGCTCCTTGATGCGCCGTGAGAACACAGCAGAGGAGCGAAAACTTGCGGCGACGTTCGAAGAGTTGGCGAAGATTACTGCGGAGGTGGTCCGGCAGCTTCCTTCTTCGCCGGAATCTTCGAGGTCTCGAGAGGATTCTTCTTCCAGTTCTTCCTCGGAATCCATGGGGGGCTAGCGCTCAGATGCCGAGGGACGGGGTGACGAATAGGTGGTGAGAGCGTCGGTTCCAAACTGCAGTGAGTTGGGGGAAGCCGAGGTGAGGAGGCTAGAGCATCAGTTTCGCCTGCCTCATAAGTATAGCTTTGCTGCTCCTGCCCCGTATGAGATGAGCCTGGATGATCGCACGGGCCACATCTGCATCTTTCTTCTGGCGTGGAAGAGCGGGTTTCACCTCCCCTTCGAGCCTTTTGTCCTGACGCTTCTCAATTTTTTCCAGTTGACGCCCATCCAGTTGGTTGCCAACTCGTACCTCCTCCTTTCCGCCTTTCGAATTCTCTGCCATCAGTGCGGGGTTCCTCCTTCTCTGGACCTTTTCCACTATTTCTTCGAGTTGAAGGTGCATCCGTCGGCGGGGAAGGGTTTCTACTTTATCCAGGCGCGGAGGAACAGGAGCTGCATTTCGCTGGCGGCGAAGGATTCTTCGCATAAAGGGTGGAAGACCCAATTTTTCTGGGTGAGGATTAATTCGGTGGAGGAGACTTGGAGGTGCCAAGTAATGCCCAATTTTCACCCGAATATCCCTCCCCGGTAGGAGGAGTTCCCCCCACATGTGGAGGAGTATGCTGCTCGTTTGCTGAAAAATCGCCAGTATACCGAAGAGCTGGTAACGTCGGAGAATATTGAGCGGTGTCTTCTTACGCGGCTGAAACCGTCAGGTGCCACAACTTAGATCCTCCTTCGGATGTGGGGGTCATCTTTCTATTTCCTGATCATGCCTTCTTCTTTGTGCAGACACCAGGCGGGAGCCTCTGGAGGAGGCCGCTAAGATCATTGACCTTGGCGACGACTCGGCGGCTGATGAGCCAGGCGCCCCTAGGGGTCGCTCTCAAGCCCGAGATAAGGGCAAGGGGGCGGCTTCCGAGGGGACTTCTCGGCCGGGTGGCGCGAAGCGCAAGGATCCCATGGAGGGAAGGTTGCGGGAAGCCTCAAGGGCCAGAAAATGGGCCAGGAAGGCCGGTCTCCTTACCACTGCCGGGGGTGATTCTGGCTCGGCGGTGCTCCCCTCTCTGGGGCAAGATAGGGCCGACCCTACCGAGCTGGCTCTCCCATCTGCCGAGCGAGAGGGGGCCGAGGAGACCAGGGGAACCCCGGGGGGTGACGGTGACAGGTCGGCTCTCCCCTCGTTGGGAACAGAGGGGGCCGAAGTTGAAACAAACGCAGCCGAGGCTGGGGCGCCGATCGAGGTGGGTGATATCTCGGGTGGCGACGTGCGGGCCGCGACGATTGAGGTTGGGGGTTCGCCGGCTGAGCCGTCGCAGCCCCAAACGATCGTGGTGCATGGAGCGGCCAGGCTCGTAGCGTCGGTCGAGGTCGGGGGTTCACCTACGGAGGCGTCGCAACCCCAACCGACCGTAGCACGTGGGGCTGCCGAGCCCGTAGCTCGTTCTGGGCCTTCCGGCGTGGCGCCAGGTGCGGAAAGGGTTCCCATGCCGGAGGCTCTGGAAAGGCTCGGCATCTCGAGCAATTTATACCAGCTTTACCGCGAGGTGTCTGCGAGGATGAAAGGAGGAGACAACCGTCATTCTCCACCTGGGGTCCTCGACATCATTATGGAGGGTGGCCTGGTCATGGCCCAGATGGGGGCCACAATGGCGGAGACTTATGCCCGGTCGGAGTCAGAGCGGTCGAATCTTGCTTGGACCCTCGGAGGGTGCGAGAGGAAACTAGCTCGACTCAATGAGGCGCATGAGGGGCTCCGACGGGAGTTGTCACGGTCGAGCCGGCTGGAGGTCGGAGTGCTGACCGAGCAACTAACCAAAACTCGGGAATCACTCAAGAGGAAAAGTAAACTCCTTGAAGAGGAGCGCCTTCTTCGTCTCGAGCAGGATGGCCGCTGGGAGGCCGAGCGCGCCGAGTTGGTGGACCGGGCGGAGGCAGCGGAGCGCCTTCGTTTGGAGGCCGAGGCCGACCGAGCTGAGGCAGAGAAGCGATCGATCAAGGCCGAGGAGTGGGCGGCCGAGGCCAAACGAATGTCGGCCGAGGCAGAGAAACGATCGGTGGAGGCCGAGGAGCGGGCAGCCGAAGTGAAGCGGGAGAAGGTCGAGATTGCCGACAGGACGGGACTGGCCGCGGCGGAGGCGATCGAGCAGTACAAGAGCTCAGAGGCCTACCGGGCCGACCTGCAGGAAGCTGCCCTTCCTTACTACGAGTTAGCACTTCGTCGAGGCATCCGCAAGGGGTTTAAGCAAGGTTACCGCCAGGCAGTAGCTTATGCCGGGGAACAAGATTCTGGGATCGACTTCCCCTCCGGCCAACGCTATGATTTGGACATGTCGCCTTCCAGCTCCTCTGCGTCGGGCTGGGAAGATCCAGAGGGCTCTTCTCCTGAGGGGCCGCCAACTCTGGCTGCCTCGGGAGGGCTCGCGACTGAGGCAGTTCCCACGTAGGTGGGGTCAGTGCCAGGGCCGGCTGTCACCGAGGGCGGCGGGGGTGAAACACCTACGCCTTCCACTTCGAGCTTCAAAGTGGGCCCTAGGCCTGATGTATCGTCCTATTTTGCCTCCTTCTTTGTTTGTCTCTTTCTTTTTCAAAAAAGGACTTCCACTTTTTGTAAGGCAATAAATAAAATCTTACTTGCTTCACGTAATTCTTGCCGTGATTTGATCAGCATATCTGCAGTAGTTGGAAAGGATCGATACTTTCTGCGCAGATCTCGCATGATGGTTGGGTGAGCATCTGACAGGGTGCCTTTCCGCGTTCTCATACTTTAAATGCCTGGCCGCTTCATGTGTCCCGCTGGGGCAGAAGACGAGAGGTTTAAGGTGACCGTTCATAGGGGGAAATTCCTTTGGCGTGTTTTTGAGGAGGGAGTCGTTTAAGAGAAGTAGCCTCCCTTTGCCTATAAAAAGACCGAAGGGCGTCCCTTCCTCTCCACCGCTTAGGATTTTCCCTGACAGTTTTTCCTCGCCCCTTCTTCACGTTGCGTTGTGCCGTTGCATTCGGAGCATGGAGGATCCTTCGGAAGTCGATGCTGCCGATGATGGAGGGCGGCAGGTTTTTGCCGCTTCAACTTTTGAGCAGGTCCGATGGTCGTCGCGCATGTTTGAAGCCGGTCTGATGTTCATCGCGCGGATCTGGAGAGGATTTTGATGGAAAAATCACGTCGTTTCCTCTATCATTTCCGGTGAGGCTTCCCGGAGGGGGGCGAGATAGAGGACGGATGGGGGCATCCGGCATCTCCGCCGCCCGTCCCTCTCTACTCGCTTCAGGGATGGGGGGAGAAGCAAATTCCTTTCCGGCCCTTCCCCTGCCTCCTCGTCCAGCTATGTTGGACTTCTTTTTCTTTCTGGTAGCCTCCTTTTCTCTCTTCTGCTCTTCCTTTATTTCACTCTTCGGAGGGTGCTTGCTCTATGTACGTTCCAAAGAGTTGGCAGGTTGGAAGAGAGGAGGCCTTCATAGGCGTTCCCTCTTCCCCAGCCTCTGTCGACTTGGAAGGTAGCCTTCCCCTCCGCAGTCCCTCTGTCACCTTTGTCATGGGCCGCCCGAGCCAACTGGATCAACCACCTTTTATCCGAGCCAGTTTCTACGCGAGGCAGAGTCAGTGGCTGGACGCAAGGAGATCAACCGAGTCAGTCGAGCAATGGCCTCTTGCAGTGGTGCCAGATGGATTTTTTGCTTTCTGTTATGTAATGTATTGGCTTTTGCCTTTCTGATGTACCAACAATCGTTTCAATGAAAACGAGAAAATTTTATTTCACTCGGATTGTTTGCACGAACTTCAAAAGTAGAACTTGCGTAGTGTGGCTGCATTCCATGTCAGAGGGATGGGTTCCCCTTCCATTGTAGATAGCCGGTATGCTCCTTTCCCAAGCATCTCGACCACTCGGTAGGGGCCTTCCCAGTTAGGGGATAGCTTGCCCGCCGCCTCTAGTGGTAGAGAGGCTTTGGCTTTCCTGAGCACGAAGTCTCCCGGTTGGAAGTGTCTGTCTCGGACTTTGGCGTTGTAGTATCGAGTGAGGCGACGCTGGTACTCCGTAGCTCGGATGCTGGCGATCTCTCGGAGCTCATCTGCTAGATCGAGGTTCTCGAGTAATTTTTGCTCGTTTACCTCGGGTGAGAAGCGGGTGACTCGGAGAGAGGGGTTGGCAATCTCTAACGGAATGACGGCGTCGGTGCCATACACCAACTGGAAAGGATTCTCACCGGTTGCCGTTCTGGGAGTCGTTCTATGTGACCAGAGTACGCTAGGCAGTTCCTCGAGCCAGCTACCCTTGGCCTTACCGAGCCTGGTCTTTATGTCTTTTAAGATAGTCTTATTGGCATTCTCAACCAGCCCGTTGGCCTGAGGGTGGGTGACCGAAGTGAAGTGGTTGCGAATACCTAGGTCGGCGCATCGGTCTCAAAAATAGCGAGAGTCGAATTGTCGACTGTTATCGCTCACTATCACCCAGGGGATGCCGTAGAGACAAATGATAGACTTCCAGATGAAGCTCCAGATGGCTGTCTCGGTGATCCTCGCCGTGGCTTCGGCCTCGATCCACTTGGTGAAGTAGTCGATGGCGATGATGATAAACTTCTTCTGGGCCTGAGCCGTAGGGAACGGCCCAAGAATGTCGATCCCCCATCGGGCGAAGGGATATGGCTCGGTAAGGGTGACGAGCTCCGTAGCCGACTGATGGACTAAGTGGTCGAATCTCTGGCATCGGGCGCACTGCTGTATGTAGGCCATGCAGTCGCGCTGTAAGGTGGGCCACCAGTAACCCTGCCGTAGCAGGATCTGGGTGAGTGACCTTCCCCCTGAATGCGCTCCGCATAAGCCTTCATGAATATCTTGGATGGCTCGGCTGGCTTCGTCGGGGCCGAGACACTTCAGGAGGGGACCGGAGAAAGATCTCTGGTAGAGAGTGTCATCTAGAATGACGAAACGTTGGGCTTGGTACTTCAATCTGTGGGCCTCCCGAGGGTCGGAAGGCTCTTGAGAGTCCCAGAGCCATGACAGGTAGGGGGTGCGCCAGTCGCTCGAAATGGCTGAGTCAACAGCAAGGAGCTCCGAGTCAAGCCTCGGGCGCTCTAGCTCCTCAAGGAGGACCGATCGGGTACCTTCAGGGTCGAGAGAAGAGGCCAACCGAGAGAGGCGTCTGCTCGGGAGTTTTCCTCCCGACCTATTCGGACTACCTCGAATCTCTCGAACTGTTGGGCCAGGTCTCTGACCAGTTGAAGATATTTGATCATTGGTGCCTCTCGAGCTTCGTAATCACCGTTGACTTGGCTAGCGACCAGCTGGGAGTCAGTGTGGATTTTGACTCGCTCAGCCCCCAACCGTCGGGCCATGCGTGCTCCCGAGATAAGGGCCTCATACTCGGAGGCGTTGTTGGATGCTTGGAAGCTGGACTTCAAGGCGTACTGTAGCTCTGCCCCCTTGAGGGACTTCAGGAGGATTCCAGCGCCACTACCGACCGAGTTGGAAGACCCATCAACGAACAGCTCCCAGGTTGGCCCGGGCAAGGACGGAGGCCTTTCTTCGGTCGGGATGGTGCTTTCGGCGATGAAGTCGGTGAGCGCTTGGCCTTTTATAGCCGAGCGCGGCCGATAGGAAATATCATATGCCCCAAACAAGATGGCCCACTTGACGAGTCGTCCCGAGGCCTTGGGATGAGTGAGAATCTTCTTCAATGGTTCGCCGGTTAGCACGGTAATGGGGTGCCCCTACAAATAGGGTTGGAGGCGCTTGGCGGAGGTAACCAACGCTAGCACGAGTTTCTCGGTTGCGGGGTACCTCCTTTCAGCCTCGTTGAGCACCTTGCAGGTGTAGTAGACTAGCCTCTCGATTCCTGAGTCATTTCTGACTAGTACCGAGCTGACCGTAGATGGTGTTGCCGAGAGATAGAGCAGCAAGACTTCATCTGGAACGGGCTTGGAGAGCATTGGGGGCAAAGCCAAGAACTCCTTGAGCTCGGTGAACACTCTCTGGCATTCCTCATCCCAAGCGAACGTAGCAGATGCCAACTTGGGCCCCCTCAACAGCTTGAAGAAGGGCAAGCATCGTTCGACCGCACGGGACAGGAACCGACTGAGAGCGGCGATACGCCCCGTTACGCGCTGGACATCTTTGACGCAGGTGGGCGGGCGCATGTCCAGGATGGCCTGGACTTTGTCGGGGTTGGCCTCGATCCCACGCTGGGTGACAAGGAAACCCAGGAACTTCCCGGATCTCACTCCAAAGGCACACTAGGCAGGATTAATGTTGTGCCCCTGTGATTTTGATGATGGTTTTGATGATTGGTTTTTTTTTATGTGAGTTAATCACTGTGAGCCATCTTGTTGTGTGTCATCATGCTCTTATTCAGTCATTCTCTGATCATAATGCTTTCTTTTATATGCACGATAAATTCATGTTTTATCATGTAAATGTATGGAGTTCATAGGGATGTCAGATAACATGCTCTACTTAATTCTGTCTGCAAAGTCTCCACAGCAGTGCGTCAACTCCTTGAGCTGATGCGTCGACTCTTCAGTTCAATCTCTCAAGTCTATACACTCCATGCCCATTCAAGTCTATACATCAATTTGATTCAAAGTCTGTACACTGCTTCACTTCGTCAAAGTCCATACATCCTCAGCTGAACCCCATGTCTGTACAACGGCCTCAATCTTCATCTATCTACACTCTGTTTGGATAGTATGGACAGTGGTGGGTCGACCCACCCTTGCTGATGCGTCGACCCATCAGAACATTGTTCTTTATAGTAAGCCCACACATTGGTCTTCTTGACTCAAAGTCTATACATCCGGAAAGGGGGACAAGTCTATACAGTGCACTGTGCAGCCTGTTCGTGTTCAAGCTTATTGGTGAAGTCTGTACATCGCTCGCTCCTTCAGCTTTCACCAAGTCTGTACAGCGTGAATAGCTCGTCTCAATCCTTCGAAGTCTACACATTCATATGTCTTCTAAGTCTACACATTGCCAAAGTATGTGCAGCCCCAACTCTATACAACCGATTGATGTTGCAGTGTTCACCAAGTCTATACATCGCCTTCAGACCTTCAAGTCCATACACTGCTACAGGAACCAAGTCTGTACATCGGCTTCGCATCTACAAGTCTGTACATTGGAGTCAGTTCACCAAGTCTATACACTGGACTTTGTTTCACCAAGTCTGTACACTCCACATCTTTCCTACGCTTGGCCAAGTCTATAGACTCATACATTTCCCTACGCTTTCCTGGCCAAGTCTATACATCGCTAAGCATGTACATTGCATATTGCTCAAACGATCAAAGCTCAAAGTCTGTACAGCGTGAAGTCTAAACATTAGCTCAGGGGCTTCAAGTCTATACATTGAACTATTCTTCAAAGTCTGTACAGTGACTTCGAATCGGAAAGTCTGTACATCGGCTTCACTCACTCAAGTCCATACATCCACAGTGGTACTTCCATGTCTGTACAACGCTGAAGCCTTCACAAGTCTGTACACTGCTTGAGCCACACCAAGTCTGTACATCGCTTCAAGCGATTCAAGTCTATACAGCCAGCCTTCACGATTCAGAGTCTGTACATCGGTCCGTCAGCGTCTCATGCATCGTCTCACTCTCGCAAAGTCCATACACTGGCTCAAGTGTGTCGAAGTCTAGACATCGCCGTTGGGCATCAAAGTCTGAACATTGGCCTCATGCTTTAAGTCTATACATTGGGTTGTCCGACCACAACTCTATACATTCGGTTGTTATAACTTGAGTCTTCAGTGCTCACAGCACACTTGTTCCAAGTCTGTGCACTGGTTAGGCTTCGTGAAGTCTATACAGTGGCTGAGCAATGTAAAGTCTACACATTGGTAAGGCTAGTTCATGCATTGTTCATCACATGTCTATACACTGCCATTCATGAGCTTATTCATTGAAGTCTATACACTGCATGCTCACTCAACTAACTCTATACACTCGTTTGTTAACCTTCAACTCTATACACTCGATTGTTAATTTCAAAGTCTATTCACTCAAGCTGCAGGTTGACTGTACACACTTTGTTAACAACTAACCAAGTATATACATCCAACTGATATCTACTTATGTCTGTGTGGCAGGTACTATTCGAGAAGCTTAAGGCACGTGATCCAAGGACCTGAGATGCTGACACGTGGCCAAATACCTGGGCGGGAAATGTGGAGGCCACACGCGCCCAGTGCTGCCTCTGCTCGAGCTGCTATAAAAGGGAGTCTCGGTTGTCTGAAGGAAAGTGATCGAAGCCTTGAGAGCATATAGTAGAATAGCAGAAGTGCAGAAGTGCTGAGAGTTCGATCCAGCTGAAGAGAAGAAGAGTTGCAGAGAAGAAGAAGAGAAGAGAAGAGACAGAGAGAGCCTGCGAAAGAAAAAGAGTGAAGAAGCAGAAGAGAAAGAGAGAGAGAGAGAAGGAGTTCGTAGAGAGGAAATGGGAAAAGCTTGAAGATCTATCCTCTGGCATTTGGATCAAATCCAAGCCAGACCTGCTCCCTTGAGAGCTACATTACTTGTATTTCATTTCCAGCTTTTGGCGCTGTGATTTTTCATCCTTCCTTATTTTCCTTTTTATCTTTTCATCTTTGTACTTTCGATCCTCTGGACTGAGGTCGGGTTCCTCCTGGTGGGTCAAGAGAAGGGAGATCTGATCTCCGGTTGCAAGTAGCTGGGAGCTACTTGTGGGTTCCCTCCGGTTTGGAGGAAGGAAGGATTGGTCCTCCGGTTCTGGGCTTGCGGGTGGCAAGTCCAGGGGTCCCTCCTGGTCTGGAGGAAGAGAGGTCTACGACCTCTGGTTTCCAAGTGGCTGGGAGTCACTTGGGTGTCCCTCCAGTTGGGAGGAAGAGGGGAGGTTGTTCCCCTGGTCATGCTGTGTGGCAGCAACTGTTTGCAGACTGTGTCTGCTTGGTTCTAGCGTTTGCTAGTGAAGCCTCACTCCTGTTGGGAGTGAGGGGTGGATGTAGGTCTGGAGGACCGAACCACCTAAAAATTATTTGTGCAGTGGTTTGCCTTGCGTTAGCTGCATATCTTCTACCTCCCATTCACAGGTTGTGCATGCTTGGCTAGTTGCATTATCTAGAGAGTTATTTTTTAGCATTATATTCTGCTAAGTGTGTTTGGGTTGTTTAGCTCTACCTTCGGTTCTGGTTGATCAGGTGGCTGCATTGTTGCAGTCCAACTGTTTGTTCATTTGTTGCCTTATCATTTCATCTTGGAAAGCTCATTAGTTTTTATTCCGCATATCTGAGCTTTAGAGTTTTAATTTGGGCTATATTTTCTAGAGGGGTACATTCACCCCCCCTCTGTATCCGGGCCTAGCACCCTAACAGTTGGTATCAGAGCGGGTGTCTGCATACAAGGTTCAGCGACCTGCAGATTCGATCTTGCAGTCTTAGGTGCTAATTTATTTTTAGTGCATCAATATTCCTGTTGCATTAATCTGTTGTGTTCTCATGGCTCATCCACCGATTTTCAGTGGTACGCATTTTAATGCATGGTTCGCTAGTCTGAAGAATTATATCAAATCTGTGAATCCAGACCTGTGGAAAGTAATTTCACATGGTCCTCATGAACTACCAAAGAAAAAGTCCAAATGGACTGACAGTCACAAGTCTATGCATGAAGAGAATCAGATAGCTATAAATCTAATGAAGGCAGCTACTGATAGAGCCTTTCACTCATGCTTCATTGATTGTAGTTCTGCTAAAGACATTTTGGATACACTGAAGCGAACTCAGGTGATAGATGTGGAAGATGCATGATGGCCAACAGAAGAAATCAAAGTGGCAGCGATCAAGGCAGCAATCAAACTGAAGAAGATGATGATGATGAGGTAAATCTCTTCGAGAATTTTTCTCTAGAAGATTGGGAAAATGCATATGCTGAATTATTTGAATCTCATGAACTGTTAAGAAAATAGTATAAAAAATTGAAGAAGGGTACTGGTTTAGATAGTTCAAGTTCTCCTTGTAGAAATTGTGTTGAATTGAAAAATATTCATGATGCCTGTATGTCTGATTTTCAAATATTTAAGAAACAAGTTTCATTATTGAAAACTGAAAATCAAGATCATATAAATGTGATATCTGAACTCAAAGAAAAATTCAACTCAGATAATGATAATCAGACTCTTGTTAACTATCATGACCCGTATGAAAAATTGCTGGAAAAACTTTGAAAGTGTGAACTCATATTTAAACAAGCTGAAATATGAAAATGATTCTCTAAGAACATCTGCTAATAAAAATGATAAAAAATCTGAGAAACTTGAGCAGGAGAAGAACTTATTTGCTGAAAAATTTGAAGCCATCAAATCTGTGAATGTGGAATTACAGAAAAACATTGAAAAGAAGGAAAAAGATTTGAAGGAATTCAAGGCTGGAAGAAAATTTGAAACTAACTCAGAAGATCAGACTTTGATAAATGAGTTAATTCAGAATGACAAGCTTAAGGAAAAAATGAGAAATTAAAAATGCTGAACTCCACTATGTCTGAGAGACTGCTAGCCTTAGAAAGAGGAAAAACTGTGTGTGTGAAGATTCTGATAAACTGAGCAATCTGGAACAGGAAGTTGAAAAATATAAAACTGCTAACAAAGTTTTGAATGAAGCTATGAATTGCTGTGAGCAAGAGATTGTCAGTTATGAGCTACATATTTCCTCTTTAGAAAATAAAATTCAGGATTTGAAAGTTTCCTTGTCTAAATTTGTTGATGGGCAGAAAAACCTAGACAAGCTACTAGGTATAAAAATCAACCCTAGGAAGGAAGGGCTGGGCTATAATCAGATAAACAAGAAGGAACTTCAGAACAAAGTTATGACATCTTTTGTAAGTTGTTCAGATGTAGCCACCACCTCTAAAGACAAACAGCCCGTTGCTCAGAAAATGTTGGGAGCAAAGGATAATTTTAAGAAAGAGGGACTGGGCTACAGTCCAATCATGAGGAAGGTCGATAAATCCAATTTGAAAACTATTTTTGTTAAATCTTCGGAACAGGAAAAGCCTTCTACTTCATCTTCACCTCAGTATAAGGCTAAGAAAATAGAAAAACATGATAAAAATCATAAAATGATTGGAAAACAGAAAATAAATAAAAAGGGTCCATCAGTGTTTGCTGATCACAGTCCTCACACACACTCACATGCATCTAAAAAGAAGATTATATGTCATTACTATCATAAAGTTGGACATCTGATGCATGAGTGTAAGTTGATGGAGAAGGATGATAAGAATGCTAGGAGATCTCATGATAAAAATCCTTCACCTCAGAAAAGGAGTGTCACATGTTCTAATTGTTATAAATTAGGACACTCAATTGCTCATTGTTGGTTTGCTAGTGGTAAGAAAACCTTTTATTCATATCATGCTAAATTCCCTGCAAACCAACATGTTTTTAGTAAAAACAAATCTATTTTTATGAACCAGCACATCATTTGTTTTAATTGCAACAAAAGGGGTCACAGGGACTCTGAATGCTGGTCAGGTTTTTGTAGAAGAAATTCTATTTCATGCTTTGAATGTGGAAAGACAGGCCACAGAGCCATTAATTGTTGGCATGCTCAGGGTAGAAAATTAAATTCTAAAACTGTTAAATTCCCTGCCATTAACAGAAAGTATCATGCATGCTATCACTGTGGGAAGCCAGGCCACAGAGCTGGAGATTGTTGGCATGTTCAGAATAACTCTGTAAACTCCATGTTGCGAAATTTACATGCCATCATTGTGGCAAGTCAGGTCATAGGGCTGCAACCTGTTGGCTGGCAGGATATCAAAAGTAAACTGGTTTTGACAAACAGAATTTTTATTCTGTTAACAAGAAATCTCATGCATATGCACATAGAATTCATGCTAACAAGAATGTGCATAAATCAGATCTGAAAACTGCTCCTAGAAATGTGCTGAGAAAACCTGCTAGAAGTAATACTGTCATGTCAGGACCCAAGACTTCTTGGGTGCCTGTTTGTGCAAAATAAGTTTGCTAACATGCAGGTGTGCCTTGGAAGCTGAAGAAAAAAGAGGGGTAATAAACCAAGGCACTCAAGAATGAAAACCCCTTCCTGAATCTTTCAGGTAAATTTCTTGCACTTCCTGTTTTTAGTTCTACTGCATGACATACTAAATCTATTTTTGCATATTCATTCTTCATCTGCATTGTCTGAATTGATATTTCTGAACTCTCCTCATCTGAAGTGCATATATGTGATTTGCATGTATAGTACATTGAAAAATCTGAACTGCATTTGAATGCTGTTTGAAAACTGTCTGTTGCATAGTTCACTAAAAATCTGATTTATACATAGGACTGCACATTGAATTATCATGATTGACCACTATGGTATGTAAATGGTAAGCTACCAAAAGACATGGAAATCTGTCTGGAGGTTCCTACTATATGTGAGGTGGTCGTTTAGACCAAGTGCTCCGCCTAGTACAATGGGTCTTTTTGCTTGATAGGGCAGTCTGAATGTGCATGAATCAAAATCATATGTTCAGTGTCTCATGGCAAACATTGCATATCTTCAGGGGGAGTTAATTGCATATCTTTGCATAGCATTCAGTGTTGAGTCTTTGCATGCATGTAGTTAATTGCATTGCATTTCATGAAAAATGCCAAAAAGATTGTCGGAATGCATAGTGTTAGGGGGAGTCAATGCATCTCATATAGGTTGTCAAATGCATACTCTTGTGAGAATTCATTATATACCCTTCATCATTGATCTTAGCTGACAAACCTTGATAATATCAGAAATCATTGAGCCTCGAAATCTCTCCTATCAATTGGTATCATTTGGCTTCAGAATTCCATCAGTCCTTCATGAAGATTTCAATGGGACTATCTCAATCATAAATCTGAAAACTCTTGAACTAGAAATCTTCTATTATACTTTTTTATGAATGACTGAAATAACTCATATGGTTTAAGTTTAATGTATTCAATGAGTTTAGCTTTAAAATCTCTTAAAAATATCTGAAGCATGTTTAATAAACCTTAACCATCTGTTTCATGCTGTCTTGTAAAATCCTCTGAAATCTGCATTCTTGAATACATGACTTTATTTGGTTAAGTACATGAAATTGTTATTGATTTGAAGCAAATGAATCTTTCTGAAATGTCTAAAGGGCATTTTCTGTCAAAGCAATGACCTTGGTCACTGAGAAACACATGTCCAAAGGACTGTGTCATGAGGTACCATAGTTAACTCTGATTAAGAATAATTAAATTCAGGCAGAGCAATGGCATGCACACTGAGAAATACAACTCACTCATCAAGAAATGATTTGCAGTGTGTCATGATGTGTAAATGCTATCTCTGTTCATATAAAGCATGACAGTTAGTCACACTAAGTGCTTAGGGATATTGGCCTCTGATCAAGGTATATCCTCTAGTTACAAGGTGTGTACTGAACTAGAGTGCTCGTAAAATTTGTATCATGAAAAATTGTTGAACGAATTGAAATATCTGAATATTGATGCTAAAATCAAATTGCTACAACCCTAGATAAAATCATATGACTTCATAATTGCTTGATTTCAATACTGATGCATGTAATTCCGAAAGAAGTCAATAAATTTGATTGTGTAAGAGAAAGGGAGTTTTATCAAGATAAATATGAGGGCTTGGTTCATTTTTATTAAACCATGGTTTTAGATATCAATACAGAATTTTATTGATAAACTCTACATACATCATGTTTAAACCATGTTGTTCAATAAAGCTCATTCATAAGCCCTTATAATGGAAGACTTTGAAAAACTTATGATTTGGATTTATGAGAATGACATTTCCTTGAAAATCTGACTAAAATTCTTGTAGTTGAAGCCTTTTTGAAAAATCTGATTATTTGAAACTCTTCTGCTCATTGTCCTTGGCTCATTGACCTGAACTTATCCTTATATGCCCCTATGGTCTTCTTCTCATCCATCTCATAAGATTCCATTTATTGAGGGGGAGCCTCCTTGTCATATGCATCATGCTGCATAGAAGGAGAAGAATTGTGCTCTTACATTCATATTTCTGGTATCTACATCTACATTCATACCCCTTCCCATAGTTTATTTTGATTATACCAAAGGGGGAGATTGTTTGCCAAAGAGGGAGAATATCATTCAATCAGTGCATGCAGGTTCCTTTTGATCATCTCTAACTCATGCTTTTTCTGAAACTCTTAAAGGGGGAGAATCATGTTCTTGCAAGGGGGAGAAATTGACTAAATTTTTATACATGCTATAATTTCTCAAACTATTTTCTTTTTGATGAAGTCACAGGGGGAGAATAGTTTGTGTCATCAGCATTACTCACAGTGTAGTATTGCCATCATCAAAAAGGGGGAGATTGTTGTGCCCCTGTGCTTTTGATGATTGGTTTTTTTTATGTGAGTTAATCACTGTGAGTCATCTTATTGTGTGTCATCATGCTATTATTCAGTCATTCTCTGATCATAATGCTTTCTTTTATATGCACGATAAATTCATGTTTTATCATGTAAATGTATGGAGTTCATAGGGCTGTTCTATAACATGCTCTACTTAATTCTGTCTACACTATGTCTGCACAGTCTCCACAGCAGTGTGTCAACTCCTTGAGCTGATGCGTCGACTCTTCAGTTCAATCTCTCAAGTCTATACACTCCATGCCCATTCAAGTCTATACATCAGTTTGATTCAAAGTCTGTACACTGCTTCACTTCGTCAAAGTCCATACATCCTCAGCTGAACCCCATGTCTGTACAACGGCCTCAATCTTCATCTATCTACACTCTGTTTGGATAGTATGGACAGTGGTGGGTCGACCCACCCTTGCTGATGCGTTGACCCATCAGAACACTGTTCTTTATAGTAAGCCCACACATTGGTCTTCTTGACTCAAAGTCTATACATCCGGAAGGGGGGCCAAGTCTATACAGTGCACTGTGTAGCCTGTTCGTGTTCAAGCTTGTTGGTGAAGTCTGTACATCGCTCGCTCCTTTAGCTTTCACCAAGTCTGTACAGCATGAACAGCTCGTCTCAATCCTTCGAAGTCTACACATTCATATGTCTTCTAAGTCTACACATTGCCAAAGTATGTGCAGCCCCAACTCTATACAACCGATTGATGTTGTAGTGTTCACCAAGTCTATACATCGCCTTCAGACCTTCAAGTCTATACACTGCTACAGAAACCAAGTTTGTACATCAGCTTCGCATCTGCAAGTCTGTACATTGGAGTCAGTTCACCAAGTCTATACACTGGACTTTGTTTCACCAAGTCTGTACACTCCACATCTTTCCTACGCTTGGCCAAGTCTATACACTCATACATTTCCCTACGCTTTCCTGGCCAAGTCTATACATCGCTAAGCCTGTACATTGCATACTGCTCAAACGATCAAAGCTCAAAGTCTGTACAGTGTGAAGTCTAAACATTAGCTCAGGGGCTTCAAGTCTATACATTGAACTATTCTTCAAAGTCTGTACAGTGGCTTCGAATCGGCAAGTCTGTACATCAGCTTCACTCACTCAAGTCCATACATCCACAGTGGTACTTCCATGTCTGTACAACGCTGAAGCCTTCACAAGTCTGTACACTGCTTGCGCCACACCAAGTTTGTACATCGCTTCAAGCGATTCAAGTCTATACAGCCAGCCTTCACGATTCAGAGTCTGTACATCGGTCCTTCAGCGTCTCATGCATCGTCTCACTCTCGCAAAGTCCATACACTGGCTCAAGCTTGTCGAAGTCTAGACATCACCGTTGGGCATCAAAGTCTGAACATTGGCGTCATGCTTCAAGTCTATACATTGGGTTGTCCGACCACAACTCTATACATTTGGTTGTTATAACTTGAGTCTTCAGTGCTCACAGCACACTCGTTCCAAGTCTGTACACTGGTTAGGCTTCGTGAAGTCTATACAGTGGCTGAGCAATGTAAAGTCTACATATTGGTAAGGCTAGTTCATGCATTGTTCATCACATGTCTATACACTGTCATTCATGAGCTTATTCATTGAAGTCTATACACTGCATGCTCACTCAACTAACTCTATACACTCGTTTGTTAACCTTCAACTCTATACACTCGATTGTTAACTTCAAAGTCTATTCACTCAAGCTGCAGGCTGACTGTACACACTTTGTTAACAACTGAACCAAGTATATACATCCAACTGATATCTACTTATGTCTGTGTGGCAGGTACTGTTCGAGAAGCTGAAGGCACGTGATCCAAGGACCTGAGATGCTGACACGTGGCCAAATACCTGGGCGGGAAATGTGGAGGCCACACGCGCCCAGTGCTGCCTCTGCTCGAGCTGCTATAAAAGAGAGTCTCGGTTGTCTGAAGGAAAGTGATCGAAGCCTTGAGAGCATATAGCAGAATAGCAGAAGTGCAGAAGTGCTGAGAGTTCGATCCAGCATAAGAGAAGAAGAGTTGCAGAGAAGAAGAAGAGAAGAGAAGAGACAGAGAGAGCCTGCGAAAGAAAAAGAGTGAAGAAGCAGAAGAGAAAGAGAGAGAGAGAGAAGGAGTTCGTAGAGAGGAAATGGGAAAAGCTTGAAGATCTTTCCTCTGGCGTTTGGATCAAATCCAAACCAGACCTGCTCCCTTGAGAGCTACATTACTTGTATTTCATTTCCAGCTTTTGGCGCTGTGATTTTTCATCCTTTCTTATTTTCCTTTTTATCTTTTCATCTTTGTACTTCCGATCCTCTGGACTGAGGTCGGGTTCCTCTTGGTGGGTCAGGAGAAGGGAGATCTGATCTCCGGTTACAAGTAGCTGGGAGCTACTTGTGGGTTCCCTCCGGTTTGGAGGAAGGGAGGATTGGTCCTCTGGTTTTGGGCTTGTGGGTTGCAAGTCCAGGGGTCCCTCCTGGTCTGGAGGAAGAGAGGTCTGCGACCTCTGGTTTCCAAGTGGCTGGGAGTCACTTGGGTGTCCCTCCGGTTGGGAGGAAGAGGGGAGGCTGCTCCCCTGGTCAAGCTGTGTGGCAGCAACTGTTTGCAGACTGAGTCTGCTTGGTTCTAGCGTTTGCTAGTGAAGCCTCACTCCGGTTGGGAGTGAGGGGTGGATGTAGGTCTGGAGGACCGAACCACCTAAAAATTATGTGTGCAGTGGTTTGCCTTGTGTTAGCTCCATATCTTCTACCTCCCATTCACAGGTTGTGCATGCTTGGCTAGTTGCATTATCTAGAGAGTCATTTTTTAGCATTATATTCTGCTAAGTGTGTTTGGGTTGTTTAGCTCTGCCTTCGGTTCTGGTTGATCAGGTGGCTGCATTGTTGCAGTCCAACTGTTTGTTCATTTGTTGCCTTATCATTTCATCTTGGAAAACTCATTAGTTTTTATTCCGCATATCTGAGCTTTAGAGTTTTAATTTGGGCTATATTTTCTAGAGGGATACATTCACCCCCCCTCTGTATCCGGGCGTAGCACCCTAACAATTAAGCTTCATGTTGTACCTCAGGAGGGTGTCGAAGGTCTCGGCAAGGTCGGTGAAGTGGTCTTCGGCCTTAGGAGTCTTGACGAGCAAGTCGTCAATGTAGGCCTCGATGTTCCGTCCTAGCTGTTCCTTGAACATGTGATTGACCAGCCTTTGGTACGTAGCTCCAGTGTTCTTCAACCCGAAAGGCATCCGGGTGTAGCAATATATTCCGTAGTCAGTAATGAAGGCGGTCTTCTCGACATCTTCTGGGTTCATTCTGATATGATGGTAACCTGAATTGGCATCTAGGAAATTGAGTATCTCATTGCCCGAGGTTGAGTCAACCAATTGGTCGATGCTCGGCAACGGATAACAGTCCTTAGGGTGGCCTTATTCAGGTCGGTGAAATCCACGCACATCCCCCATTTGCCTGATGATGCGGGACGGAACTGACAAATGGACTAAACCTATGATGAAGACCAAGTGCGGCCAGCACTCACACGTGACAAGGCAAGCCGAGTGATCGATCTCCGTACTATTCCTCCGAAGAGAGGCGTCTCTCAACAAGAAACCCAAGTCCACGGTCGTCCCTATGAGGGAAGCGAGTGGATCAAAGCGGCAAAGGAGCCGACGCGCAACTATAGGAGTCTAGTCCGAGCTCGGTGCTCGACTAGGGCCACGGAATGGGATACTCTCACTCACGATCTCGCGGTGTTGAATGCTAGCTAGGATCCCTACACTCTCACGCGGCATACAAGATCACATACTAGTAAAGCAAACTGCCAAGGGGGGGGAGCGTCGCACGTACCTCCACGCCTAGGCGTGGGGAAGGAACCCCGGCCGAGACCGACAACCCCGATACACACAATGAAAGAATAGGTACAAGCCAGCAATGGTGCCCACTCCTCGCAGGGAGATAACAGGCTACAACAATTCCATTCGGGGCGGCCGATACACGGGCTGACGGGCGGCACTCGGTGAAGGGTTGGCCACGAGGAGGGTCCGGATGACGATCGGCAGAATCGCAGCAACGCGCGACTCGGTGGTAAACGTTCCCACGAATGGATCCGGAGTCCGATTGGGGCGCCGTCAGCGAGGGCGCGTAGTTAGGTCGCAGGAGGAAGCCTCGGCCAAAAGGCGTGCTCAGATTCCGTCCGTGGAAGCCGTGGCCGCACCTGCAAGTGGGGACAAGGAATCTGCTCCCAGAACTGCGCTGTCGAGCGGGGAAAATGGTAACTCGCTGCTCCGGTAGGCGAACGAGGCCCCGCTTGTGGGAGGACGTCGGGGACGCAGAGCAGCAGGTCCGGACCAAAGAGCTCGATCAGATCTGGTCGTGGTTGGACGCTGTGAACTTTGGAAATCGCCGGTTGTCCTGGCACCGGGTGGACTGGGCAGACCCGCGCGACCTCACGGGAACGGACGCCACGAACAGCTCGGACGTCGGAACGAGACGAGGTTGGCGGCGTTGGAAAGAGGACGACGAGAGGTACAAACCCTGAAGAAATCAGCTCCAAACTCGGAGTTTTCCGTCCTGTGGGATTTTCTCAAGAAGGAGGGTGGATCTGGGCGCGCAGAGAGGGAGGCTCCTGCGCTAGCTCACGAGAAAACTCGCCACGGGTGGTGCCGACCTCGGATCGAGGCGAAACCAAAGCCCACGCGCTGCCGACTCGTAGAAGTATCCACCAAAAAAAGGAGGGGCTCGGATTCGACCCGCACCGGATGGGGACGCCGCTGCAACTCGGGGCCGAATCTGGAACACGCGAACTCGAACCGGAGACGAAGTAGAAGGGAGGAAGAACCTCGGCGTCGCACCGAGGGGATGGGGAGTCGCACCCCGGGGTTGCTCCCGTCGCAGGAGCAGAGGAGGAAGAGAGGGTCGCCCTCTCCAAGGGGTGGCTGCGCAAATGGCTGCTCAATCAAAATATTTCATTCATTAATTAATTTCCTCCAAAGAAAATGCTAAGACTATATAGTTGGGGAGGGGAGCTAGGGTTTCTACCACCAAATGGGGAGATGGGGGCGCAAATGGGAGGGGGTAGGGGCGGCCAGCTCTCCTCCCATCAAGGAGGGAATCTCTCCTTCAATCAAGGAGGTTCCTCCAATCAAGGAGGGATCAAAGGAAGGGGCGGCCAAAGGAGGGAGTGGAGAAAGGGGAAGGCGGCTGCCACCTCTTCCACTTGGAGGAGGTGAGAGGTGCGCCCAAAACCCTAACCCTAGGGGTTGGGTGCGCAAACCCCAAATGGGCCAAGAGAAGTGGAGCACAAGATGGCCCACTAACCCCTTTGCCCTCTAAATAAGCCTACAAAGCACAAAAGATGTCTAATTGGCCTACAAAGGCCTACAACTAGATAGAAGTGTCCACGCAGGGACTAATCCAAGGCCCAACATGGCCTAAAGCATGAAATAAATGGGGATAACTCTGCTAGTCTGCTAAATGATCGCCGAGCCAAAGGGATGCCGGCGTGCTCCGTGTGCTCCGTCGAGTGAAGCGGCGCGTGTCCTCACCAATTCTCCCCGGGTGGGAAGAACTCGACCCCGTCGAGTAAGGGTCACGGTCGCTCAAGTAACGCTCCAGCAGGTCCGGGTCGATCTGCTCCAGCTCTCCACGTGTGATCCAGGTGTCGTCTGTCGCAGGGTGCCCTCTCCAACGCACTAGAAAGCGCTGGTAGGCTCCGCTCCTGGTCGTGGTCACCTGCTCATCCAGTATGCAATCTATATGCTCGCGTGTCTGTAATGGGGCTGGAGGAGGTGGACGCTCAGATGGTGTAATGCTCTCAACAGGAGGGGTAGGCCCAAAAAGCTCACTGGGAATCACCGCGGGATCCCGATATGCCACCAGATCAGAGACATTGAACGTCGAACTGATCCCATAGTCGTCTGGTAGCTCAATCTCATACGCATTCGACCCTATTCGCTTCAGAACTCGGAAGGGTCCTGCACCGCGGTCCTGGAGTTTCTTCACGGCCCCCGAAGGGAACCGTTCAGGTCTAACCCTGATCATGACGTACTCTCCCACTTGGAACTCACGGGTGCGTCGATGCGCATCAGCTAGATCCTTATAACGTGCGTTGCTGGCCTCGAGGGGGTGATGATGATGTAGACTCCAAACTAGTGGCGTGGACTCATACCGATATGAATGCATGGGTGGCCCAGGGCATCCAAACATAGACCCAGCATGTCTATGACGCCTACATGACTGGACAACACGGGGAGGACCAGGACAACCAAAGTTGTATCTATCATGCATGGGTGTCCTACGGAATGTGGTAGACTCATGGGGACTAAATTGCCCAAACTCACTCATGACATTCCCTATATGAGACAAACCCCTATATGATGGTGGACATGAAGAAACATGGGGAAGAGACATGTGTCCCTGGCCTCCTAAGCTCGGGCATCTGGATGCCGGTAAGGTGAGGTGTTGACTAGAAGGCCTAGGTGGTGTATGATAGTGGACCTCCTCGACAAGGTGGGGAAAAGAATATGGGTCGAGAGGCTCACTAGGGAGGGGATCGAAAGGGTCAAAGAAATGATGACCCCTCCCGACAGGTCCCTTCACTATACTTGCCCATGTGCGACATTCGCCCAGGTGCAGATAATCACCTTCAGGCACTCTCATGTATGGGGCAAGAGGCTCATGAGGAAGGCAAGGAAGGCAAGGTTCCTCCCTCGGGACCGTGAAACCATAAGCGGGGACAAAATCAACCTCCACGGGTATGGGAAATAATAAAAGGACCTCGGATGTGATATGTCCTATGGTGTAGACCGAGGTAATAGACCCCAAAGCAGGGAGTGTAAAGCTATGACTATAGGGTTGGTCAGACCCTAAGGTCAACATATAAGTCAACTCCCATTGATAATCTAAACTCCTAAGGAAGTCCTTCACATTTTCAAGAAAGCAGAAGGACCGAAAAGTGGTGTGAAAGGAGTTAAGGGGTATTATTGGGAGGGCTGGTCCCATGGGTGTATAGCAAGGAATGGAGACATCTAGAAGTGGACCCTCCCTTAGCCAGCTAGCTAAAGACTCTCCAATGACCAGTTCACCCTCGGAAGGTAAGAATGTCTCTATATGAGGGTCTAAGGGTGAAGCCTCTCTCTCGGGAGTGGAAACTGAGTCCTCTATGATGTGGAGGGGCCCCTGGCTCTCAGTCGAGGGTCTCAGGCCGAGAGTGTCGGCCTTAACTTCCAAAGGTTCAGGCACGACTGGGTGCTCCATGGGGTCACTCCCTAACTCCTCGACCCCCGTTAGATACTCCTCAATCAATTCCTGTTCAGCCTCGTAAATCACTGGAACAAAAGGCGGAGTGGATCGCTGGGGTGGTGGCAGGCATGAGCACGGAGGCGGAGCGGACTGTGGGCTAGGGGAAATCGATGATCCCATAGGAGTGCCCATCCTTTCTAGTTTCTCCCTAACGAGTTGCAGGAGTTCTGCGAAGGGGAGATCTCTCAAGTTAGGGGCATTCGGGGAGACTTGCTGGTAATCATGAGATTTAGTCTCGGGCTTAGACTCACAGACAGGTGGCACCTTGCTCCTCCAACTATGATGTGCTCGGTTGGGGGTAAGAGGTGATGGGCGTTGCGGAGGTTGAGCCCTTAGAGTGGCCTTAGACTGATCGAGGGAGATAGGAGGAGTGGTAGTGCTCCTCGGGCTATGGGTCTCTGAGTAGGAGGCGAAGCGTTGGGGAGCGTAGATCCTCCTAAATTCTACCTTCATCTCCTCCCATGAGTGTATGGGCTCTTGCCTCCAACCTGCCCTAAGACCTACTATGTGATCCCACACTTCCCTAGCTTGAGGTGAAAGTTGACCCCTGGCAATGTTGACTCTCTCGGAACCATATATCCAATTCTTCTCAAAGTATTTTCCCATGGTAGCCTCCCACTTTAGATAGGCTCTAGGGCTCGATCCATCAAAGCGAAGGTCCCCATCTACAATGATGTCCAGGAATAGAGGGTCGGTCGGACCCTTGTGGAGGATGTAAGGAGTAGCCATGATGAAGCACCTGAGGACTCTAAATACACATGCACGCCCTAGGACTATGGAAGGGACATGTAGGACAACTAAGGGATGGGACTAGACACAACTCAAAATGGTGAAGGAAACTGGGGAAGAATACGGACTCAAATGCACCTAAAACAGACCTAATGACTTACATGCAACTTAGACAGATCTAATGCTCTAATTTGCACCCTAGACAACCTAAAGACTCAAATGACCTAAGACCCCAATTTGCTAGAACAAACTGGTTCCCTAAGCTCTGATACCAAATTTGATGCGGGACGGAACTGACAAATGGACTAAACCTATGATGAAGACCAAGTGCGGCCAGCACTCACACGTGACAAGGCAAGCCGAGTGATCGACCTCCGTACTATTCCTCCGAAGAGAGGCGTCTCTCAACAAGAAACCCAAGTCCACGGTCGTCCCTATGAGGGAAGCGAGTGGATCAAAGCGGCAAAGGAGCCGACGCGCAACTATAGGAGTCTAGTCCGAGCTCGGTGCTCGACTAGGGCCACGGAATGGGATACTCTCACTCACGATCTCGCGGTGTTGAATGCTAGCTAGGATCCCTACACTCTCACGCGGCATACAAGATCACATACTAGTAAAGCAAACTGCCAAGGGGGGGAGCGTCGCACGTACCTCCACGCCTAGGCGTGGGGAAGGAACCCCGGCCGAGACCGACAACCCCGATACACACAATGAAAGAATAGGTACAAGCCAGCAATGGTGCCCACTCCTCGCAGGGAGATAACAGGCTACAACAATTCCATTCGGGGCGGCCGATACACGGGCTGACGGGCGGCACTCGGTGAAGGGTTGGCCACGAGGAGGGTCCGGATGACGATCGGCAGAATCGCAGCAACGCGCGACTCGGTGGTAAACGTTCCCACGAATGGATCCGGAGTCCGATTGGGGCGCCGTCAGCGAGGGCGCGTAGTTAGGTCGCAGGAGGAAGCCTCGGCCAAAAGGCGTGCTCAGATTCCGTCCGTGGAAGCCGTGGCCGCACCTGCAAGTGGGGACAAGGAATCTGCTCCCAGAACTGCGCTGTCGAGCGGGGAAAATGGTAACTCGCTGCTCCGGTAGGCGAACGAGGCCCCGCTTGTGGGAGGACGTCGGGGACGCAGAGCAGCAGGTCCGGACCAAAGAGCTCGATCAGATCTGGTCGGGGTTGGACGCTGTGAACTTTGGAAATCGCCGGTTGTCCTGGCACCGGGTGGACTGGGCAGACCCGCGCGACCTCACGGGAACGGACGCCACGAACAGCTCGGACGTCGGAACGAGACGAGGTTGGCGGCGTTGGAAAGAGGACGACGAGAGGTACAAACTCTGAAGAAATCAGCTCCAAACTCGGAGTTGTCCGTCCTGTGGGATTTTCGCAAGAAGGAGGGTGGATCTGGGCGCGCAGAGAGGGAGGCTCCTGCGCTAGCTCACGAGAAAACTCGCCACGGGTGGTGCCGACCTCGGATCGAGGCGAAACCAAAGCCCACGCGCTGCCGACTCGTAGAAGTATCCACCAAAAAAAGGAGGGGCTCGGATTCGACCCGCACCGGATGGGGACGCCGCTGCAATTCGGGGCCGAATCTGGAACACGCGAACTCGAACCGGAGACGAAGTAGAAGGGAGGAAGAACCTCGGCGTCGCACCGAGGGGATGGGGAGTCGCACCCCGGGGTTGCTCCCGTCGCAGGAGCAGAGGAGGAAGAGAGGGTCGCCCTCTCCAAGGGGTGGCTGCGCAAATGGCTGCTCAATCAAAATATTTCATTCATTAATTAATTTCCTCCAAAGAAAATGCTAAGACTATATAGTTGGGGAGGGGAGCTAGGGTTTCTACCACCAAATGGGGAGATGGGGGCGCAAATGGGAGGGGGTAGGGGCGGCCAGCTCTCCTCCCATCAAGGAGGGAATCTCTCCTTCAATCAAGGAGGTTCCTCCAATCAAGGAGGGATCAAAGGAAGGGGCGGCCAAAGGAGGGAGTGGAGAAAGGGGAAGGCGGCTGCCACCTCTTCCACTTGGAGGAGGTGAGAGGTGCGCCCAAAACCCTAACCCTAGGGGTTGGGTGCGCAAACCCCAAATGGGCCAAGAGAAGTGGAGCACAAGATGGCCCACTAACCCCTTTGCCCTCTAAATAAGCCTACAAAGCACAAAAGATGTCTAATTGGCCTACAAAGGCCTACAACTAGATAGAAGTGTCCACGCAGGGACTAATCCAAGGCCCAACATGGCCTAAAGCATGAAATAAATGGGGATAACTCTGCTAGTCTGCTAAATGATCGCCGAGCCAAAGGGATGCCGGCGTGCTCCGTGTGCTCCGTCGAGTGAAGTGGCGCGTGTCCTCACCACCTGAAGCTTTTGGTACCAGGATGACGTTGGCTAGCCACGTTGGGTACAGGACTGGTCTAAAAAGGCCAGTCACTTGTCCCTTGGTGACCAGCGCCTTCATAATCGCCTGCCTCTCTTGTGCGTGCTTCCTTCTGCGTTGCTGTACGGGTTTCATGGCGGGGTCGAGGTTGTGCTTGTGCATTACAGTCTCCTCTGGTATCCCAGAGAGTTGATCATCAGCCCAAGCAAAAACTCAGATGTACTCAGAAAAGAACTTTTTATATTGCTGTTGAACCTCAGATGGTAGGTCGGCTCCGATCTTTACTCCTAGGGCCGGGTCATCGTTTAGGAAAATCGCCAGCAATTCGCCACCGGGTTCGGTGGTTGCGGATTTATCCTCGACTCCTCGCGGGCCCTTTTCCTTCCCGTCCGGCCTTGTGGCCACTACCGAGATATTATAGCACCTTCTGGCCGCGGCCTGGTTACCTCGGACTTCCCCCAACCCGTTTTTGGTGTGGAACTTCATTTTCTTGTGATAAGTAGACGGTACCACCTTTATTCGGCTGAGGATTCCCCGGCCGAAGATGGCGTTGTACGCTATCATGCCTTTAATCACTATAAAGTCCACCATGACCGTAACGGTTTTGGGTGGGGTGCCGAGGGTAACCGGCAGGCTTAGGGATCCCTCGGGATAGGTTGCCAGGCCGTTGAACCCGCAGAGGGGGGTTCGGACCAGGCAGAGTTTGGTTGGATCCTCCCCCATCTTAAGGAAATAGTCATAAGACAATACATCAGTGGCACTCCCATTGTCAACTAAAATTATATCTATGTTACAATGGTTTATTGTAGCCGAGATTACGAGGGCGTCGTCATGTGGGGTGCTCAGCCCTTCCAGGTTTCGGTCGGAGAAGACTATGGCCAGGGGATCACTCGGCGAGGTCTTGGGAGGCTCCATGGCTCGGCCCACCCGCTCGGCATGACGCTTCCTTCCTCGACTGTTGTCACCTCCTGATGACGTCCCTCCGGAAATGATGTTGATGTGGACCCCTCGGGGGGGCGTTGTCGATCTCCTCTGGGGCGCCTCGATCTTCTTTTCACTCGACTGTGAACCGAGCTAGGTGACCCAGACGATGAGGCGCTCGATCTCGTCCTGGAGCTGGTGGCAGTCACCAGTGTGGTGCCCGTGATCGCCGTGGAACAAGCAATGCTTGTCGCAATTACGGTTCTTCAACCTCATCGGCTCGGGTTAGCGGAGGAGTCCCGAGTCCTTGATGTCTTCATAAATCTCGTAGACCGGTGTGGCTAGTGGGGTGTACTGCTCGTACTTCCGCTTACATTTTGCGTCACGGTCTCACTTTTTCCCCAAGCCTGAGTTTGGCTCGAAAGCCCGCTTCTTGTCGCCCTCCCGACCCGAGCCGGTTGCGTCTCAGCAAGCGCTGAGCACCTCTTCGTACTCGACGTGGCGCAATGCCAGAGTCACTAGCTCAGGCAAGGGTCGAGGGCGGGTGGAGGACAAGTTCACGGTGGAGATTCTCGTCTCGGGTGCCCCCAGTCAGCGCGGTTATGGCTGACGCCACATCCAGGCGGGGAATTCTCAGGGATTCTGACTTAAATCGGTGAATATAAGCCCGGAGTCTTTCCCTTTGCGCCTGTTTAAGGGCTAGGAGCCCCGCTACCGACCTTGGGGGGGCACTTCCGGTGAAACGATCTTTGAAGACTCGCCCGAATTGCTTGAAGTCTCGGATGGATCCGGGGGCGAGGGCCCGGAACCATGCTTGAGCACATTGGACCAAGGTGGTCACGAAGGCTCGGCATTTGATGGTGTCAGACGCTCCGTGCAGGGTCATCAGAGCGTCGAAGCTGTCGTAATGATCGGCCGGGTCGCCCTGGCCGTCGTAGCACTTGAAGGTAGGGATGGAGGTCCTGGGAGATACCTCTACCTTCAAGATGTATTCAGAGAACGGGGATTTTTCCTCGTCCTCTGGAAAAGAGATCTTCTGCAGGGCGCGGAGGGCACTCTCTTGTTCTGCAAAACGTCTCTCAAAATCTCACAATCAGAGGGATAACTCTGAATGTTGTCGTACCGTGGGGCTGGGAGGGGCATCTCGGTGATCCCCGAGAACATCGTTCTCCGGGTTTGGGCGGCGCGCCCCCTGCTCTCCCCTTCTTGGCGTGGAGGAAGCCTCTTGCTCCGGAGGTTGAGCCTGCGAGGGTCCTTCTATCCTGTTGCGTATGAGCTGCTGGTCGCGGAGAGTGAAGCGGCCTCCGGCAGTGTGTTGGGATGCATTCTCGCGGGGAGGACTCCCTTACGGGGTGCGCGACCTTCCATCCCTACCCGCCTGGGTCCTCATGAGGTCCACAAGGATATCCAATTTTGCGTTGAGGGCTTGGAATGCGTCGCTGCCTGGAGGGAGTCCCGCCGCCGCGGGGGGTGGCGGTGGTGGTGGTCCCATCGGCGCGGGTGTTGGTGCCGGAGGGGGGGTTTCGTGAGGTCTGAGAGGGACCTTCCACCGCGGCTACAATGGTCTTTCCCCTATCGCCGGCGGACTTCCTCCCTGAGCTCCTTCACGCCATGTTGGCTTTTTACACGTTTCCCACAGAAGGCGCCAAATGAAGAGGCGTGATCTCGCGCTGGTCCTGAGTGGATCAAAGATCACCGGAATGAGAACTGTAAGACAGGGAAACGGATCAGAGGGGGGGCCCAGGGGGTGAATCCCTGGGGAAAACCCTCCGATGCTTAAGTCAGTGAAGCTATGACAGGAGCACTAATGGGAGGAAAGACTTATGCGCGAGATCCCTCTCCACCAGAAGGGTGAAGTGGTTCCTACTCAGGAGTTTTGAGCGTATGATTGCCCTTACCTTTCGCCGGAGGGTATCCCTGGGTTAAATAGGTCACCGTCTTCGGGAGTCCTGTAAGTCGAGGAGTTTCAGGTGTGGGTTACGTCCTCGACGTGGGATTTTATTGCCCTATTGTGGGAGCGTTATCACCTTGGGGAGTTGGAGTCCCTCGCCTTTATGAATTCCTGCCCATAGAGGACTCTTAACGGTTGCATGGATAAGTAATCATCGGCCGTAACGAGCTCAGAGAGGCCAGCCCTATCAGGGCGGTAGGCTTAGCTCGGACGAAGATGGGTCGGATTGGTCGACATGCACCTTCTTCCCCTGGGTGGAGAGATGGCGGGCATGGACCTTTCCTATGACCTGACCGACGCTCGGGCCTTCCGAGCCTAGAGGCCGCCTAGGAAGGTAGTATCCTCGAGCGAAACTTTTATTGGGCTTTCTCGCCTAAGTGGGCCCCAGGGGGCTGTCACCTGGCTGAGCTGAGCCTTGTTGGGCCCTGAGGGGCCTAGTTCGGCTGCTCTTAATTGGGCTACAGAAATCCCCATCTCCATGGGGTATTAACTAGTAACATTAACTAGTTATTATTTTAATAGATTTTATTGAGTTACTCGGCGAATCACCCAGAACACTGTAGCATGTTAGTTATACCTTTTTACTTTGATGGCATGTTCATGGGCGCCGGAGTGGCCTTTGGCCATGAAATTTTACAGCGGTGTTGCTAGGGTAGTGAGCGAGGTCGTGGGGATGGCATCTCCTTTTTCCCATCATAAGATAGGCCTCCCCTCAAGCAAAATTTTTTTTGAACATCATATTAGGTAGAGTTTTTCGTGCTCTTCAATTTGGTATATAGTTTGTGTGATTCCGGCATGTATACATCAAAGAATCTGAGGGTTAAAGTTTCTCTGCATTATTCATGGAATGGGCGCCCACACACAAAGTCACCCATTCTTTTTAATATAGTACTTGCACCACTTAAAATCTATGAATATCTTTAATGTCCTCTTACTTCTGTAAATCGGTTCAAACGATGCCCTTTCTTTGTTTAAAAAAATTTCAAACCAATAGGAACGCACGACCATATGAATAGACGCTAATTTATTTTCTTTTATTCAACGTCTGTTGCATTAGTCGCTCATTTTAATTTTAATAAAATGTATCTAAATCTTAGAAAATTCACATCTTATGATCAAAGTTAGTAAAAAATTACAATATATATATTTTCATGATCCTTGTAAATTCCTCTTAATTACCATAAATTTAGTTTGAAATATCTCCTTTTATTTGAAAAATGCTACTGTTCATCACCTGAATGAACAGTAACCCGTTTAAACCGTGAGCCCATAATCACCATAGATCACTTACTATGGTTAGACTATTATCACCCTAGTACCTAGTCTTCTCTCTTTTTGTAAAAGCACCTAATAACAAACTATTACAAGCGACATTTTTATTACGTCTTTGCTAATTATTTTATGTTATTATTGTCTATTAATTAAATCAAATTCACATCTTTATCATGGATGCGTATTAAAGAACTAGCGCCTCATTATAGGGATGCTAATCTGAAATAACTTTATTTTAATTTGGTTAATCCTAGAATTGGCATCTTTTCCAAGAGACGCGGATTCTAGAATTAGCGCCTTCTCATACAGATGCGAATTTCCTATCTTTATGTTTCCCACTGTCTTGACCCATACCGCGGGTCGCTTGGCACCAGGGTCTCATGGCCAAGGCATGGTCCCTATTTCTGGTTCTATCGCATTACTCTCTATCTCTTGGTGAGGTTAGGACCCTCCGTCGGATACTCCTTCCGTTGGATTGGAACTTTCTTCATTGAGACCTCCGTATCTCTCAAGACAGCCCAGCGGATTGTATCCTAAAACCCATGAAAATCATATTTTGTCATGTCACTCTGAAGAAACATGACACCCTAGCCATCATAGAACGCCCCGATGGGTTTTTGTGAGAACCTAGACACTGTCTAGAATTGGCGTCTGGGACAGTCGTCGCCATTTCTTAAATTAACGTCCATATAGTCGACGCGAATTCTTTCATGCCGTATTGTTTAGTGCAATTAGCGCCCACCCTAGGGGATGCAAATTCTAAAATTTATGTCATCCTGAGTGGATGCCAAATTTACCCAGATTACTGCTGCACTCTATGGTTTAATTCTTTTGAACTTGATAACGTCTAGTAATTATTGGGCCTTCGACCGCATGATTGTTATGTCCATTAGGACGAAAGTCCTAAACTAATAATAAACCCATGAGGAAGACCACTGGCTCATGAGGTAAAATGAACTAATGATAAACCCACGAGGAAGATCACTTTCTCATGAGGTAAAACGAACTAATGATAAATCCATGAGGAAGACCACTGGCTCATGAGGCTAAACGAGTTATAAATAAGCCCATAAGGAAGGATTACTGGCTCATGCGGCATACTAAATGAATAATGAATGAACCCATGAAGAAGACCTCTGGCTCATGAGGTGAAAGATATCATGACAAACCTATGAGGAAACACTACTGACTCATTAGGAAATTCTTGAACTGACTTGAGTGCTTGATAATCATGAATTCCTACCCAAGAAAGGGTATTTACTTGAAAATCAAATAGCCGATATCTTGTGACATGATGTTAAAACTGTATGCTTGATATATCTTGCGACTTGGTTCAACTTTTCTTGCTAGTTATTTCATGCCTTGTCCTATTGTTATATTCTCTACATCAACTCGCATTCATTCATGCATGATCATAATACATTGCATAAGATGTTAATTACTTTAAGCAAGCTTGGATCATAGAGATGTAATTCCTACTAAGCATTCGCTCACCTAGTGTTTTTCAATATTTTTCAGGTAATAATGAAGACAAATATAATCAAGATGGGCAAGAGTGAAGAGAGCTTTTGGAACTTAGATTAGCCTTATAGTCTTGTGTCTAGTCTAGCTAGGTGGAAAGTCTATTGTAATTTTTTTTTCATTGAGTCTATTAGTTGAGTCAATTTGTAATGAACTTATATTTGGAATTTCAATGAAATTTGTTTCGCCAAATTATATTTTGCCTTTATGGTTTAATCTAATTATTCATGACTGTTCGCTACCACGTTCCGAGCATATTTCCGCTGCTATCGGTTCGGGGCGTGACATCTCCCCCAGACCCGGGGTTTGCAGGGTGTGAAATAGAGACTCGCCCGTGGACAGGTCCGAGACGGCCTCAGAAATCATGGGTGAGCTGAGATCAATTACCCTAACACCCAAGTTGGGTACGGAACCCCAAGGACTAGCCTATGAGGGGCTCCGACAGCCCACGGGCAGTAGTACCCGGTGCCTCAGAACATATTTTCTTCTTGTATTGTCCATCACGTGGCCATTTCTATTCACCTCTCGATCGGAGCTCCACGAGGACCACGCTATGGAGAATCGAGTCCCGGGGGCCTGAGGTGGTCATCGCAGGAAAGCGAACAAAGCACCTTGGCACACGAAGGAAACATTTGAACTGTAGAGAGTTTGGGAGAAGTGACAGATCCCCCACAACTCATGGAAGTGAGTGAGAGGACAGTCGATCATTTCATCAAAAAGAAAGAAAGAAAGAAAGTTGGGTACGGAACCCCAAGGACTAGCCTATGAGGGGCTCTGACAACCCACGGGCAATAGTACCCGGTGCCTCAGAACATATTTTCTTCTTGTGTCGGCCATCATGTGGCCATTTCTATTCGCCTCTCGATCGGAGCTCCCCGAGGACCACGCTATGGAGAAGCGAGTCCCGAGGGCCCGAGGTGGTCATCGCAAGAAAGCGAACAAAGCACCTTAGCACACGAAGGAAACATTTGAACTCTAGAGAGTTTGCGAGAAATGACGGATCCCCCACAACTCATGGAAGTGAGTGAGAGGACAACCGATCATTTCCTCAAAAAAGAAAGAGAGATATTATACATCCATCGGTTTCAGTGGTCTACATTATGAAATAGGGAAGAATTGTTTAAGATAGGAGAAGGGGAGAAGCATCAGGGCCATATCATCTAAAAATATTTGAGATTCTTTTCATTCTCTGAAAAAAAAGGAACAAGGTACAGTGGGAATTGTACATCATGCCCAAAGCAAAACAGAAAAGAGGAACGAAGAAGAAAGTAGAAAACGAAGATGGGGTAGAACCCATGCCATGACTCAAATTTTTTTTCTTGGGTCTCCAATGAGATGGAAGGATAAGGGAGAATGTTAACATGCTGATTTGTTTTGATTGTGTGTTGACTGATGGCAACGATGAAGTTTGACTTCGTTGACTGCATAGTTAACTTTGTCAACTTTATATTGACATAATGATGTGTGTATTTTGATGACTTTTATATGTCAGATAAACATATAAATGTGGTTTGCATCTTTACACTTAGTCTGTGCATGCATATATCAAGTCGGTGCAACTCTTGTTGCTGCACACGACTAAGTCGTTGCAATGCCTTTCATGCATTAGGTAAGTCGATGCAATCATTATTCCAGCACGCGACCAAGTCGTGCATGCTTAAGTCTAGACAAAGCAAGTCGGTGCAACACTTCTTGTTGTACGTGATCAAGTTAGTGCAACTTCTGCACCATGCACTAACTCTATGCAACATTTATCTTCTGCACGAACTAAGTCTAAGCAAGGTTGCTCACGCACACATGAAGTCCGTGCATACATACATAAAGTCGATGCAAGCCTTGCTTATGCACACGACCAAGTCAGTGCAAGTGTCATCCATGCATTAGCCAAGTCAATGCACTGGTAGTTGTCGTCTAGGCACAATGAGTCGGTGCAATTCTTGCACTGGGCACACAAATTCTGTGTAACACATCTTAGGAAACTTGGTGCATAAGAGTTCATGCATTCAGTGTTTGCACATTAAGTCTGTGCAAGTCAAGCATGTTGTATAAATAAGTCAGTGCAAGCTCAAGCACGATACATCCTAAGTCTGTGCAACTCTCATCTTTTGCACGAACTACATTATGCAAAATTGGTATTGGCACAAGTTAGTCAGTGCAGCGTCTGCATTGTGCACACATCAAGTCTGTGCACTTCTGGTCTTAGAGTAATATCAAGTCTGTGTACATGCTTATGTGTGAACACTTGACTCCGTGCATATGTTTTTACATGCTATATCGAGTCTGTGCACATGTAGTTCAAAGCTCTATCAACTATGTATATTTCTTTACTATCTATCAGATTGTTTCAAGCTGACACTAAGTCTAACTTTGACAGGATATCTGCTCAAGGAGTTTAAGAAGGGCACGTGATCCAAGAATAGAGGAGGTGCCAAGATGATGACACGTGGAAAGTGGTCAAGCTGGGATGCTGCCACGTGGCCAAACAACTCCAGATCTAGATAAGGCTTTTGGGCCGAAATTATGGTGAGCACACGCCCTATCTCACTACTTCTTCATATAAATAAGGAGATTCTCCTTCAAGTGAAGACTGATCGTGATATTAAGAATTGAAGCAGAAAGAGCGAGAGCATGCACGATCCAGAAACAAGAAGAGAGAGCAAATATGAAAGAAGAAGAGAGAAAGCTTTGAGAGGAGAGTCTGTGAGAAATTTGTGAGAGATTTGTAATTAGCCTCATTGTTCAAAATCGGAGCTGAGTTCGCTCGTTGTTGAGCTACATTCCCATCGTGGGTTTTTCTGATTCTTTGTTTGTCTTCTTTTGTTTCTTTCAAACTCGTGTTCCTTCAAGCTATGCGTCAGCGGTTGCAGAGGTGGTATCCTCTGGTCAGGTTAAGCTGTAAGCCTCAGCGGTTGCAGAGGAGGATTCCTCTGGACAGCAAGCTGTGAAGCTCAACGGATTGCAAGGATTTATCTCCGAAGCTGTGGATCAGCGTCAAGTTGTTAGTCAGCAGTGAAGCCACACTCAGTTGAGTGTGGGGTGAACGTAAATCTCTGGATAGAGGTTGAACAACCTAAAATTCCTTTGTCTACTGTCCGATTGATCTGTGGATTGTGCCTGACTTTGTTTCATTTCATCGTTCAGTAGATGAATGCTTAGAACCGCTCGAGTGCCAATCATCTAGATCTGTCTCTGTCTAGTTACGATTGAGTGTTTTTCAACCGTCCTACAATAGTTCGATTTTATTCCGCACTAGTCTCTGTTGTAGCTAGAAATTTTAATTGGGTGACTGATCTATTCACCCCCCTTTAGATCACGTCTTAGACTTATCAGTTGGTATCAGAGCCTAACTCTTTTGTAGGGATCAACATCCTGAAGAGTCAACGGCCATGGACGCTAAAGGGATGACGACTGAGGGACACTCCACCACCAAGCCCCCATACTTTGACGGATCCAACTATGCATACTGGAAGAACTATAAGCAAGTATTTTTGAGGGCGAATGATTATGAGATATGGAAGGTAGTCAGCAAAGGACCATTCGAGCTCCTCCCGAACGAGGATGTATGGACGAGAGAGAAAATCTGGAAGTCCACTCTCAACTGGAGTGCCATCAATGGTATTCAGTGCGCTCTACATCCCACAGAGTTCTCCCGAGTTTCATCATGTGCTACAGCGAAGGAGATGTGGGATAAACTAGAGGTCATATACGAAGGAACCTCGCAAGTGAGAGAGACCAAGGCTAACTTACTGGTCTCAGAGTATGAAGCATTCAGAATGAGGACTGGTGAGACAATTATAGAATTGTATGCACGCCTCACTATCATCACCAATGGTCTCAGAAGTTTGGGGAAGACTTATTCTGATTATGAAATTGTAAGGTAAATTATGCGATCTCTAACTCCGGTTTGGCACACCAAAGCAAATGTTTTCAAGGAGTCCAGGCATTTGCAGAACACGAAGGTTGATGAGTTGATTGGCTCATTAATGACTTATGAGATGAATCTTCTGAAGACTGAGGAGCTGGAAAAGAAGAAGAAGCCTATAGCGCTGAAGGCTAGTTCCAGTCGATCCAATCACAGTGGATCGTCCAGCGATCAAAGTCTCTCTGGGTCAGAGTTCAAATGAGATCAATTAGCAATGCTGACCAGAAAGTTCAGAAGGTTCCTGAAGAACGAAGGAAGAAATTTCACCAGAAGATAGTATGGTGGTAGGAGACAAATGAGGTATAAGTCTAACCCAGCCATGAAAATTGACACTAATGTTTGCTATAATTGCGGAAGGCCGGCCACTTGAAGGCAGACAGTCCGGAGTTCCAGAAGCTTAAGGAGAAAGCTAAGAAGAAGAATCCCAATAGGAAAGCCATGGTCAGTACCTGGAGCGATGAGGACGAGGGCACCTTCAGTTGTACCTCGGAGAGTGAAGACGAAGAAAAGCTAATCTGCCTGATGGCTAAAAATGGTGACAATGAAGAAGAAGACTCCGATGAGGTATCCTCTCCCTTTGAGCATTACACTATCTCTAATTGGGAGGATGCCTACGGCGATTTGCTTGATAAGGTAGATGATATTAGGAAAGAAAACAAGCACTTAAAGAAGAAAGTAAAGTCACTGATGAATGATAAAATCATGTCTGATAAAATTGCCAGTTTACAATCTGAAAATGACATGTTGAAAAACTCATGTGCTGAATTTAGTGATTTAAAGCATGCTCTAATTGATTCTAGAAATGAAACTGAAATGCTGCAAAATGTCATCGATGAATTGAAACCGAAAATGCAAAAATATGAAAATGAGATGAACATTGTTAATGAAAAATATGACGTTGTGCTAGGTGCTAATAATGAATTAAAAAAAATCAACTGAACACCTAGAGAAAGAAAATGAGGATAAAAAGAAAATCATTGATAATATGACCCAAGGATCTGATAATTTGAATGCTCTTTTGGGGTCAAAAGTCAACTTCAGAAGAGAAGGTCTCGGGTATAACCCCACAGCTAAAAAGAGTTTAGCATTGAAAATAATTTCATTTGTGGCTGAGAAGGAAAAGGTACCCCTCATCAAGATGAGCAATGTAAATTCTACTGTTAAAAATGTTAATTCCAAAATGCCCAGTGCTAAGGACAAGTGCAAGCAGAAGATGGGTGAGTCTAGCCATGATAGTACACACTGCCCTACTTCTCAGGGTAAAGTTCAGGTTAGGGGTCAACCTTCACGTGCACATAAACACCAGGCTAGGGTCACCAAGTCTCCTCCAGCTGTTCAGAAGAAGACTCAACCCTCACCCATGCAGAAGTCAGGTGGGTCTAGGGTGCAGGGGAGAAACATTTCTGCTAGAAGTCAATCGAGACATTTCCACCAGCCCAGAGTCCAGACCTACCATCATGCACAGCCACAACAATTCCATAGGTCTAGATGGAATAGAGTTCAAGGGAGATCTAGATATCAGTCATATCCCACACAGACATATAGACCTCAGGCTAGAAACTAGGTTGGGGAGTCTAGAACATGGGCTCCTAGGAAGCAAACCACCTACAGTCAGCCTAGGACCAACTCATGCCACAATTCTCTGAATGCTCATTGGCCTAGGCACTGGGACAAACAAACTCAAACTGCTAATGCTGGAAATAGGAACAATAATGAAAGGAATGTCAACAAATCCATTAAATAAACAATTTTTAAATAAATGTGGATTCCTAAAAACTTGTTGTCTTGTTTGAATAGCTCATCATCTACTCTGGAGCCCAAACATTTTTGGGTTCCAAACTTCTCTCTATGATTGTGATTGTTGGTATGCCTGGCAGCCAAGCACAACATATGTTACCTAGATAGTGGCTGCTCTAGGCATATGACAGAAGACAAGGGTAAATTTTGCATGCTGACTGAGAAGAATTTAGGTCTTGTCACCTTCGGAGGAAATACAAAGGGTAAAATCATCGGGTCAGGTAAGGTAGGTAAGTGTACTACCTGCTGTATAGAGGAAGTCCTGCTGGTCGATGGTCTTACATATAATTTACTTAGTATCAGCCAGCTCTGTGATAAAGGACACAAGGTAGTATTTGATGCTCATAATTGCAAAATCTTTGAAGCAGACTCAGATGTAGTTAAATTTTCACTAAAAAGAGTGAATATCATTTATTTAGTAGATTTAGATGATATTGCTCATTCTAATCTCTGCCTCACTGCTAATAAAGATGATTTGGCATTTTTGTGGCATCGTAGATTAGGACATGCTAGTTATACTGTCTTGCATAAACTTAATAAACATAGCATGGTTAGAGGACTCCCTAAAATTTCATTCAAAAAGGAAAATAAAATCTATAATGCATGCACACAGTCCTAGTAAATTAGGAAGTCATTTAAATCTAGAACTGAAAACATGTCCTCCAAACCTTATGAGCTGATTCATATGGACCTTTTTGGACCCACAAGATCTGTCAGCCTGTCAGGTAGGAGATATGGATATGTACCTGTTGATGACTTCTCTAGGTTTACTTGGGTATTTTTCCTTACTCATAAAAATGATGCATTCACAGAATTTCAGGAGTTCTATTTGAGAATAAAATAGAAAAATAGAAATTTAATTGAAAATGTTTTATCTGATCATGGAGGTCAGTTTGAAAACTCACAATTTGATGATTTGTGCAGGGCCAATGGCAAAACTCATCGGTTCTCCTCCTCAAGAACACCAGAGCAAAATGAGTAGTGGAGAGGAGGAACATGACTCTTGTAGAGATGGCCCGTACACTCCTAGTTGAAGGTGGCCTACCAAGGAAGTTTTAGGTAGAGCCAGTCAATACTGCATTCCATGTAATTAATAGAGCTATGGTAAGGCCGTTTACCCAGAAAACACCCTATGAAATCTTAAAAGGTAAGAAACCTTCACTTGCTCATTTCAAGGTCTTTGGATGTAAGTGTTTTATTCATGTTAATGATAAAAGAGACCTTGACAAGTTTGAACCTAAAAGTGATCCATGAATTTTCTTGGGATACTCTGAAACCACTAGAGCATATAGGGTGTACAATCTAAATTCTAAAATTGTTGAAGAGTCTCCACATGTGGTCTTTGATGAAGCCCTGACTAAACCTGAGAATGGTCTGTGTAGGAAACAAGATGATAGAGAAATTCTGAAGGAAGGAAATTCTGCCGACCAATCAGATCAAGAAGAAGAACATAAAGAAAGTAATGTAGAGGAGCCTACTACTCAGGGGGAGGTAAATGAAGGTCAAGGTAACCAAGTTATCAATGTGAGATTTCTTAGAGACCATCCTGTAGATAATGTCATTGGTAACTTGCATGAACCCCCTAGGACCAGAGGTTATTTTTGAGCTCAAAATGAATTGAATGCCTTTGCATTAGTTTCTCATGTAGAACCCAAGACCATTGGCAATGCCTTAAATGATGTGCATTGGATCAATGCCATGCACGAGGAGCTGAATCAGTTTGACAGGAACATGGTATGGCACCTAGTCCAACCTCCTGATCATGGGACTGCCATTGGGACTAAATGGGTTTTTAGAAATAAAACTGATGAGCAGGGAAATGTAGTTAAAAATAAAGCCAGACTTGTAGCTCAGTGGTACAATCAAGAATTTGGAATTGACTTTGAAGAGTCATTTGACCATGTAGCTAGGTTGGAGGCTATTGGGATTTTACTTGCTTATGCATGCTCATTAGGAATAACTCTCCAGCATATGGATGTGAAATCTGCTTTCTTGAATGGGGAAATAAAAGAGGATGTCTTTGTGAGACAACCTCCTGATTTTGAATGTTTAGATTTCCCTAGTCATGTTTATAAATTGAATAAAGCTCTCTATGGTTTGAAGTAAGCTTCTAGAGCTTGGTATGATAGGCTTAGCAAATTCCATACCGATAAGAAGTTCTCAAGAGGTGAGATTGACCAAACGTTGTTTACAAAGGTAAGTCATCCAGACATACTCATTGTTCATATTTATGTGGATGACATTGTTTTTGGTTCAATTAACCCGAGGATGTGTGGAGAATTTTCTGATTTAATGACACAAGAATTTGAGATGAGCTCAATGGGTGAGCTAAAATTATTCCTTGGACTACAAGTGACAAAGACCAAAGATGGAACATTCATCACTCAGTCTAAGTACATAAGGGACTTGCTGAAGAAGTTCAAATTTGAGAACCTCAAAGAAATTGTAGCACCAATGGGTACTTCAACAAGTCTTGATGAAGACTCCAAAGGTAAAACAGTTCAGAACAAGCTGTATAGAGGTATGATCGGATCCCTTCTTTACCTTACTGCATCTAGGCCTGATGCACAGTTTGCAGTGGGTTTATGTGCTAGATTTTAGGCTAGTCCTAAGGAGTCTCATCTTAGTGCAGTGAAAAGGATCTTTAGGTATCTATCAGGCACCCAAGAGCTTGGGCTTTGGTACCCTGCTAAGTGTGAGCTAGAGATTCTAGCATACACTGATGCAGACTATGCTGGGTGTCGAGTAGATATGAAAAGCACTAGTGGCTACTGCCAATTTCTAGGTGGATGTGTAGTATCTTGGGCTTCAAAGAAGCAACACACAGTTGCATTGTCCACTGCAGAGGCAGAATATGTCGCTGTAGGGAACTGTGCAGCTCATGTACTATGGATTAAGCACCAACTTTCAGATTATCAGATAAATTTGGGATGTATTCCAATTTTATGTGATAATACTAGTGCTATCTACCTAAAAATCCTGTTCATCACTCTAGGACTAAGCACATTGAAATAAAACACCACTTTCTTAGAGATGCAGTAAGTAAAAATGAAATTGAATTACATTTTGTTGAAACTAAAAAATAGATTGCTGATATTTTTACAAAACCTCTCGGAAATGAAAGGTTTAAATTTATGGTGCGTACACCAGAGCACTCGATCGGCACGAGTCAGCGAGCCCCGATACCGTACGCGGAGCACCACCCGAGCGACAGCGGGTTCCATCTGGCTCGGAGATGGCCTGGAGACTCCCCCTTGAGTCTCCCGTTTATCATATTTAGTTAGACATTATTTTTGTATAATGTGTGTTTGTTTCATTTTATTCGGTATGTAAGTTTGATTGTAATAAGGGCCTATGTGCAATTCGGATCCCGTGGGCCCCACGGGCCCCACAGGCCCCACCCCATTGGGCCACCTCAGCCTAGGGTCCCACGTGGGGCCAGTCAACATGCCACATGGGAGCATCTAGAAGTTTGAATGGGAATTGGACACATGGGGGACAATGGACTTGAAAAGTCCAAGGAGGCCACCTACCCCCACCTACCAAGTCCACATTCTACATCTAGTCCCAGGGCCGCCCCCCCCTTAGTTTTTTATTATTTTTGTGTGTGTGTGTCACATGCCATCCCAGCCCTTCATTCCTATCCCCTAGATCCAATGGTTGTGGATGGATGTGAGATGTAAGGTATTTAAACTTGTATTTTCCATTTTACTTGAATTAATGCCATTTGATTCAAAGAAATTCAAGAGCAAGGGCTGGTGCGCCCCCCTCCTCTCCCCTCCCTCTCCCCCATGGATGTTGTGAAGGTTTCCATTCTAAGGTGTGAAGCCTCATTTATCAGTTCCGACGATCGCCGCCGCCGCCACGAGCCGCCACCGCACCGCCATCGTCTTCATCGGAGTTCTGCCCGCGCAGTACCATAGCAACTTCCACGAAATTTGTGTCTCAGCCACGAGCTCAGATAGATCTAGGAATTTTACTGGAGGTTCCAGAGGTGTCAAGGATATCCCATAAATTTTGGTTTGTCATTCAGATCCTGTTTCATAATTTTTGATTTTCGTCCACCCTTCCATTTCAGTTCTACCAGAGTTCTGTCCAGATTCATATCCGTCCTGTGTTTCATGTCTTAGGTCCATCTTTTGATTTTTGTTAGTCCCATAAATTTTACTGGAGTTTCCTTCCATCCACCCCTTCATCCACAATGTTTCTAAATTTCTGGTTCGCCCATTTCATATTTTCTAAAAATCGTTCTCTATCCCATCTACAGTTCTGTCCACCTGTTCCCAGATCCGACCACCAGTCACTCCAAAAATCCTATCAAATCGCCACCACCTCCAAATCCAATTCTAAAAATTGTCCCCGTTTCTTGGTTTGATTCCCTACAACTTTGAAAAAGAGCTCGAAGCCTGATTCCAACGGCAAGCAGGCGGTCAATGGCCATTTACAGGAAACTCATATGCTGATCTGATATCTCGGGAGCTGTGCAACAGAGGATTGAAAAATAGTTAAAGCCCAGGTCCGCAGAGGTTCAGAAGATTCCACTGGTCCTAGGTTGAAGGATTTTGAATCCTCTTTCCAACGGCACTGGTTTCATCGCATTCCGACGATGGGTCTGACCGCAGCGGCCATTTTCGCCGGAGCGCGCGCTGCTAAAACAGCAACCTCAGCTCGTGGACAGCAACTTCAAAGCTTGGAGATCGGGACATTCGACCCCCGATCGGTGTTCCGGGCCGACCGCCGTCCGTGGAGGCGCGCCACCAGGGGTCCCCATCATAGTGGGTCCCACCCCCGCAGATCCGGAGGACAGCGCCATCCGTGGGCCCCGCGGGCCCGCAGAACCCGCCGTTCGGAAAGCACGAAAACGCGGAGTTCGGCACCGCCGGGCGACATCAAGATGCTGCCCGTCAACCCAATTCGCGTGATTCCCGGGCCCCGCATGTGACCTTTTACCTCCCTGCATGGAGTGGGTCAAATTATTGTACTGCTGTAAAATTATGTTAACCGGGGGTCCGTGATTGGCCGGGGTTGTCTTCGCCACGCCGGGTGCGTGGAGGTAATAGTCCGAACTTCTTGGTGTTACATTGCTTAGCTAGTATACGGTCTTAGGCCGCTGTCGAGAGTGTAAGTACTAGCCCGTGTGTCCATGTCACCGCTGTGAGAGCGAGAGTGACCCGTCCCGTGACTCGATCCGAGTCCGGAAGTTGAGTCGGACTACCCTTGACCTCCGCCGGTTCCTTAACCGCGAACGGTCCGCGCTTTCCCTCGCTTGGGACGACGAGTGAGCTTCCACTTCTGTTAGCAACGTTTTGCCACTAGGAGCTCGTAGTGTCAGGCTTAGTGTCTCCCTGGTGTGTGCTACTGGTCGCGTCTTCATCTAGAGTCCGAGGGTGGCACCTAATAGTGTCGTCTCCCGTGTCCGTCCCGCATCAATTTCTAAGAAGACAATTGGGGCTCTGTAAATTTTAGCATGAAAATGAATGATTTCATTTTTGATTGAAGAATTGTTTTGCACAGCTGAGTGTCATATGCATATCTTGCACAGTAGATCTAATGTTGATGCATGCGTTGCATAGAGTCTAATTAAGCCGACGCACGTTGTGCATTCGGTCGATGCATTGTGTAAACATCTAAGTTCAATGCATGTTTTGCACCGAGTTTGAGTCGATGCATGTCTTACACGTAGTCGATGCATGTTTTGCACCAGGTGTATAAGTCGGTGCATCTAGTATATAAGTTGCATGTTGTGAGTCCTCTGTATACAAGGTCGGTGCACCTTGTGTCTAAGTCACATGTAAAGTCCATGCACCTTGTGTCTTCACGTGTTATAGTCGGTGCATCTTGATACCATCTGCATACATAGTCGGTGCATCTTAAGTCGATGCATCATGATGTCAGGGGGAGTGCAATTAAGTCTGATCTAAGTTCAACTTTTCTTATTCTCTCCTCCTTCTCAGAAATTTCTATCTCATGGCATCATTCACATTTACTCTCTTCTTGAAAACCTTTTTAGCTGCTTCTATGCTTCATTGTCTACTTCTATCACTCTGATTGAATAACAGTCTTTAACTGGTTCATTAATTTGAGTATCATGCACTTCAATTCTTTTAAGAATCACATGTGTTTCTTGAATGAACTAAAGGTTTAATTTTAATAGACTGTTGATGTGACACCAACCTATGACCTATATTTCAAGCATTCAAGTTTGAGCAGCGGACTCACACTAGTGAGCTCACCCGTATGGCACACACTAGGGCCCGAAGGCAACTAGGCAATGTTGGAGAGGGTCCGAGGTGGGACCATGAGGCTCCAAGGGTTGGCAAGCTTGGGGAGAACCCAAAATGGGCCTAGGATGCCCAAATCATGGGCGGCCAACACACCAAGGGTGTGGGTTAAGTGGATTCACTCTCAACTCGCCCGCGGTGGTCACTCAATTTGGTGGCAATGTAAAATCGGACACTCTCTTACCGCCGACGGAGTAACTATAGCAATACTAAGCTAAGCAAGTGATTAGACCAGTAAGAGAGGGACCGAGGCTCACCTAGCCGGCGTGAAGACGCCGACTCCGGCCGGAGACGGGGGCGAGCGGGGAGGCGAGGGTATGTACCCGCACGCCGCGTCGATTGAAGCTTCAAACCTGCGACTTAATAATTACATGAACTACACCCCATGCAAGGGGGGGGGATATTGGGGTGGGGATTATGCTTAATACATCCAAAACTACCTCCACGCAGGGAGGGGCCTTCAGCCGGCCAAGCGGGGTGGGGAGATATGCAAAGATAACCGACTTCCCGAGCTTCGCCGATTCTGCCTAGCTTCTGTATTTCTGGACAGAGGGTCGATGTCGATGCTGCCAATAATTCCACCGAGCTCAGAATCTGATGAGACTTGCGCAAAAAGCTTGCTAACAGTTGAGGATGATGTCTGAATTTTGGCAGGAGCTCTGAAACTCAGGGCTGGTCGGGCCAGCGACTGGAACAGGTCAGCAGCTTCTTCCTCTGGCTGGTGCAGAACTGGTACAGCAGGTTGCAGAAGGCACCACGGACGCTGCTGAACTCCAAATGAGACAAGCCTGGTGGTGACGTGATCGTCGTCAGAGTAGCTTCGAGCAAGAATCGACGGGGCCCCAATCGGAGGTCGGAGAAGAACGAGGTAGCCGGATGAGCAGGGGCAGGTCAAACCTGGACCCACAGGGGGCAGACGACACACCCCGACGAACAAAATGGTAACTGGAAGCTTCGGAGACCGAATGAGGTCCTTCTTCTTGGACATGACAGCTAACTGGTAATAGTTTCAGCCCTCCAAAATTGGCGCTCATATCCCTCACGAGCTGGCCGAGGTCAACAGTTGAACAGGAGCTCTGTCTCTGGTTCGGACAGGAACAGTTTCCCAGCAGCAGATTGACAGCAATGCCACGACCGCTCCCGAACTCCAAATCGAGCGCCGTCAAAGCCGTTGGTTCGGCTGTCGAGTCTTCTACGCATAAAAATTAACGGGGAAGCCAACCGATGGCAATGTTGGCCGGTAGCCTCATATCACTGGTGAAGGGTCACTGCAGACTGTGGGAGGACAGAACGTATACTTCGGGGGAGAAAAATGATATCTCTCAGATTCGAATGCCAAATGGAGCTCCGCTTTCTGGGGATGAAAGAGGATTCAGAGAAGAAGAATTTTGATGAAGAAACCGAGCTCTGATTCTTGCTAAGTTGGTCGTTGTGAAAATTCCAAATGCTCTCTGGTCTTCAGCCTGGGGTATTTTGCACAGTCGCACAAGATCTGCTCCACCGCACAGCTCTGAGCTCGGATGGATGCGGGACCACCTGTGTTGGAAAGAGGACTCAAAGACGATTCCAACGATGTATGAAGCGCCTTCAGAAGACTCAGGATGACGATGTGACACCTTCTACAAGTCGCTGGACTTCTGCCACCTGCAACCTGCGAACTGTAGGTGGAAGGTGGTGGGAGAAATGGGGTAAATGGAAGTGGAAATGGGGGTGAATTGGTGTGGGAGTGACCCCTAGTTGTGAGGGGGCCTAGGAGGGGGAGAGGGAGAATGGGGTCTGAAATGTGGTGTTTTCAGAGGGTGAGAGAGGAGCTACGAATTTGGGCTGTGAGGGAGGCACAAGTGGGTGGAGGGAATGTGAGTTTGAATTTTCTTTGATGGGGAGTGATCAATGGTGGTCTTGGGGATGGGAAGAGGTGTCTTGGGAAGGTGGAGTGAGGTTTGGGGAAGGGAAATGGGTAGTTGGGGGTTGGAAGGTGGAGTGGGGATTGGGTGGAGCTCTCTTGGGACTAGGGGGTGGAATAAAGAGGGTTATGGGGAAGGGGAGAGGTTTAAATGGGGTAGGTGGGAGATGGGGTGGTTAGGAAGGTGATTGAATGAGGGGAGGGGAGTTAATGAGAGGTAAATGGGGAGGAGAGAGAAAATTCCAAAAATTGGGGTGGAGGGAGAGAGAGAGAGAGATAATGAGAGAGATATTGAGAGAGAAGGCTAGAGGGATTTGGAGTATATCTGGAATTCAATATTCATGCATAAGTTGTTACATATGAGGAGTGGGGTGGCCTATTTATAGTCACATGACTTTTTCACAAAGGACCCTAACAAAAGACACAATGACTAATAACCGAAGGGAAGGGGGGTGTCCATGGGCCTAGCCCAATGAGATGGGCCCAATAGCGTATCTAAACAACACAATGACTTAGGACATTGGTAGATAACCTACTAACCTAGGTACATGACTCAAATAAAGGGAAAATTACATGATTAAGACTCAAATAAAAATAAGAAAAACACATGACTCGACTCACAAACACTTGAGGAACATAATGGCGCTTGCCGACGAACAATCCGAGTCGGAGAAAATGTGGAGGGGCAACGGATGCCCTCATCAACTGTAGAGTCAAAGAACTGCTCTTCAGAAAATAAGGTGATAGAAAACATTTATAGATCTTAAGCTTTGTTTCATGGTTATGATAGAAAAGGTCTTCACAGTATCTGAACTTTTCAAACTTAGTGAAGTCTAGGCTGGGAAAATTAGAATATGTATTATTTTTGAACAAGTATCTCTGAAAAGTTATAAGGGTAGCATCAATAAAATTTTTAATGAAAAAGAATTGAACAAAGTGGCAGAGCAATGACTGAATTGCACTGAGAAACTGAACCCTCCATCAAGGAAGTGGAGAGGACCTTATGTCATGAGGTGTTTCATGTTATCTCTGTTCACATGGTCAAATCTATGCGGCTGGTTTCACTAAATAACTGGGGGTTCTGGCGTCTGATAAACGTGTACCCTTAATGTCAAAGGTGTAAATCTTCTTGGTAGTTCTTGATCAGAGGCAGATATAGTAGTTTATGCCTAGTAACTGGGGGTACTTGCGTCTAATCCATGTGTACATTTAATGTCAACAGCATAAATGACACTTGTCTGTTCACTAAGTTCAGATTAGAAGTGAAAAAGAAATGTTGTATCCCTTCAAATGCAAAATGTTATGAAGTATCAATTAGTTCACCTCAACACAAATTCAGGTCACTCTCCTTGATATTCATTGTTTCTGAAATAAGTAAGATATAGCCTTGACCTAGTCTAGTATAGTCATGTGACCTGGGTTAATTGCTATAAACGGACACTATAACCATATTTTAGAAACTCAGTGATTTCACTCTACCTTCTATAACTGTTAAATCTGAATTCACTCAAGAATGCACACTGATTGATTCTTGTGACTAAAAGTTGTTCATGATTTGCTTATATTCTGAATCAATGCATAGAATGTTCTCTAGTCTATCTCTTCTACCCTTCCACTATCTACCTTCCTCCTTATTTGCTGATGGCAAAGGGGGGGAGTTTATTGTCTTCTTCTCTTCCTTCCTTATGGCATAGGGGGAGAGATTGCATTCTGATGGCAAAGGGAGAGTGAGTATAAAGGGGAGAGTCTATGTGTTTAGAGGGAGAGTCTGTAATGGTGATTGAGAGAAGGGAAGAGAAAGAGTCCATGATTATTTTGGTTAAGAAAGAGTCAAAAATTATGGGGGGGCATCTTAAAGGATTCATTCAGGGAGAAAGTCTATGCATAGTGTCTGCATTTGCATGCATGTCATCTGACTGTGATTCATGATTCATCAAAATACATCATTCTTAATGCATTTACCTTTGGTGTTGCCATCATCAAAAGGGGGGAGAATGTTGGGTCTCCTCTGAGATGGAAGGATAAGGGAGAATGTTCGCATGCTGATTTATTTTGACTGTGTTTTGACTGATGGCAACGATGAGGTTTGACTTCATTGACTACATAGTTAACTTTGTCAACTTTATATTGACATAATGATGTGTGTATTTTGATGACTTTTATATGTCAGATAATCATATAAATGTGGTTTGCATCTTTACACTTAGTCTATGCATGTATATATCAAGTCGGTGCAACTCTTATTGCTACACACGACTAAGTCGTTGCAATGCCTTTCATGCATTAGGTAAGTCGGTGCAATCATTATTCCAGCACGCGACCAAGTCCGTGCATGCTTATGTCTTGGCAAAGCAAGTCGGTGCAACACTTCCCGTTGTACGTGATCAAGTCAGTGCAACTTCTGCACCGTGCACTAACTCTGTGAAACATTTATCTTCTACACGAACTAAGTCTAAGCAAGGTTGCTCACGCACACATTAAGTCAGTGCATCCATACATAAAGTCGATGCAAGCCTTGTTCATGAACACGACCAAGTCAGTGCAAGTGTCATCCATGCATTAGCTAAGTCGATGCACTGGTAGTTATCGTCTAGGCACAATGAGTCGGTGCAATTCTTGCACCGGGCACACAAAGTCTGTGCAACACATCTTAGGCAACTTGGTGCATAAGAGTTCATGCATTCAGTGTTTGCACATTAAGTCTGTGCAAGTCAAGCATGTTGTATAAATAACTCTGTGTAAGCTCAGGCACGATGCATCCTAAGTCTATGCAACTCTCATCTTTTGCACGAACTACGTTGTGCAAAATTGGTATTGGCACAAATTAGTCAGTGCAGCATCTGCATTGTGCACACATCAAGTCTGTGCACTTCTAGTCTTAGAGTAATATCAAGTTTGTGTACATGCTTATGTGTGAACACTTGACTCTGTGCATATGTTTTTACATGCTATATCGAGTCTGTGCACATGTAGTTCAAAGCTCTATCAACTATGTATATTTCTTTACTATCTATCAGATTGTTTCAAGCTGACACTCAGTCTGACATTGACAGGATATCTGCTTGAGGAGTTTAAGAAGGGCATGTGATCCAAGAATGGAGGAGGTGCCAAGATGATGACACGTGGAAAGTGGTCAAGCTGGGATGCTGCCACATGGCCAAACTACTCCATATCTGGATAAGGCTTTTGGGCGAGAATTGTGGCAAGCACACGCCCTATCTCACTGTTGTTTCATATAAATAAGGAGATTCTCCTTCAAGTGAAGACTGATCATGATATTAAGAATTGAAGCAGAAAGAGCGAGAGCTAGCACGATCCAGAAATAAGAAGAGAGAGAGCAAATCTGAAAGAAGAAGAGAGAAAGCTTTGAGAGGAGAGTCTGTGAGAAATTTGTGAGAGATTTGTAATCAGCCTCCTGGTTCAAAACTGGAGCTGAGTTCGCTCATTGTTGAGCTACATTCCCATCGTGGGTTTTTCTTATTCTTCGTTTGTCTTCTTTTGTTTATTTGAAACTCGTGTTCCTTCAAGCTGTGCATCAGCGATTGCAGAGGTGGTATCCTCTGGTCAGGTTAAGCTGTAAGCCTCAGCGGTTGCAGAGGATGATTCCTCTGGACAACAAGCTGTGAAGCTCAGCGGATTGTAGGGATTTGTCCCCGAAGCTGTGGATCAGCGTCAAGCCATTAGTCAGCAGTGAAGCCACACTCAGTTGAGTGTGGGGTGGACGTAAACCTGTAGATAGAGGTTGAACCACCTAAAATTTCTTTGCCTACTGTGCGATTGATCTTTGAATTATGCCTGACTTTGTTTCATTTCATCGTTCAGTAGATGAATGCTTAGGACCGCTCGAGTGCCAATCATCTAGATCTGTCTCTGTCTGGTTACGACTGGGTGTTTTTCAACTGTCCTACAGTAGTTCGATTTTATTTCGCACTAGTCTCTGTTGTAGCTAGAAATTTAAATTGGGTGACTGATATATTCACCCCCCTCTAGATCACGTCTTGGACTTATCATTTATTGCAGGAGAAGCAAATATAAAAGGGGGGATGTACCTTGTAGCAAGAAGTATAGCAGAAGAAAAGAAAATACACTAGAGGGAGGGGTGACGCAGCATGAGCTCCTCCCCATCAATCCTCACGTCTCATCCCTTCTCCCTCTTTTTTTTTCAGCCTGCAGACGCGGGAGCAGGCAGCACTCTTTCTTCTTTTCTAGTTTCTTCCCCCTCGCAGGCAGAGGCTCTCTCTTTCGTTGGCCAACCAATCCCCCCCTTTCTCTATTGCGGGCTGGTCCTATATATAGAACAGTAGGGTCTCTTCTCTTCAGGATAAAACTCCCGCCATTCCCTCTTCATTCGTAAGAAAAGGTGATCGGCTTACTGTTACGTTGTCGACCATCCGTTGGTGCAGGACAGGGGGGGATGTCCGAGGTCAGACATTTCTGCAGAATATCTCGGGGGATTCTACTGCTGTCAGACGGTTTGCCCCAGCGTCAACGGTAATCTTCCATCTAGCAGTTGACCTTAGATGCAAGAGAGACGCACAAGCATTAAATGCTCAAGCGACAGGGCTCGATAGCTTCTAAGCCCAAGCTTTGCCTGGCAGATAAACTCTCCATAGAGGCGCTCTTTGATGACATGTCGAATGGGCATTAAATGCCCTCCATTTCTCCTTCCTATAGCTCTACTTGAGGAGCTCCAGTAGAGAAATAGAGTAATGCGTGAAAGATGGAATGCTTTTTCCTGCGTCGATTCAGGGCCTGGGAGGCCCTTGCGTCGGTTCAGGTGTGCTGGAGGGGCTTGGTGCGCGCTGATTTAGAGGGCCAAGGGCCTCTTTGTGCGCCGGTTCAGAGGGCCAAGGGGCCTCTTTGTTCACCGGTTCACTGGCCTATAACATGGCACCGATTCATGGTGGCTGATGGGAGCTTCTTGTGCCGATTCAAAGGTAAGGGGTGGTATTTTTGGTAAACTTTATATTTTTCTTTGCCTCGTTGACTCCGGACTGGCTCAGACGAGTGCTTGACATCCGATACTGCCTTAGTTTTATCGAACAACTTACGGAGTGTTTATTTCAAAGCTCCCGGGCCTCGGTTGGCAATTCCAAGTGGTTTCCGACACGTGCCGAACCCGCGTCAGGTTACTCGGGTTTCATCTTGATTCGGCCTTCGGCATTATGAATTGTGTCCTTAGGCCTGCTCCATGCACATGGATAGTGTCTTCATCGAGTGGGCAATCACTCAAAGTGTTCCCCCCCCCCCATTGGGCACCTTTTTGGCCTCCTACGGACCCTTTCGGCATAATGTGCGCCAACCCTGAGCCCATTACGCCGACTCCTATGTTCACATACCTCACATCTGCCACCCCTTTCAAGGAATTTTTTTCTTCAAAGAGGTGAAGGCCATTTTTGCCCACAAATGGTGATCAGTGTTTCATGGAATGACTTATTCAACCCTACAATTCCTTCCATTTGGCTAGTTAAAACCCCAATGTGGAGAATACAGTTTGAATCGGCGCCAACCCTGCCCGATGAGTGAATCAGTGCAAGGCTTTTCCCCTCTATGCCGGTTCACTCTCTTCTCCATTCTTTTCCTCTCTCTTCTTGCATTTGCGTCAATTCATTTCATTCATTTCTTCCCCCATTTCCATGCACCAGATCACCTTGACCACGCACTGATTCACTTACCTCCCTCTCTCCCTTTCTTCATGCGCCGAATCACCTTGGTCCCGCCGATTCACCTCGCGCTCTCCTTCTCTTTCTCATTCCGATTCTCCACCTTCCCCACTTTCTTTCTCCCCGGCTCACCTCCAGTTCTTCACCTCTCTTGCATTGACTCACTTTACTCTTTATCCCCTTCTCTCCTTTCGTGTGCGCCAATATAACCCTATATCCCAAGTCAACTTCTAACCTTCGCCAGTCGACTGACTGCTATTTTATCAGTTGATTACTCATCAGGAACCCTTGTTCAACTATCACATCCTCCCATTTATCTTCCACTATCCTGCTTTGCCTGGCCCACAATCATCTCATAACAAAAGAATGATAATAATGAAATCAACTTGGGCACATTTGCATGTGTGTACAAATGCATACACATAGGCATGAGTATATATGGGTATCTAACTTACCATGTGCTTATCTGCTCCGACTCTCTGGTATATCAAACGGTGGTCTACGGAAGGTCAGATTAAGTCTTACTAGAAGTTTTCACTGAGTGTGAGGTGATCTCCAGATCCAAGTCCTCCGCCACGTATCAGAGATAAATTTAATAAAATGTTGCCACGTTGCGTGCTTGAGTGCATGTTTAGATCTTGCATTGTACAACACACACCTTTTGCCTCGTGCATCCGTGCATATTTGCTTAGCCCTAGCAGCTCTTTATCTTGACGATTAATCAAGGGTTGTCCTTCTTTTGGAAGGATATAATTAACGTCATAACCTTTATGGTATGGCAGACTTCGGGTCCCGACACGATCACTTACCTTTGTTTGATCAGTCAGACGGAGTGCATAATGAAATTTGTCACGAATGTGACATGCACGCCTACGCAATAAAAAAATAAATCAAATAAACCTAACAAACCTAACAAAATAAAATTCTATTCCAACACTCTGCCAAGTCACTCTCACCACTCAGGTAATGTTGCAACAATCGTCATACTGGTCAGGCTGGTATTGTTGTGTGCATTATGTTTTGATGATGTCTAACTATAAGTCATTAGCTAGTCTATTTGAGAAAACATGAAACATTCTTCTTATTTGTTGAATGTGAAGAAATTAACTAAGTCTTCATGAGTGTGTTGACCTACCTCTCAAGTGAGGAGACATACTTGGTCTTTCAAGAAGGTCAAGGTGTAAGGGGATATCAACTTGCTAAAATTAGGTGCAAAGGGCTAGTCAATTAGTCGATGGTCACAGCCTTACTTCAGTCGACTGAGTTCCAAATCAGTCGACAGACATGAAAGTCAGTCGACTAACTTCCCAAGGATTCAATAGATATTCATAAAACAAGAGTTGACAGCAAAGTGTGTCGACCCATTAGCTTACAAGAAGAGGAAAAGCCAGAACAAACAAGGCTATGCCGACGCAAGACCTTCAGTGCATAGACACACCTTCAATTCAAGAACATGTTATTGAGAACTCTCTTCAGGCTGCGTCGACTCCATCTGTTAAGTGCATCGACTCACATGCTCACAAATGATAGAACAAGCCAGAGTGGACTTCGACACTACGTCGACACAAGCCCCTCACTGCATCGGCAGAGCTTCAAATCCAGCATCAGTCATGCGGGCAACAGTCTTAAAACTGCGTCAACACACCTTCTTAATGCATCGACATAGGATTGCTTCTAGGAAGCGGTGCTTCATGAGCATATTACATGCCTACGTCGACTCAATCCTTTTAGTGTGTCGACACAAGATGGCTCCCAGAAGCAACCATAGGAGCACATAACAAAGCTACGTCGACTCACCCTGTGTATTTTCCAAAAGTGCATCGACTCACTAGTAAGCAACAGATGCCAGCCAGCAGTTCAAGGAATATTTTACAAGAGTGCGTACACTCACCTCTCAAGGTGTGTCGACACAACATGGTCTGGCGCACAGACCAGCACGTAGCAGCCAACGCAGGAGGTAAGGTGCGTCGACACACACCTCAAGCTGCATCGACACACTTTCGTTCAATTCTCAACCTTGCTCGCAACAGCACAAGCGAACTGTAAGCTGCGTCGACGTAGGCCACTAGGTGTGTCGACACACATGAAGAACTCTCAACAAGATCTACCTACTCTTCATTTGACTGAAGCCCATCCGTACAAACATGCTAAGTCTTCAGCGGTCACATGTTTACGTACTCCAAAGTCAACGGCTTACATTTCCAAGACACGCACCTCAGGATCTGACAAAAGATCCTAGGAAAAGGACCGATCAACTAACAGATCTGGGAAAAAAGATTTGGTAGAAGAGGACTCTCCATATCTTTCCTCCTATAAATATAAACCTATCGCTCTGGAGAATAAAGTGTGGGAGCTGAGACGCCCTGAGTTTGTTCTTAAGAACACTTGAAGTGAGCTATCTTGTGTGATTCCAAAAGGCAATGAGGGAAGTCCTGAAGAGTACCTTGAGAGAATCCCAATCCTCGTTCCTGCCTGGCCACTGAAGAAGGGCAAAGAGACACAGTAGCTACATATCTGATTTTAGATCTTCATTTATAGTTTCTTGACTTTACTAAAAGCTACATTTCATTTCTTGGTTTCAATCTTTGTTTTTCCTCTGAGATTTTTCTTCTATCTTTTCGTGTATGGTTGTTGAGCTTTCAACGCATTTTCGACACTCTACTTTAGAGTCTAGAGTTTGTTTTGACTGTTGTGTAGCCGTGTGTGGTTGAGGAACCTATTCCTCAGGCCTGCTGTTTGTCAGCACTTGTAGTGGACTAGTTCCGCGTGTGTGTGTGTGGTTTTCTTTGGCCAAGTGTGAAAGCCACACCATGTTTATGAGGGGTGGATGTAGGTCAGCTAGATAGCAGCCGAACCACCTTAAAAATTCCTTAGCAGTGGTTTGCTGTGGCATTTTTCATTTCCACTACCTCTTTCACAGGCGCTATCACTCAGTTAGTGCATCTCTTAATGTTACACTCTTGAACAGCACGTGTGTTAGCCTGCAATCATGCTTCAGACTGTTCCTTCAGCTCCGCAGTCTCTTTTGATTTTTTAACTGGTCAAAAATCACTTGTGGGGATCTATTCACCCTCCCTCTAGATCCACTCACACCACTCATCAATTAGTATTAGAGCGGGTTACCCAGAGATGTGGTCCAACGACTAGGGAAGATCTGATGGGAACGCCCCTCGCAGCTTTATAACTGAGGGTCACTCTATCAATTGACCCCCATTCTTTGATGGGGTAAATTATACATACTGGAAGAAACGAATGGAGGTCTTTCTTTGTGCCCAGGACCATCTAACCTGGTGGGTAGTCAGTCGAGGTCCTTATGAACTACCAGAGGATGAGGACACCTAGACTACTGACCAGATCAAGTAGTCCATGGTAAACTGGAGCGTGCTGAATGTGATGCAATGTGCCATCCATCCTACAGAGCACTCCAGCGTGTCAATCTGCAAATCAGCAAAATAAATGTGGGATCGGCTACAACTGATCTCTGAAGGAACTTCTGAGGTAAGGGCTAGCAAGGCCAACATGTTAATCTCTAACTATGAGATGTTTAAAATGAAACCTGACGAGTCCATTTCTGAAATGTATGCTAGACTTACCCAACTAACAAACTATTTAAAATCTTTGGGTATTGAATATTCTGACAGTGAACTTGTCAGAAAAATACTGAGATCTCTCACACCAACGTAGCACACTAAGGCCACTGTAATTGAAGACTCGAAAGACTTGTCCGTGATGACAGTGGATGGATTGATAGGATCGCTCAGAACATATGGGCTCAACTTGAGAAGGAACGAAGAAGATTACAAGAAAAAGAAGCAAGTGGCTCTCAAAGTTTCTGGGAGCACCGACGAATCCGATGAGGACGAAGAAGAAGATGATCTTGAATAAGATAGCCTAGGTGATCATGCATTGCTCACCAGGCAATTTAAGAATTTCTTAATAATTAGAGGTAAATTCTAGAAGAAGAGACAATCGTCATAGGTAAACAAACTTTCCAATTTTAAGCTTGAGCAAACAAAGAAATCTGACAAAGTCATCTGCTACCAGTGCAAGAAGCCCCGGCATATGGGTGGAGAATGCCCCGAACTACTCAAGAAGATGACCAAGACCGAGGGAAAGAAGCCCAGGGCAATGCGATGATGAGGAGGAAGATGAGAGCTCCTCTGCAAATAAAGATGTGAACAATCTCTGCCTGATGGCAAATGAGGACGAGGATCAGGTAATCACTCCCTTTGAAAACATTTCGATTGAAGAATGGGAGGATGCCTACACTGATCTGTTTGAAAGGTATGAAGTTTACAAGAAAGAAAACATGTCCTTGAAAAAGAAGATCAATGCCTTGGTGCATGACAATCCTGTCAATAAAAATCTGGAAACTCCAAAAAATCTAAGGAAACAAATTGATGAATCTGGGTCTGACTGCTAAGAACTGCAAAACATGACAGAAGAGAATGAAAATCTTATAAAGCAATTAGATGAAGCTGAACTAAGGTCCTAGGGATATGAGAAAGAAAATAAACTCAACCTTGAAAAATATGAAGCCATAAAAGTTGTGAATGCTGAAATGCAGAAAAATCTTGAAAAGGCTGAAAGTGACTTGAAGGGCAAATAGTCAGTCCTAGAAAAAATGGTTCAAAGTAAGTCCAATTTGGATGCTATCTTAGGTACCCGAGTGAATTTCATAAGAGAAGAGCCGAGGTTTAATCCCATTGAGAAAAAGGTGCTAGAATTGAAAACCATTTCATTTTGCCCTGAAAAAGGCCAAGGAAATTTGATAGTAGAAGAACAAATCAGAAAGGATGTCCCTAAACCCTGAACAATTAAATTTCATAATAGTCAAGGTAAGGGACAAAACATCAAAAATAAAATGAATAATAATTTATCCCAACCTGGGAGCAGCCTGCAAACAAGAGATGTGTTAACTCCCCAGGTCGACAGCCTAGGCAGCCAGGTCGACACAACCTTGCATATTCAACATTTGAATCCAGAAAGAATCCAGCCTAGCCTGCCTACAGAAAATAAAGCAAAATAAGACAAAATCTAAAGCATCAACCAAACTCAGAAAGATATGCTCAGTCTACTCCAGCCCACAGCAGGCCAAACAAGAACCAGTTTAGGCCTATGTTGAACACCAACTATAATCTCCACTATAATTAGAAAAAGAACAACTGGTTCAACAATAGGTGGAACATTGAAAGAAAGCTCAAATTCCAATCAAACATGGGTGTTCATCAGGACAAATTTAATAAATTCTGAAATCAAAATACAAGACCACAAACTGATTCATATCATATCAAACCCATGTGCCATACTTGCAACAGATCAGGACACACAAGCAAACAATGCTAGTCTAGCCAAGAAATCAAATCTGTCAAGCAAGTATGGATTCCAAAAAGTTTACTACATGCTTTCAATAATGACTGTGGATCCAAATTTACTTGGGTTCTAAATGTTTCTATTTTATTTGTCATGTAATTCCTTGCCGCCCATCACAACAGATGGTACTTGGATAGTGGCTGCTCGAGGCACATGACAGGGGATAAAAAGAAATTCTGTAAATTGATCAAGAAAGAAGGAGGACAGGTAAGGTTCAGAGGAAATGATAAAGGTAATATCATTGGCATAGGAACCATTGGTAATAACTATTCCAATCTTATTGAGAATGTCATGCTAGTAGAAGGTCTTGAGCATAACTTGCTTAGCATAAGTCAACTCTGTGACAAAGACCACAAGGTGCTGTTTGATGCCAATGAGTGCAAGATCTTTGAACAAAATTCTGATTATGTAAAGTTTGTTGGTCATAGAATAAATAATGTCTACATGGTAGACCTTGATACCTCTTTCTCTGAAAATCTCTATTTGTTGGCCAGTCAGTCCAATGATGCATGGCTATGGCATAGATGGTTAGGGCATGTTAGTTATATTATTATGCATAAATTATTTAAGCATGATATGGTAGGAGGTTTACCTAATATTTCTTTCAAAAAGAACACTAGAATTTGTAAAGCATGCTCCCAAGGAAAGCAAACCAGAAAAACCTTCAAACTTTGAAATGAACCATTATCATCCATGCTAATTGAATTCCTGCACATGGACTTATTTGGGCCAATTAGGACTACCAGCCTAAGTGGTAAGAGGTATGGCTCTATCATTTTTGATGACTTCACTCGATTTACTTAGATTTTCTTCCAAGCTCATAAAAACGAAACATTTACTAAATTTCAAAACTTTTTTAGAAAAATAAACCAGGAAAGAAAATTCACAATCTGCACTATTTTGTCTGACCATGGAAGAGAGTTTGAAAACACATCGTTTACTGATTTTTGTAATCAAGAAGGACTGATCTACATATTTTCCTCTCCTAGGACCCCAAAAAAAATGGCATTGTCGAAAGGAAGAACCGGATAATTGTGGAGATTGCTTGAACAATGCTGATTGAAAGTCACCTACCAAGGAAATTTTGGGCAGAGACAGCAAACACTGCGTGCTATGTCATAAACAGGGTCATGGTAAGGCCAAAGAGTAAGAAAACCCCCTATGAGATGTTAAAAGGTAAGAAACCCAACTTGGCCTGCTTCAAAGCATTTGGGTCAAAATGTTATATTCATAACAATGATAAATCTGACCTTGATAAATTTGAAGCCAAGAGTGACATTGGAATATTTTTAGGGTATTATGAAACATCTAGAGCATATAGGGTTTTCAATGTAAAAAATCAAAATGTGGAAGAAACTTCACATGCAGTGTTTGCTGAAATTTCTAATAAATCTGACAATAATGCTGATGACAGGGAAAGAAATGATGATGATGGAGAATTCCTGAAGTCCAAGGAGGAGCCAGGGCAAAACTGCCAACTACAAGCTGAAGAACAGGAAACATGTCAGTCGACCGGAAATCAAATTCAGTCGACCTTGCCCAGTCAGTCTTATATCGATATCAGAACCTTAAAGGACCATCCTATTCAAAATGTAATTGGAAATCTCTATGACCCACCTAGAACCAGATCATATTATAAAGATGTAAATAATGAGGACCTCATTGCATTGGTATCTCAAATTGAACTCAAAAACATTGATGAAGCCTTAATGTGACACAGGCAGCAGCGTGGAAGCGATCGTCGGCACTCTGACAACAGGAATGGGAAGGTGGGTAGCACGGGAAGGGGATAGATATTGTCTCATGCAGCTCGGCCTCTCGCCGGACAGTCTCTCACTGGACGGCCTCTCGCCAGACAATCACTCGAATCTCATGGGTAGTTTGGAGAGAAGGGAAGCAACAAGAGAAAGATCTCATTCATTCATGGTTTTTTTTTCCATCCAACAAAATGATACAACTAGCCTCCCTTATATAAAGACACTAGGACACAAATACCCCTAGACAATTTAACTAATGACCTCCATATCCTTTGACTATTTACCTAATAAGACAAAAGCCCACTAGGGGACCAATGGACTAATGGGCCTAAAAGAAAAAGGCCTAATAAGCTAGATAGTAAATAGCCCAATACAACCACAATCGGCTAAAAGACACTAAATCACACATATAGCCCAATATACACAATACAATCAAATGGGCTGGAATAAAATACATAGAAAAATGGAAATGGGCCTCAGGACACCGTGTTTCCTAGGCACAAGCATGGTGATGTCGGGGCGGTACGGTGTTGGCTCCATGTGACAGGTCCGGTGTCCCCACTAACCCTCCCGGGGTGGCTGGAACTCGACTCCGTCGAGTATGAGGAGACACCGCTCTTGTAGTGCTCCAGCAGGTCTGGATCGAGGCACTGGAGATCTTCCCGGTTGATCCAGGAATCATCGGAAGGTGGGCGGTCTCGCAAGCAGATAAGGTAGCACTGGTAAACCTGACTCCATGTAGCTGTCACCTGCTCATCTAGTATCCTCTCAATTTGCTCGTATGGTGCTCTCGAGGTTGGAGGACACACATGTTGAGTCTTTACATGTTTTGAGGATGACAACACTATGAGTCTTAGTGGAGAACAAAAAGAGTCACTTCAGTTATGTTCAGGGGTTGTCTTCGTGTCGTTATTTGTTCCATCGCGTGCTGAACACTGTAGCACCTCGTGCTGCTTTCTGTGCCACCTCGTGTCGCTCCATCTGTGTCACCCCTATGTCTTCGAGTCTTATATTCTGGCCAAGTCTATACAGCCTCATCTTTACCTTCGTTCCAAGCCAAAGTCTACACATTCGTTTCCTTGGGGGAAAGTCTATACATCGTGGCCTTGAACTCTCAGTCTGTACACTCTTTATTTCAAAGTCTGTACATTGTTGCCTTGAAGCCGTTCCAAGTCTATACATCCAGTTGAACGCAAAGTCTACACATCGCCTCACATCATATGAAGGCTGTACGTTGGAAGTGTCTTTCTTGCTTTGTGACCACACTTCGTGTCGGTTTCTATTTTCATCTTCGAGTTGTTTTCAGCCCGTGTCGTCCTCGTCTTCGAGTCGTTCGTAAGTTCGAGCAACTTTGTATTCGAGTCGTTTTTTTATGTCTTCGTGTTGCTTCTTTCTATCTTCGTCCAGGTTTCCTCTGATCGCGTGGTTTACTACCATTTTGCTCCGTGTTATTTCCTTCTCACCTCGTGCTGTTCTCATCTGACTTCGTGTCGTTCTCTTTGTAGTGTTAGCTTTGTTACTGTGGTACCTCATGTCGATCTCTCTTTACCTCGTGCTGTTTTCATCTGACCTCGTGTCATTCTCTCTTTATTTCGTACTATAGTAATCTTGTGTATCCCGTGTCATTCTCAGAATAGTGCATCTCGTATTGCTACCACATACCTCATGCAGTTTTAGTTTTTGTGGCCCTAAGTTTTAATCATTTTAATTTCTTTGCAGGAGAAGAAGAAAAAACAAAAAGAAGAAGGTGGTCCGAGGAAGAATATTCCCCAGTGACTGGGCTGCACTTGATCCAATACTAAAGGAACCAATGCTATAAGGGCACGTGGAAAGAAGGTTCTGGATCGAGTGTGGGAGGCACACGCATTCTGTACCCTATCCACCTGCTGCTGCTATATATTGAAGCCTTCGTACACAGATGAAGGTTGATCGAAAGGGAAAAAGAAAAAGCATAAGTGCAGAGAGTTCGATCCAGCCAAAGAAGAGAAGAAAATAGAGGGCAGAAACTGAAGAAGAGGAAGAAGAGAGAATAGCAGAGAGAGTGAGAGAGAGAGAGAGCTCGAAGCTGAGAGTCAGAAAGAAGAAGAAGAAGAAGAAGAAGGATTCTGGTTTCAGGATCAAATCCGAACCAGTTTGCTCTATTGTGAGCTGTATTCCATGTTTTATCGTTCCAGCATTCAGTCTGCTGTATCTTTTAGTATCTTATTTTTGATCTTTCTTTACTGTTCTAGTTTTGTCTCCGATTCTCAGGTTGAGATCGGTGGTCCTCCTGGTCTGTTGGTTCAGGAGAAGGGAGATGCTGTCTCCAGTTGCAAGTGGCCGTGTGCTGCTTGTGGGTTCCCTCTGGGCTTCAGAGGAAGAGAGACCTTGGTCTCTGGGTCTAGTGACTGCAGATCACTAGTGTTCCCTCCGGTTGGAGGAAGAGGAACTTGTTTCCTAGTTTCTAGGGACTTGGCGTCCTTAGGGTTCCCTCCGGGTGTGGAGGAAGAGGGGAGGGTGTTCCCCTGGTGAAGCTGTGAATCAGCCGTTGTCGCAGACTGAGTCTGCTTGGCTAGCGGGTGCTAGTGGAAGCCTCACTTCGGTTTGAAGTGAGGGGTGGACGTAGGCAGACTGGAGGTCTGATCGAACCACCTTAAAAATCCCTGGCGCAGTGTGTTTGGTTTTTATTCTCGCTTTGGATCTATTCGGTAGATGCTTGTCTTGGCCGATCCATCTCTATCTTCCTAGCTGATCGTTCTGCGTGGTTAGTGTTTGACCGTTAAGATCTTTTTCAGAAACTCCTAATTGAGTACTTATTTTTTTTTATCCTCAATGTTCTACTGGTAAAGGTCCATTCACCCCCCTCTGGACCTATCAATTGGTATCAGAGCGGTCTCTGGTTCAGAATCCAATGATTCTCAGAGGATCCTCTCCGTGTTTTCTGTGTGCATTGTTTTACTTGTGAGTTAGTGTTTGATATCTGTTCATTTGAACTGATGGCAATGGCTAATCCACCGATTTTTAAGGGACCTAATTTTGACTTATGGTTCAGTGTTTTTCGCATGTTTGTTAAACAAGCTGATAAGGACTTGTGGAAGTTGATTTCACAAGGTCCGTATGAACTGCCCAAGAAAAGGTCCAAGTGGACGGACAATGAGAATCAGATGTTCCAAGAGAATCAAAAGGCCTTAAACCTAATGTTAACAGCGACTGATAAAGCCTTGCATTCTTGCTTCCATGATTGCAGATCCGCCAAGGACATTATGGACCAGCTGAAGCTAGCCCACAGGAGAATAGAAAGCACATGCATGATGGTTAGCAGAAGTGACCACAGTACCAGCCAAGAGGTGGAGGAGAATGAAGAAGAGGTAAACCTCTTCGAGAACTTTTCTATAGAAGATTGGGAAAATGCTTACAGCGATTTATCTGAGTCATATGAAAAATTGCAAAAACGATATAAAAAATTGAAAAGGAATAAGGGATTAGATAACTCAAGGTCTGACTGTAAGAAATGTGCTGAATTGAAGAGTTCTCATGATGCCTGTGTGTCTAATCTACAAATGTTGAAAAAACAAAATGATGTGCTAATCAATGGAAATAAGAATCATGTGAGTGAGATTGATTCCCTGAGAAAATCCTCAGCTGAAAGCAAAGAAAGTTTAGAGAAGCTCAGGATTGAAAACAAAGTACTTGCTGAAAAATCTGAAGCCATTAAGTCTGTCAACTTTGAATTACATAAAAACATTGAGAAACTGCAAAAAGACTTGAAAACTTTTAAGGATGGAAGAAAATCTGAAACTGACTCTGATGATCAGATTCTGATAAACGAATTAATTCAGAATGACAGACTAAAGGAAGAAATTGAGAAACTAAAATAGTTGAACACCATCTTGTTAGAGAGATTGCTGACATTTGAAAAGGGTAAACATGTGGTGTCCAATAATTCAGAAGAAATTGATGAGTTGAGAAAGGAAGTTGAGAAATACATAATTGCCAACCAAGTCTTGAATAAGGCTGTCAATTGCAGTGAACAAGAGACTACAAGTTATGCGCTACATATTGCCTCTTTAGAAGAAGAAATCCAAGACTTAAGGAAATCTTTGTCTAAATTTGTTGATGGGCAAGAAAATTTGAACAAACTGCTGGGAGTAAAAGTCAATTTTCAGAAGGAGGGGTTAGGTTATAACCCTGTAAATAAAAAGATCTTTGAAAATAAAATTCAGACATATTCTGTTTCTAGCTCTACTTTTGAGAAAAAGGGGCTGGGCTACACTCCAGTCATGAGTAAGGTCTATGGATCAAATTTGGAAACTGTCTTTGTTAAATCATCTGAACAAGAAAAACCTTCTACTTCTTCTCCACCTCACTATAAGGCTAAGAAAACACAAGAACAGGATAAAAAACAGAAAATGAATAAAAAGGGCTCATCTGTGCATGTTGATCACAGTCCGCACACACACTCATCTAAAAGGAAAATGTCATGCCACTACTGTCATAGACTTGGACATTTAATGCATGAGTGTAAATTGATGGAGAAAGATGATATGAGGGCCGAGATAATGAATGCTAAGAAACTTCATGATAAAAATTCTTCATTCCAGAAAAAGAAAATTGAATGTCTACACTGTGGCAAACTAGGACACAGCATCACACAATGCTGGTTTGCAAATGGTAAGAAAATATATTCTTCACATCATGCTAAATTTTCTGCAAACCATAATAATGTTGAGAGGAATAAAGTTGATGCAAATAGAAAATACTCTGCATGTGTCAACTGTGGAAAGACAGGCCACAGGGCCATTGAATGCTGGCATGGTCAGGGTAGAAAAGAGAATTTTAAGAGAATGAACTCTTCTCATTATTTTAACTGTGGAAAGCCAAGTCATAGGGCTGCAACCTGTTGGCTGGCAGGATACCAAAGCAATGCTGGTTTTGGTAAACAGAATTTCAATTCTGTTAACAAAAATTTTCATACATATGTGCATAAAAATCATGTTAATAAGAATGTGCATAAAACCAATCTGAAACCTGCTGCATCTTGCTATTATTGTGGTACATTTGGTCATTCAATGAATAACTGCTATCTGATGAAATCTGATGACCATGCTGCTAGGAGATTGGTTAGAAAACCTGCTAGGAATGTCACTGCTAACTCAGGACCCAGGACTTCTTGGGTGCCTATTTGTGCAAAATAGTTTGCTAACCTGCAGGTGTGCCTTGGAAGCTGAAGAATAAAGAGGAGTAATAAGCCAAGGCACTCGAAAAGAAAAAACCCCCAGGATCTTAATATTCAGGTTAATTCCCAATACCTACTTTAATTCTGTTTTATTGTGATTTAAATTTGGTTCTGTGATGTAGTCTGTGTGCAACTAAGTATTCCATGATCACGAGTGTCCTCCTCTGACTGCTTTGATAAAATCTCTCTTGGATGCATACTTGGTATCACGCTGTAATTCATGCTCATAGTCAGGGGGAGGCATACAATTATTGTGTCAACTTACTGATTCGTGCTCATTGCATCACATTCCATTTATTTGAAAAACCATAAGTTTGCTTCAACGTAGTGCATTTCAGCTGATAGCATGTATGTTATTCAATAAATAATTAATACTTCCAAGAGTTGTGTGTGAGATGTCCTAGCGTGGGCTGAAAAGGAGCTTGTCAGATCATCTGGTATCTGAAGAACCTTTGTCTGCCGATGTGGTTAGTTGGTGTTGAGTTCAGACATCTCATGAGGTTGCAGCTTATTGCCCAAGAAGCATTCTCTGGTTACGAGATTGAATTTCCTCAGGAAGATTTCATTTGTGAGCTCTTTGGTCTTTACTTTCTAGAGTAATCTCTCACTTGCTGCTTTGCTGTTAGGAGTGCTTCTCATCTCATCTCTCTCCATTCTGTTTGTCACCTTCTTATCCTTTTCTTATCCCCTTTGGTTCAGGAGTATTCTTGAAGAAAAATTCCTTCTTATAGCTTTGTCACTCTTATCAGATTTGATCAGAATACCTTAAACCACCCAAAATATATTGTAACAAGTTACACCTGTTAATAAAGAACTTTAATGTATGGGGGTTATATCTTGTCCTTTAATCCTTCTAAGTTATCCTCTCTATTGTTGGTCAACATATTGTAAAACTTTCTGTTAAATGGAAAAACCTTGCGGAGGATTTCGTTTTAACTGAAACTTATGTGAAGAGGGCTATGAAAAAAAAAATTGTGTTAAGTAAGGGCTCTGTCTTTTGTCCAAGATCATGAGAGGTGTTACCAGGGAATACGCCATACTTTGTGGCAGAGCAATGGCAATTGTGGAGAAATAGATATTCTAGATCAAAGAAGTCTAGAGTTTCTGTCATGATACAATTAGCTATCTCTGTTTCTTATAGAAAAGTTGAAATAAAAAAAAAGTCAACAAAAATTCATTGGTTTTCATTGGCATAAAGGTAGCCTGTCCTGAGTAACCAGGGACTCTGGTGTCTTATAAACATGTCTCCTTGTGTAAAAAGGGACAATTTTACCTAAGTGCTCAACAAATTGGTTGACTCTGTATGCCCTCTCTTGTCCTTTAAATGAAGTAATGAACCCTGCTTGACTATCTATTTGTTATTTCTTTGCCTGACAAACATAAGGAGTATTTTAATCGTGACCTTCTGTAGGCTAAGTACCTTTAACACCTAATTTTATGATCTTGTTGATTTAATGTCTTGAGGTAACTGATCAAGGTATTCGGAAGAATATAATAAATCCATATATTGAAGAGCGAACTTTAACGGGCAATGGCTGTGTTACATATTAAATAAGGGTAGTCTGGGTATTTCCTGAAAAGTTCGATAAGAGTAAAAAGTGACCCCCCAAAACCCTTCTTGTTCCTCAAGGTTACATCCAAAAACCCTCGTGTGCCCTTGCCGCTTCCTGTTCCTCCTCGTGCCGATACGTCTCGTATGCTCCTTCAAACCCTTCTCTCCCGCTCATTTTTTTCTTCACGAAAATCTCATCTCCCCCACAGAGTTCTCTTCCGTTCTTGGTTCTTGCTTCATCTCCAGCAGCAACCAGCAAGAAAGAGTTGATACTCTGGGAGTTTCGGCAAATGGATCAGCTAGAATCCGTCGCTCCTGTTGAAAGGAAGAGGAAGGGAAAAGAAATAGTTGAGGAGCCTTCGTCCAAGCAGCAAAGATGTGTAGAACCAGAAATAGCGGTGGATATTTCTTCTGCACAAGGTACCAGGCCTTCTCAGTCTATCGTGTTTTTAGAGAGTGGGAAAATTATTCCACCAAGGATAATAGATTTCGGCGATGAATCCATGGTTTTGAAGTTTCCAGAACTTTTGGAGATTTTTGAGTTTCAGGATTGGAGGAAATTCCTAGAAAATCACCGTGTCTACTACCCTAGCTTGGAAATGGAATTTTATAATAATTTGTCTTTAAGCCGAGATAGGTCTGCTCTGATCTCGTCTGTTAAGGGGATTGAGATAGCAGTAACGTGTGACTCTCTCCACAAAGCTCTCAGTATTCCAGAAAAAGGGGAGGTGGAGAGAGGGTTTAGATATAGTCTGCATGAAACTTTTTCGGTCATTACTGGTAATCCCAGTAACATTCATGACAAGGGGCAATTGAAGCTGAAAGCTTACCAAACCTTATCATTTCCCCCTCTTCACAAGCTTCTTCAGAACATCATTGCCTCTATAGTCACTCCACAGACTAGAGCTAGAGGAAGAATCACAGACACTCAGAGATTTCTTTTGTTCTGTCTGATTCAGCATGTAAAGATCTGTCTGCCTGAAATTATTTTTTCTGTCATGAAGGGGTGTATTGGGTCCAAAAGACACCTGCCCTACGCCGCCCATCTGACAGACATCTTCAAGTATTCAAAGATTTCCTTGGATGGAGAAGCCATGTCAGAAGTTAGGGGTCGAAACATATTTAACATGAATTTTGTTTCAGTATTTTTGGGCTTGGAGGGTTCTTCTCTCATGGGGCAAGTTAAGGCCCAGAAAGTCAAAGAATCACAAGCTCAGAGAGAGCTTCTGGAACACCCTCAAGAATCTGCCCAAACAATTTTAGAATTAGCTTCTGAGGTTGCTTTACAGGAGACACCATCTGAACAACCACTGTCTGCTACTTCTGCTGCACCTACTGAAGCATCTATATCTTTTCAGAGGCTTGTTGAGATTGCATCTGAAGAAGTTAGGATGTCTGAAGACAGCATTCAAACTGAACTAGATACAAATATTGGTGGTTTGTTTGATTCCTTTGGGAAGACATCAGAAGAAGTGAGGCTGCCTATGGAACAGCCTGCCCAAGAGCAAGAAAGTAATGAGCAAGACCTTGTTGAGTTTGTTAATTTCATTCTTAGAGAGACTGTGGAGAAAAGCTTGGAAGAGGCTGACAACGTGGTTACAGCTGAAAGTATAGAACAGGCACCTGTTGAAAACTCTGTAGATGATGATCTCATGGAAGAAAGAGTGGATGAGTGTCAGGAGAAAGTTACTGACATAGAACAAGAAGCAGAATCATCAAGTGAAGAAGAAGCACCTGAAAATGTATTTCCTGAAAAAGAAATCCAAGATGAAGATGAAGATCGGGCTCCAGCAGGAGACAGCCAAACGCCAGTACAAGAAGAAGCAGATGAGAGAACAGCACCTGGCTGTGAATCTTATGGTACACCCCTAGGTCAACCTCGACTTCTATCTGCTCGGGCGCCCAACATTGAAGAACTCCTTATAAATTTGACTCAGCAGATGCAGAGACAGGATAAGAAAATGGATGATCTGCTCAAGTATGTCACTCTAAATATTAATCAAGTTCATTCCAGGCTACTAAAGCTTGAAATTTCTCTCCTGATTGAATGGAAAAAGTTCCTGCTAAACAAGAAAGCTTCAGATGATGCCACCAGGTCCTCGATGGAAAGCTTGCAGGTGGTATGTTCAAAGATAGCAACAGCACTTCGTGAATTACAAGATGCTCATATTTCTTCTTTTAAGTCATCTGCCAGCATTATAGATCATTATTTTGAGATCAGGACATCCTTAGAAGTTTTGAAGGGGTCATTTAGTGCCCTAGGTCCAGATGTCCAGAAGACCTATGACAAATTGATCGCTTTCTTAGCAGAAGTGAGAACTCTGACTGACAGATATGAATCTGTTAATATTCGCCAAGAAGACATCATTTCAGAAGTGGCACATGTCAGAAGCTCCGTTGTGTATTGGCTAGCTGAATTGTCCAATGACTTGAAGGATCTTCACTCTGCCTTGGGTTCAGCCCCTGGTCAGGCATCCTCCAGCAGAGGTCCAACTCAAGATTTCTCCTCTGTTGCTCCTAGGGGCAGACCACCACAAGACAGGCAGCGTGGCCCTTCCAGCAGACATGCCAGATTCTTTTCTCCTTAAAAAAAAAACATTGTTCTGTATTTTTTGTCCATTTTGAGGCTCTCCCACACTCTTGGACTTGTTAATTACACTTCATATCATTTGCATTTCTGCCTCCTTTTGTTTCTTTCTTTTTGATGTTGACAAAGGGGGAGAACTCAAGTCTTTGCTACTACTACAATTGAGAATGAATGATTTTTTTGTTGTTGTTAATGATTCTTTAATATTCTTTAATGATGATTAATGATGGTGCTGATGATGTTTAGCATTGAACATGTTGAAAATTATTCCTGCAAAGACTCAAGACTCATAGTGTTACCTTCCATCAAAAAGGGGGAGATTGTTTAGTCTTTACATGTTTTGAGGATGACAACACTATGAGCCTTAGTGGAGAACAAAAAGAGTCACTTCAGTTATGTTCAGGGGTTGTCTTCGTGTCGTTATTTGTTCCATCGCGTGCTGAACACTGCAGCACCTCGTGCTGCTTTCTGTGCCACCTCGTGTCGCTCCATCTGTGTCACCCCTATGTCTTCGAGTCTTATGTTCTGGCCAAGTCTATACAGCCTCATCTTTACCTTCGTTCCAAGCCAAAGTCTACACATTCGTTTCCTTGGGCAAAGTCTATACATCGTGGCCTTGAACTCTCAGTCTGTACACTCTTTATTTCAAAGTCTGTACATTGTTGCGTTAAAGCCGTTCCAAGTCTATACATCCAGTTGAACGCAAAGTCTACACATCGCCTCACATCATATGAAGGCTGTACGTTGGAAGTGTCTTTCTTGCTTTGTGACCACACTTCGTGTCGGTTTCTGTTTTCGTCTTCGAGTTGTTTTCAACCCGTGTCGTCCTCGTCTTCGAGTCGTTCGTAAGTTCGAGCAACTTTGTATTCGAGTCATTTTTTTATGTCTTCGTGTTGCTTCTTTCTATCTTCGTCCAGGTTTCCTCTGATCGCGTGTTTTACTACCGTTTTACTCCGTGTTATTTCCTTCTCACCTCGTGCTGTTCTCATCTGACTTCGTGTCGTTCTCTTTGTAGTGTTAGCTTTGTTACTGTGGTACCTCGTGTCGTTCTCTCTTTACCTCGTGCTGTTTTCATCTGACCTCGTGTCATTCTCTCTTTATTTCGTACTGTAGTAATCTTGTGTATCTCGTGTCGTTCTCAGAATAGTGCATCTCGTATTGCTACCACATACCTCATGCAGTTTTAGTTTTTGTGGCCCTGAGTTTTAATTGTTTTAATTTCTTTGCAGGAGAAGAAGAAAAAACAAAAAGAAGAAGGTGGTCCAAGAAGAATATTCCCCAGTGACTGGGCTGCACGTGATCTAATACTAAAGGAACCAATGCTATAAGAGCACGTGGAAAGAAGGTTCTGGATCGAGTGTGGGAGGCACACGCATTCTGTACCCTATCCACCTGCTGCTGCTATATATTGAAGCCTTCGTCCACAGATGAAGGTTGATCGAAAGGGAAAAAGAAAAAGCATAAGTGCAGAGAGTTCGATCCAGCCAAAGAAGAGAAGAAAATAGAGGGCAGAAACTGAAGAAGAGGAAGAAGAGAGAATAGCAGAGAGAGTGAGAGAGAGAGAGCTCGAAGCTGAGAGTCAGAAAGAAGAAGAAGAAGAAGAAGGATTCTGGTTTCAGGATCAAATCCGAACCAGTTTGCTCTATTGTGAGCTGTATTCCGTGTTTTATCGTTCCAGCATTCAGTCTGCTGTATCTTTTAGTTTCTTGTTTTTGATCTTTCTTTACTGTTCTAGTTTTGTCTCCGATTCTCAGGTTGAGATCGGTGGTCCTCCTGGTCTGTTGGTTCAGGAGAAGGGAGACGTTGTCTCCAGTTGCAAGTGGCCGTGTGCTGCTTGTGGGTTCCCTCTGGGCTTCAGAGGAAGAGAGACCTTGGTCTCTGGGTCTAGTGACTGCAGATCACTAGTGTTCCCTCCGCTTGGAGGAAGAGGAACTTGTTTCCTAGTTTCTAGGGACTTGGCGTCCTTAGGGTTCCCTCCGGGTGTGGAGGAAGAGGGGAGGGTGTTCCCCTGGTGAAGCTGTGAATCAGGCGTTGTCGCAGACTGAGTCTGCTTGGCTAGCGGGTGCTAGTGGAAGCCTCACTTTGGTTTGAAGTGAGGGGTGGACGTAGGCAGACTGGAGGTCTGACCGAACCACCTTAAAAATCCCTAGCGCAGTGTGTTTGGTTTCTATTCTGGCTTTGGATCTATTCGGTAGATGCTTGTCTAGGCCGATCCATCTCTATCTTCCTAGCTAATCGTTCTGCGCGGTTAGTGTTTGACCGTTAAGATCTTTTTCGGAAACTCCTAATTGAGTACTTATTTTTTTTTATCCTCAATGTTCTACTGGTAAAGGTCCATTCACCCCCCTCTGGACCTATCAACATAGGGGTGGGCTCACTCTGAATGAGAGGAGAATACTCGTAAGGGTCACTAGGAATCGCTGTGGGTTCCTTGTAGGCCACTAGATCGGCCACATTAAATGTAGAGCTAATCCCATATTCGAGAGGTAAGTCCACAACATATGCATTGGAGCCAATCTTCCATAGTATTTGGAAGGGACCATTACTACGGGCTTACAACTTTTTAACGGCTCTTGAGGGGAGTCATTCGGGTCAAACCCGTACCATAACCAAGTCACCTTCTTGAAACTCGTGGTGACGTCTATGCGAATTAGCCAAACATTTGTAGGTCTCATTACTGAGGCTTATTTACTTGTTAATTGGCTCATGCAGACTTTTGACATGCTGTGCAAACTCTTCGACTGATTTCGAAGTTCTAGACTAGAGGGGAAGAGGAATGAGATTCATAGGTTTCCTAGGTTCGTATCTGTGCATAACTTCAAATGGACTCATACCTATGGACCTATTGACAGAGCTATTATATGCAAATTTTGCTTTGGGCAAGAGAAAATCCCAATTGACGGAATGATCCCCAACAAGACAGCTAAAAAGGTTCCCTAAACTCCTATTGACAACCTCTGTTTGCCCATCAGTTTATGGGTGATAGGCAGTGGAGAATTTGAGCTTAGTGCCAACTAGGTGCCAAAGTGTCTTCCAAAAATAACTAGTGAACTGGACATCTCGAGCAGGCACTATGGGTTGAGGGAGACAATTCAGACACACGACTTCATCAAAGAAAAGGTGGGCTATACTAGATGCATCGGATGTTTTGGAGCATGCAATGAAATGGGCCATCTTAGAGAACCGATCAACTATAACAAAGATGGAGTAATGCTTGTGAGCAGTACGAGGTAAATCAAGGATGAAATTCATGCTCTCATCCACCCAAGGTCTATCAGGAATGGGGAGAGGAGTGTAGCGACCAGTGTTTTGCTTTACCTATTTGGCCATTGTGCATGTCCGACACTGGGCCACAATCTTGGCGACATCTTTCTTCAGGCCAGGCCAATAAAAGTGCTCCTCAATAGAATGGATGGTCTTGTTTCTCCCAAAATGACCAGCAAGACCTCCAGCATGCATTTCCCAGATCAGAAAGTCCTGTACAGAAGTCTTTGGGATATAAAGATGTTGTCCTCGAAAGAGAAAACCATCTTGGGGTAGATAGTCAACAAATGTTGTCGAGGATCCAGCCGACAGGGCAGAGTAGGCACGGCTAAAATCTAGACACTGCCCATAGAGTGCCTTCATACGGTCAAATCCAGTGACCTCTACCTGAATAGTGGAAAGAAGGGAGACCCTTCGACTCAAGGCATGGGCCACCTTATTCTCACTTCCAGGCTTATGTTTCAAGACAAAGGTGAAGGACTAGAGGAATTCTACCCATAGACTGTGCCTAGGGTTTAAGCCCTTCTGAGAGTTAAGGAATTTGAAGACCTCATGGTCTGAGTATAAGACAAACTCTTGAGGTAAGAGATAATGTCTCCAGTGTTTGAGAGCTTGGATCACGACATAAAACTCTTTATCATAGGTAGAGTATCGAAGCTTTGCATCAGAAAGCTTCTTACTGAAATAAGCCACATGGTGACTTTCCTGACTACGCACTCCCCCTATACCTACGCCAGATGCATCATTGGATATCTCAAAGACTTTGGAAAAGTCTGGCAGGCGGAGGACATGGATTTTAGTCATTAGCTCCTTTATGGCAATAAAAGCCTAGGGGGCGACTTTAGTCCACTCAAAATTTTCCTTACAGATGCAATCCATATTGGGTGCCATAATGGTGCTAAAACCCTTAATGAAGCATCTGTAGAAATTGACTAGCCCATCTGCGAAGGTCATGGACATTCTGGGGTTCTAGCCAGTCTACTAAGGCTTGGACCTTGGATTGGTCTACAAACACTCCTTGACTAGAAACCACAAATCTGAGGAAAGTGACCCGGTCTGTCATGAACTCACACTTCTTTAGGTTGGCATACATGGTTTCTTTCCCCAAAGTCTCGCAGACTTCCCTCAAATGCTGGACGTGGACCTGAGGATTGTGGCTTTAGATCAAAATGTCATCAACGTAGACGACAACAAAGTGACTAATGACGGGGCGGAGGACTTTAGTCATGAGCCTCATGAATGTGCTGGGGGCATTGTGAAGTCCCAAGATTAAATGGCACCCAACAGGGGGGGTGAATTGGGTATTAAAAAATTAATCAAAGGTGTCCTCAATTTTAAGATGAAGTGATAACACTATGGAACTAATGCAGGATAAAGTAGATCTACCAAAATCAAACACCACAAGCATGCACAGAAGGTGGCACTACAAGAAAAGTAACAAATTGGGGCATTTAATAAATGTCCCAATATATGATAATAAATGTGGTGCGGACACCAGGGCGATCACGTGACACGTCGGCGAACCGACGGTGCCATACGCGGAGCACCAAGTTGACTACATCGACTTCCCTTCAAATTGGGGACACTTTGGCTTCAAATTGGACTTTTTTTAGCATTAAATTGGGCTTGTAAGATCACATTATATGTGGGTTTTCATATTGGGCTGGTTATAGGCCTCTTACAAGGCTAATTGGCTAAGGCCCTTTACCATTCTCCTTAAGAAAGGAAAGGCCTTGGTCCATTTGGATGGATCCATAGGCCATATATGGGCTCTTCATACATGGGCCAACTAGAGGAGAATGGCCTTAAGCCATATTGGATTCCTAGAAGGATGAGTGGGCTTAGCCATGACCAACATGGCCCATTCAAGGCCCAAAATGGGGGGCGCCCCCTTTCTTGTCCTATTAGGCTAGGAAATTGTCTTTTTTCTTCTTTCTTCTCTCCATTCACAACATGTGGTATTAAATGGCTGATGGTCAAGGTTAATTGGCTGCCAACCTACCCCCCTTTTACCTTGAATGTCAAAGGTAGGCAGCCAACATGTCCCCTTGCCCCCCCTTTCACTTTCACCACTTGGCAAGTTGTAATGGGCTCCCTCCCCTCCCCCCTTATGGTATCCCACGCATCCCCCCAGCCCTCTATAGCTCTTGTAATGCCTATTTAAAGGCTTGTACGTTGTATATGTAAAGACTAATGATATTTTATTGAAAGAAAATTGTTAAGAGAGTGATTCTCCCTCTTTCTCTTGCCCTTTCCCTTGGTGTGAATTTCCCAGAAATCTGGTCATGGACTCGACCTTCTTTTCCCATCCCCCTCTTATCATCTTGTTCCCTCCGATTTATCCTTGATACTACTACAAGATTGCAAGAATTCAGCACTAGTTTTATGCCGTTTGGAGTTCGGGAGCACCGGCGGTGATTTTTCTCGTGGCGGCGCGCAGATCTGTCCCAGAGTGCAGTCCAGATCTGAGGGTGACTGTGTTTCGATTTATGCAGCCCAACCACGACGTGATCAGGAGCTGGTGTCTAAAGATCAATTAAAGTATTGCAAGTTATCTTCACGTTGCCTCTGGTTTCGTTGCATTTCAAGGTCTGTGCTGTCCGTGGCGTCAATTCTCGTGAGGTCGCGCAAGAAGATCTGAACAGACTCAGTCCAGATCCAGAGGTGACTTCCCATATCTGTCCCGCCTCATCCAGTCAATATCTAAGAGAGAGGTCTTCAGAGGATTTGTTCCTATGGACGTCACCAACAACCTCCCATAGACGGAGTTCCATTTCGACATCGGCAACCCTTTTTCCACCATTTATTTGTCTGTCTGTGCAGTTCTGTGAACACCAAATCAGATGCTGAAAGAAATCATTGCTGCACCCAGATTTGAAAGGATCTGAATGCGCCCTCTGGAGTGAAGAAACTACGTCCAGTCACCGTCATTCTCCAATAAACGGCACTCCGATCGGGCTTCGGATCTAGCCGTACCAGCCTCTGCAATCTCGCTGCGCAGGGTGACCAGCGCGGGCAGAACCGGGTCGGCTTTCCGTCGGCGTACCCGAGCGGCTCCGGCACGCGTTCCTCGCCTCCTGCGAGTGTGGCCCGTCAACCCGGGTTCCAGCAACCCCAAATTTGGCCATTGTAACCCTATACCTCCCTGTGTGGAGTGGGTATTAAGTTCTGGAATTGTAATTGTAACAATCGTGTGTATTGGGGTTGTTCGGATTCGGCCGGGAATTCTTCCCCACGCCTAGACGTGGAGGTACGCGCTCATTCCATTCTCACATTGCTAATTTAGTATACATTCTATATTTCTGCGTTTGTGAGATTAGGGCTGTTAGCTTGTATCTAAATCACCGTGCTAGTGAGTTGAGAGTGCCCGTTCCGTAGCTCCGATCGAGCACCGAACGCGAATCGGTACCCTAGGCGACGGTGGTTTCTTAATCGCCGTGATCCCCACGTTTCCCTCGCAAGGGACGATCGCTGGGCTAAAGAGAGAGCGCTGTTGAGAGGCGTCTCCACCCGGAGAATACCACAGTGGCTAGCCGCCTGGCTTGCCTTAACGTGCTAGTGCTGGCCGCACTTGTGTCCGTCGTACGTCCTAGCCCGGTCGAGTCATCCGTCCCGCATCAACTTGGTATCAGAGCGTCGTTCTAAGTCTAGGGTGTCCAAAATCAAAAAAAAAGTGTCATTTAAGTCTAGGATCATCATATTTCAAAAAAAAAAGTGTTTTAAAATTGCATCCCAATAAACGGTATATCAAAAGGTGTGACACGAACATTAGGCTATGCCTACCGGGAAGGCCGCACACTTGCGCGAGTGACCTTCGGGTCGATTAACTCCGCCTCGTACCGGAAACTGGTTAGGTCTAAGTGCATCATTGTTGCATTAGTATGTGTTTGCATTAGTCGGTGTTAGCATCCGTTTATGTCTCATGTTCAAATGGCCGTGCATATCCATTCCTAGGGATCCGTTCCCATATTTTGGCAACTATGGCCAACCCATGTCGACCCGTCCAAGGTGATAGGTCCGTGTCCGAGTACATTCGGGCATATCATAAGTATTGGTTGGAACATGGCTTGGGAGAGGAGAGCAACACGGCTGCATTTCAGTTCCAGAGAGGTTTGCGCCTTCACTTCCAGTTGGAATGTCTTATCCGCAACGCATTCTCTCTAGCGGACTCCTATACGGTCGCTCTAGTGGTCGAACCATTTGAGTCTCACTTTTCTTGGTATAGTGGCTTTCGACAAGCATCCACCTCCCAGCCGCCTACACCATGGCCTTCCCCACCTCAATCGGAGAACCCCTTCCCTAGAGCTCCATTATCATCTACTTCTGATCTTCATTCGGAACCTTCTTCTTTGGAGCTACCAAAGCTCGAGCCACCCGTGTTTCTTACGGGAACGCTATACATAGTCGAGCCGCTTCTTCATTGGCTCAAGGATGGCTTGGTCCCACCTCCCTTCCCATTTATGGATCCTACCCTACCTTTGGTTCAACTCCTCCCACACAACTTTTCGGTCTAGTCACCATGTCGATACTTTGGATGACCTTATTATGGGATTAGATTCACAATGGAACTTGACGCACCTTTTGGCCCGAGGCTTTGACCAACCCGCTAGTCTTAGCTTCACCCATCCGGCCATAGGATCTATTACCTCCGTATACACCGTGGGTCAAGTCACCACGGAGGTCCTTCTATTCCTCCCTATGCCGGCCGAGCCCGATTTCATTTCTTTTATCCCGAGGGAGGAACCATACCTTCTCTATGAGATCACCATCCCAGTTACCATAACGGATGAAGGTGACTGCCTACACCCTCAAGAATTTCACAATTGGGACCGAGTCATGGTGGAACCCACTTCATGGGGTCATAAATTCTTTGACCTTTTTGATCCCTTCACTAGTGAACCTCCCGAGCTATCATATTCACTCCACTTCTTCCAAGAAGTTCACCATCCCGTCCCTACCCCTCGGTCTAGTTGGCAAGCCGTACCTATGTCTAGGGGTAATGACGAGGGTAGTTTTGGATCTCCTAGTCCTTCCCCACCCAAATCCCATAGGTCGCCAATGCATGATTGGTACATCTTAGGGTGTCTAGGAATCGTCCATTCCGTCAAGCATCGAGTACATCTAGTGTATGCATGGCACATATTCGGGTGCCCTGGTCCACCATTGCATATGCATGGTCTACATCACCATAGGTTTGTCTAAGTTCAAGTGTGTGTGTTTGTTTCTATGGTTTGTTTTCTTTCATATGGTTTGCATTAAGTCGTGTCAATAAAAGGCCAGTCAAGCACATATAAGGAGGTAGCCGATGCATGCTACATATTCGTGGATTCAAAGGGAGAGTACATCTAGGTCAGGGTCATACCTGATTGGTTTCCTCCCGGAGACCGAAAGCCACTCTAAGTCCACGATCCCCACCCTTTCCGGGTCAAGAAACAAGTGGGTCCGAATGCGTACGATATTGAACTATCGGGTGACTATGGTGACAGTTCGACGTTCCATGTTTCAAATCTGGTAGCATATTGGAACCCGCGGTGATCCCTAGTGAGCTTTGAGCTTTCTCCTTCTATTGTGAGTGATACACCACCCGAGAGTCCACCTCTTCCAGCCTCAATGCATGCGTATAGATTGTATACTGGATGAGCAGGTGATCACCACAAGGAATGGCGCATATCCACACGTCCTAGTGCGTTGGCGAGGATGCCCCACGATGACCAACACCTTGATCACATGCGGAGAATGCAAGCTTCGGGACCCTTACTCGACGGGGTCGAGTTTCTCCCACCCGGGGAGAATTGGTGAGGACACCAGGGCGATCACGTGACACGTCGGCGAACCGACGGTGCCATACGCGGAGCACCAAGTTGACTACATCGGCTTCCCTTCAAATTGGGGACACTTTGGCTTCAAATTGGACTTTTTTTAGCATTAAATTGGGCTTGTAAGATCACATTATATGTGGGTTTTCATATTGGGCTGGTTATAGGCCTCTTACAAGGCTAATTGGCTAAGGCCCTTTACCATTCTCCTTAAGAAAGGAAAGGCCTTGGTCCATTTGGATGGATCCATAGGCCATATATGGGCTCTTCATACATGGGCCAACTAGAGGAGAATGGCCTTAAGCCATATTGGATTCCTAGAAGGATGAGTGGACTTAGCCATGACCAACATGGCCCATTCAAGGCCCAAAATGGGGGGCGCCCCCTTTCTTGTCCTATTAGGCTAGGAAATTGTCTTTTTTCTTCTTTCTTCTCTCCATTCACAACATGTGGTATTAAATGGCTGCTGGTCAAGGTTAATTGGCTGCCAACCTACCCCCCTTTTACCTTGAATGTCAAAGGTAGGCAGCCAACATGTCCCCTTGCCCCCCCTTTCACTTTCACCACTTGGCAAGTTGTAATGGGCTCCCTCCCCTCCCCCCTTATGGTATCCCACGCATCCCCCCAGCCCTCTATAGCTCTTGTAATGCCTATTTAAAGGCTTGTACGTTGTATATGTAAAGACTAATGATATTTTGTTGAAAGAAAATTATTAAGAGAGTGATTCTCCCTCTTTCTCTTGCCCTTTCCCTTGGTGTGAATTTCCCAGAAATCTGGTCGTGGACTCGACCTTCTCTTCCCATCCCCCTCTTATCATCTTGTTCCCTCCGATTTATCCTTGATACTACTACAAGATTTCAAGAATTCAGCGCTGTTTTGATGCTGTATGGAGTTCGGGAGCACCGGCGGTGATTTTTCTCGTGGCGGCACGCAGATCTGTCCCAGAGTGCAGTCCAGATCTGAGGGTGACTGTGTTTCGGTTTATGCAGCCCAACCACGACGTGATCAGGAGCTGTGTCTGAAGATCAATTAAAGTATTGCAAGTCATCTTCACGTTGCCTCTGGTTTTCGTTGCATTTCAAGGTCTGTGCTGTCCGTGGCGTCAATTCTCGTGAGGTCGCGCAAGAAGATCTGAACAGACTCAGTCCAGATCCAGAGGCGACTTCCCACATCTGTCCCGCCTAGTGAGTTGTGAGTTGAGAGTGCCTAGGGTACCGTTCCGTAGCTCTGATCGAGCACCGAACGCGAATCGGTACCCTAGGCGACGGTGGTTTCTTAATCGCCGCGATCCCCACGTTTCCCTCGCAAGGGACGATCGCTGGGCTAAAGAGAGAGCGCTGTTGAGAGGCGTCTCCACCCGGAGAATACCACAGTGGCAAGCCACCTGGCTTGCCTTAACGTGCTAGTGCTGGCCGCACTTGTGTCCGTCGTACGTCCTAGCCTGGTCGAGTCATCCGTCCCGCATCAAAATGCCCTTACATGTTTTAGGGACATTTTTAATTATTTTAGGGGCATTTAGTGTAACTGCTTCAAAAGCCACCGTCCCAATAGATTTTAAGGGCACTTCATATGAACTGCCTCAAAAATTTTTATAGAGGTACTTTTAACCGCCCCTAATTATTGTCTATAAAGGCACTTAATTAGTGAACTGCCCCTATATTTTCAATTATTGAAGCATTTGTTGTTCTAAAAGTGCCCCAAATATGGAACATAAGAGACACTTTTTCAATTTAATAAATACAAATGGAGACATTTTTGACATACAATAGGTTCTTAATATTCTCGATAATGGCACTTCTTTGACTGAATTGCCCCTATATTTAGATCTTGGAACATTTCTTATTATTTTATGATAATAAATGCCCCTAAATTTCATCTGTAGAATAAAAAAATCTTTTATTTGGTAACAACTCAAAATCTACTTTAAAGTATACATCCATATCACACAATAAATATATTCCAACTTGTAACATGACATAAAAATAAAACATTACACATTTGTAATTACACCACATTCAACTTTGTTTACATTTGTTCAACAAAAAAAAAATGCTCATACATACATTGGACCTACTATAAGATCACAATGTGCATGCACAGGTCATACACCAAAGTTTGCACAAACATGTGCTTCTTTCTACCAATGAACTCCTTCAACTATGATGTGGACAACGCCAAATCAGAAACCACCTTAGCTTGGTTACTCTAAGAAGAACCTATCAATGGCTTTAATGCAACTTGGGCATCCATGTCGTGCCTGGCAACATTGGACTCAAATTGTTCTACATAAATATGAATTGTCGCACTTGCTGAACCAATTCAGTGTCAAAATGGAGGAAATGGAAATTCATGTTAATAATCTAATAGCAACGTAATTTCATGACATTTAAAAAATATAAATATACTAAAAGAAAGGTGAAAGGTGCTTAATTAGAGAGTTTTACAAACGATCTCGGGGGGTCAATGCAAAAAACCATGAAAATATGGAAGAGCAAAAAAACACAAGGACCAAGGTGAGAGCTTTTAGGGAAAGAAGGTTAACAATGAATACTATTTATACATAGAAAAATATACAAGTTCAAACTATGCAACAAAAGAGAAAAGGAAAGGCTGGTTCAAAAGCTAAAGAGTTAGTGATTTAGGTTTGATGACAAGATTTTGCTTCTTAAAAGTAAAATATGCATTGGAGCTTAAGACAAGATGAAGCAAGCCAGAGAAAGACAAAGTTCAATATAACATATTACTTGGAGCTCTTTAGAAAGGATCAATATACGGTGCTTCCTCAAAAGAATAATCTATTTTGAGACTGGAGGTAGTGAACACTATTAAAATGGTTGAAAATTGAATTGAGACTCAGAATCTGATTTTTGTATGACTTAGAATGAAATCACTATGGTAGCTTTGAAAACGATAATGTGAATAACTTAAAACTACTAGATCTGCAAACAATTAATTTCTAAGATAATTTCTTCCAAGAGACCCTAACAAAGAAATAGAGCTAATATACTAGAACCAAGACACTATTCTTACCTCTCTGTCGTGAACTTCAACTATGATATATCTCCTATTTTGGGGATTGACCATCAGTCCTAACTAAAAGATAGAGAAGAAGTGCAATGGTCATGTAAATGAAATAAGTAATATAAAAGCCAATACAATAGTTTTAAAAAATGAACATATAAGGTAGAATAACAACAAAGATCAGCATTTTTTGGTCACAATTCTTAAGACTAATGTTTGAAAAAACATTGGTGTTTGTGATACCATCCACTTTCAAAAAGAATGTTTCATAGTGCAAGAAGAGGCATGGTGACTTTCCTTTGCTGGCCAGCAAGTGGGACAAGTATCATGCAGAAATGGAGGAAATTTTTGTGGACAGAAACAATGATAATTGTCATAAGTTGAAACATCTAAAACATTAACAATTTTTGTAGGTCATGAAAAATCCTAGAGACAATCATAAGTTGAAACATCTAAAACATTAACATTGTTTTGTATGAAACTATATGTTGATACCAAGTTTACCAAAAATAGAACAATTAAAATTCAAAAAAGCATCCAAACAATTATTCAAGCATATATATAGACATATGATTTTATCCATAATGCTAACCTAAGACCACAGTTAGAGGTGAGCTTTAGTGTTACATTACCTTTATTCAAAGCGCTACGTGCCATTATGTCTGACTTGTTGCATTGTGGATAGATTGATGCACATGTTGGCGGTGTCAATGACATAGCCTTTTGTTATCCCAGCAGTATACCTTTGAATGTCATGAAGCTCCCGTGTACACTATCTGTCCTCATTCCAACGAGAATATCAGGGTATTCTGTTGCTGGCCAGCTTCTCTTCCACCTCTTCTCTATCAGTTTTATTCTCCCTTCTACACCTTGGGCTTTACAGGACTTGTGGGCTTGATGATGTTACCCATAAGAAGAAACACAATTGGCATATGGTGCTAATGAATAATTTAGAACTAGCAACGTATATGCTAGGTTGACCAATGCCAACGTCTTTGTATGTAAAATATTCTTTTGTCCAATAGCTTGACACCATATGTATAGAACTGTTCATAAAAAAATGTGAAAAACTAGTGAGTATATGATCAAGTAAAACCACCAACTACTAGCCAAAAAGTAAGCTGGAGAATCAGTGTAATTTATATGAAGCATAGAAAATTAAGGATACCTTTGGAACTAGCAATCATCAAAGTTGATTGAACAAAAAATATGTTGTATCCAGGACATAACCCCTGAAATTACGAAAAATGGAAAAAAAGAAGATAAAAGATCCCATGTCAAATACTTGATCAGAATCAAGAATTTCCACAAGCCACAATAAGTACTGAGTTCTAGTAACAAAAATATCTACAAAAATGCGAGGGAAGATCATAAGGCAGAAACATTTTGTTCCTTTTATGGCATCGCAAGGAACCAAGGGACTATCTGCTAGCTTCCCTCATCCACTGGGCTCCATGGATGTTGAGTAGGGGACATGCATTATGGGTCCAACTAAATGCTGGTCACTAAGCACTTGATGCCTAGCTAGCACTCATGGCTGTAACGACCCCTAGAAAATAATATATATCTATAGTTGCACTGCACACGTCTCCTTCTCTTTGCTTCTATTAAAGAGCAAATAAAGAAAATTCATCTCCACAGAGTGACTTTAATTTAAGAAACAACCTACTCTAGGCTTTTGCCTATAAGAATTACAAATATAGAAGAGAGGATTGAAGATCAGGTAAAATATGCATGCTTGCCATCCATCCAAATAAACTTTACAGTCTTACACCCACAACTTACAATTAATATGCAATTGTTCTGCTAATTAAATATGAAAAAGGGAGGATATCAAGTATTACACCCCCAGCTAAACAGCAAAAACATCATTGTCACCTCTTCCTGGGTGAAAAACATATTAAGTCTTCATCATCTCGCACCACCTAAGGAAGTTCATGTAATTATAGGAAAAAATAGACCAAACCGACATGACTTCTGAAAAAAAATATTGAGGTGGTAAACATTTGAGGTGAACTAAAAAAATTATGTAATCATAGCATAATACATCACAATGGTCCTCTAAATGCTGGTTTGACTGTACCTTTTTTTAGTTGAAATCACATTACAGGATACTGAGCACAAGTTTTTATAACTTTATACATCATATCCAATTTGGACCAACAAATACCATCTCAGTGCACAATCTCATCTCCTTTTACAGCCATTCACAACTTGTGCCAAGTGTGGTACACAGTTGTGTGGGCAGATAATGATGAATATGAAAGACCAACATGCTGCATCAATCCCCCCTTGCGCACAGGACAGCCTCAGATTTAAAGCCATATATCTACTACGACTAGAATCAGAGCCATATCAACTACCTTTCCTGGGAGGAGACCACTTCCGGAGAACACCTTGTCCGGCCCTCTATGGAAGCAATTCCCTAGCAGTTTCCAGCTAGGTCTTGTAGGTATCATCTGAGAACAGAACGAAATGGACCTCTTTGAAATCACCTGAGAACTCCATAACTGCAGATATGGCAATCTTGGAAGCCTCCTTGTAAGGATAGCCATAGACGCCACATGATATGGTGAGAAAAGCAACATACTAAATGCCATTTTCTTTGGCAAGCTTTAAACAGAATCTATATGCATTTCTCAGGGAAACCTCAGGCTGCTTATCAGTATCATAGATGTGGCCAACTGTATGGATTACATGAGAGATGGGCAACCGAAAAGCCAGGATAATCCTGGCTTTGCCAGTTGGGCAGCGGACTCCAGGACAAACCTCAGGAACATCACGACATGCTGCTAGAAATTCAGGGCCAGTAGCTCTGTGTATGGGTCCATCTACACCACCCCCTCCAAACATTCGCTCATTAGCAGCATTCACGATAGCCTCCGTGGATCCATCGACGGACCAGACTGTGATGTCCCCCTTGCGGATATCGAGGACGTTCGAAGGAGATAGCTGGAAACGGCCGATTCTAACAAGAGTAGAACCCCCACCGGAACTCGGCACTGCCGTGAACTGCCGCCCGTTCCCCGACATCCAGGAGATCGCGATAGGAAAGCCTAGCATTTTGCGGGATCTGGGGCTTCTGAGAACGGGGGAGTGGCGGGGGAGATCTGGCCTCCGCAAAGCTCCGAGAACTCGACTGCCCCTCAAAAGGATTGGCGAAGAGCTCGACATTTCCCAGGGGGGACGCGGGGAAGTGCCATTCTAGGTCTCCAACAGCGCTTCTAAGGAACAGGGGCGCTTGGGCTGTCCATCGGTGGTTCCTGGTTTGACTATACCTGAGGTGGATTCCCTTCATGAGATTGAATGGGATTTGCTTGGACGTCGATGATATTGGAGGAATAGGAAATAGCGAGAAAGAAAAATAGACGAAGGAGGCGACTCGATTGGGAAACGGGGAGGAAGAGTCCACGCAACTCTGGAAATTTGAGAAGGGGGGAAACGGAGAGGAAGAGGGAGAAGAGTCAGCGCGAATGGTTACAGAAGTCTTCAAAATATCAAAAAAATTATAAAATAAAATTTGAGGAATTTTTAAAGAACTACTTCGATCTCATACTCATTAGGAGATTTAGAGGCATTTTCAAATTGATGAAGATGAAAACTAAAAAATTTTAGGGGCAATATAAAATAAAGTGCCAATGTTTATAATATTTTAGAGACAGTTTTAACAAATGCCTCTCACCAAACAGCCCCTATACTTCAATTTTTTTGTAGTGGGGATAGGAGAAAGGGAACAAACCATAATGAGACAGCAATTTTTAGGTTGTTCGGATACTGCAACGGCAACCTGTGTCCACCCCTCACGGACCGTGAGGATCCACACAATATCTTGTAAAGAGATACAAGATCGAACACACACACACACGTTGGGAGATGAAGGTTCCCTGAAGGTGTTAGGACACCCAACAACACACACAAAACCAACGGATTAACTAGACACACACACGGATCTAGGAAGATCCACACACACACAAGATTGTTACAAGATTACAAAAGCCACGCTCGAAGCTTAGAAGAATTAGGAATGGAAACACAAAAGAAAAAACTTGATTGAAGCTCCCCCTTAGTTGATGAAGAGTTTCTCGGATGCAGCTTGAAGGGGCGTGATCTCGCGCAGCTCCGGAGCTGGGAGGATGATCACTGAACAGTGAACTGTAGAGAAAGGGAAACGGATCAGGGGGCCCAGGGATGGATCCCTGGGGAAAACCCTCCGATGCTTAACTCAGTGGAGCAATGGTGGAAGATAGGGAGGGAGGTAGAAAGAGGTGCCCGAGATCTCCCAACACCAAGGTGGTGAAGTGGTTCCTGCTCAGGGGATTTTAGGCGTGTATTGCCCTTACCTTTCACTGGAGGGAGTCCCTAGTTTATATAGTGTGATCACCTTATGAGTCCCGTAAGCTGAGAGTTTCAGGCGGGAGTTACGTCCTCATCGTGGGATCTTTAAGTCCTCATCGTGGGATCTTCATAGCCTTGAGGGATCATGGGTCTCTTATCCTCATAAACTTCTGCTCATAAAGGGCTCTCAACGGCAGCGTGGATAAGTAGTCGTCAATCGGTCCGAGCATAAAAGGTGCCAACCATGTCCGGGCGATAGGCATAGCTCGGAAGATAGGTCGGAGTGGGCGCTGAGCACTTGCCTCTATCTCGATGAGGGGATAACTCGGGCATGGGTCTTCCTCTGTTCTGACCGTCGCTCGGGCCTTCCAAGCCTAAGGGCCGCCGAGGAAGGATGAGATCCCGAGTAATCTTATTGGGCTTTTTAGCCTAAGTGGGCCCTATGGGGCTGTCACTTGGATGAGCTGAGCCTCGTTTGGTCCTGATGGACCTAGTTTGGTTGCTCTTAGATGGGCTATAGAAATCCCCCTCTCCACTTGTCCCCCTCCTACTCCCGAGCTTTAGTAAGAACCAGCCGAGGCGCGAGAGGCGACCGAGGCTGGGGCTCGGTCCGAACAACTCGGTGGGGCGCCGGGCGATGGGGGGTTCTCCGTTCCGGCGGCCTTGGAGAGGCTTGTTGTCTCGGGCCCTCTGCACCAGGTATGCCGTGGTATAGCCGCGAAGGTGAGGGGGGAGGTAGGCAGTACTCTCCATCCGTGGCCCTCGCTGGGGTTATGGAGGGCGGCCTGGCCCTGGCCCAGATGGGGGCTACTCTGGCAGAAGCGTACGCTCGGTCGGAGTGGGAGAGAGCGAACCTGGCTTGGACCCTTGGTGGGTCTGACAGGAGGTTGGCTCGGCTTGCCGAGGAGCGTGATGGGCTTCGGCGGGAGCTTTCCTCAGTCAGGGAGCTGGTGCGGTCGAGCCACGTGGAGACCCGGGCGCTAACCGAGCAGCTAGCCAAGGCCCGCAAATCGCTCGAGAGGAAGAACAAGCTTCTTGAAGAGGAGTGCCTTGCACACGTTGAGCTGGATGGCCGGTGGGAGACTGAACGTGCAGAGCTGATAGATCGAGCGGAGGAAGCCGAGCGCCTTCGGCAGGAGGTCGAGGCTGATCGGGCCGAGGCGGAGAAGCAGGCGGCGGAGGCCGAAGCGCGGACGGCTGAGGCAGAGCGGAAGTCAACTCAGGTGGAGCGGGAGAAGGCCGAGCTCACTGGTAGGGTGGGATCGGCCGGGGTAGATGCTCTCGAGCAGTACAAAAGCTCAGAGGCCTACCGGGTTGACCTTAAGGAGGCTGCCCTCCCCTACTACGAGTTAGGTCTTCGCCGGGGCATCCGCAAGGGGTTCAAGCAAGGCTACGATTGGGCCGTCTCTTACGCCGAGGAGCAGGCATCCGGAGTAGATGACTCCCCGTCCGGGCAACGTTATGACTCAGACTTGTCATCCTCCAGTTCCTCTGCTTCGGCACAAGATGAAGAGGATCCCGGGGGCTCTTTGTTCGAGGGGTCGCCAACTCCGTATGCCTCGGGAGGACACGCAACCGAGGCAGTTCCCACGCCGGTGGGGTCAGTGCCAGGGTCGGCCGTCGCCGAAGATGCCGGGGGCAGACCATTTGAGCCCTCCACTTCCGGGCTTCAAGGTGGGTTGGAGGCCTGATGTATCTATTTTGCTTCCTCTTTTTGTATGTCTTCTTCCTTTTTGAAGAAGAAAAACTTCCCCTTTATGTAGAAAAATAGATAAGGCAGTAGCGTCATGATGAAGACTTATCTGTTCCGTATCGCCATTACCGTATTTTATGCAGCGTATCAGCAGTGGTTGGAAAGAGCTGATACTTTTTGCGTCGATCTTGCCTGATGGTTGGGTGAGCGTCTGACATGGTGTCTTTTTATTTTCTCATGCTTTGAATGCCTGGCCGCTTCGTGTATCCCGCTGGGGTGAAAAATGAGAAGTTTGAGGTGACCGTTCGTAGGGAGAGATCCCTTTGGCATGTTTTCCAGGAGAGAATCATTTAAGGTAAATAGCCTCCCTTCACCTATAAAAGGTCTGAAGGGCGTCCCGTCCTCTCCACCACTTAGGGGTTTCCCTGACAGTCTTTCCTCATTCTTTCTTCACGTAGCGTTGTGCCATTGTACTTGGAGCATGGAGGATGCTCTGGAAGATGAGGCTGCCGACGACGGGGGGGTAGAGAGTTCTCGCTGCTTCGGGTTTAAAGAGGGTTCGACGGTCGGCGGACAGACTTAAAGAGGGTTCGACATGTGGAGGCACGTCATCTTCTTTTTATCAGTTCTGGCGGCGCTTGCAGGGGGGAGAGATGGTGGACGGATGGGGGCATCAGGCATCCCTGCCGCCCGTCCCTTCTTGCTCGCTCCACGGAGGGGAGGAGGAGGAGGAGGAAGCCAACTAAGCTCCCTCCTTTTCGGGCTTTCCCCTACCTCCTCGTCCAGCTCTGGTGGTTTCTTTCTCTCCCCCGCATCCTCTTTTTCCCTCTTCTGCTCTACTCCTCCTTTCTTTCACTCTTCGGAGGGTGCCTGCATACTCTGTCTTCCAAAGAGTTGGCAGATTGGCGGGGAGGATGCTTTCATATGCATTCTCTCTCCCCCTTCTCTTCCAAGTTCAACTTGGAAGGTAGCCTTCTCCTTCCGAATCCCTCTGTCACCTTTGTCTCGAGCTGCCCGAGCCAACGGGGTTGACTATCCTTTATCCGAGCCAGTTTCTACACGAGGCAGAGTTAGTGGCTGGACGGAGGAAGGTCATCCGAGTGAGCCGAGCGATGGGCTCATACGGCGGCGCCAGATGGATTTTTTGCTTTTTTGACATGTATTTTCCTGGCTTCGGCCTTCCTGATGTACAAGCGGGTTGTTTGAATAAAAGAAAGGAGCCTTTTGTTTAATCTCGTGTCGTTGGCACAATGCTCAATATTTAGAAGTAGAACTTGCGTAATGTAGTCGCGTTCTAGGTCTGAGGGATGAGCTCTCCTTCAATCGTGGATAGACAGTATGCTCCTTTTCCGAGCGTCTCGACCACAAGATAGGGGCCTTCACAATTAAGGGACAACTTGCCTGCCGCCTCAAGTGGTCGAGAGGCTTCGACTTTCCTTAGGACAAAGTCTCCCGGTTGAAAGTGTCTATCTCGGACCTTGGCGTTGTAGTATCAAGTGAGGTGGCATCGGTATTCCGTTGCTCGGATGCTGGCAATCTCTCGGACTTCATCTGCTAGGTCGAGGTTTTCGAGCAGTTTCTGGTCATTTGTCTCAGACGAGAAGCAGATGACTCGGAGGGAGGGGTTGCCAATCTCCAACGGGATCACGGCCTCGGTACCGTATACCAGCTGAAAGGGGCTTTCACCGGTTGCCGTTCTGGGAGTCGTTCTGTGTGACCAAAGTACATTCGGCAATTCCTCAAGCCAGCTGCCCTTGGCTTTGCCGAGCCTAGTCTTGATGCCATTTAAGATAGTCTTATTGGCATTTTCGACCAGCCCGTTAGCCTGAGGGTGGGTGACCGAGGTGAAGTGATTGTGATTGCCTAGGTCGGCACATCTGTCTCGGAAATAACGAGAATCAAATTGCCGACCATTATCGCTTACTATCACCCTGGGGATGCCGAAACGACAAATGATCGACTTCCAGACGAAATTCCAGACGACTGTCTCGGTGATCCTTGCTGTGGCTTCGGCCTCGATCCACTTAGTGAAGTAATCGATGGCGATGATAATGAACTTCTTTTGGGCCTGGGCCATGGGGAATGGCCTGAGGATGTCGATTCCCCAGCGAGCGAAAGGATAAGGATCGGCTAGGGTGACGAGCTCCGTTGCTAGCAGATGGACCAAGTGGTCAAATCGCTGGCACCGGTCACAGCGTTATGTGTAGGTCGAGCAGTCACGCTGTAGAGTGGGCCACCAGTAACCTAGCCGTAGCAAGATCCTGGCGAGTGACCTACCTCCTAAATGCGCTCCGCACAGACCTTCGTGAACTTCTTCAATCACGCGGTTGGCTTCATCGGTGCTGAGGCACTTCAAGAGAGGACCGGAGAAGGATCTCCGGTAGAGAGCGTCATCCAGAGTGACGAACCGATCGAGTGCCCTTCGAGAAGGATCGATCGAGTGCCCTCGGGGTCAAGAGAGGAGGCCAGCCGAGAGAGGGCATCCGCTCGAGAGTTTTCCTCCTGAGCTATTCGGACTACCTCAAAACTCTCGAACTGTTGTGCCACGGTCTTGACCAGCTGGAGGTATTTGATCATCGGTGCTTCTCGAGCTTCATAACTACCGTTGACCTGGCTAGCGACCAGTTGGGAGTCAGTGTGAATCTTGACTCGCTCAGCCCCTAACCGCCGGGCCATGCGGGCTCCCGATATGAGGGCCTCATACTCGGAAGCGTTGTTAGATGCTTGGAAGTTGAACTTCTGGGCGTACTGTAGCTCTGCTCCTTCGGGGGACTTCAGGAGGATCTCGGTGCCGCTCCCGGCTGAGTTGGAGGATCCATCGATGAACAGTTCCCAGGTCGGCCCGGGCGCGGACAGAGATCTTTCTTCAGTCAGGATGGTGCTCTCGGTGATGAAGTCAGCGAGCACCTGGCCTTTGATAGTCGAGCAAGGCCGATATGATATATCGTAGGCCTCAAGCATGATGGCCCACTTGATGAGGCGTCCCGAGGCTTCAGGGTAAGCGAGGATTGTTTTCAACGGTTCGCCGGTCAGCACGGTGATGGAGTGCCCTTGGAAATAGGGTCGGAGGCGCTTGGCCGAGGTAACCAACGCTAGTACGAGTCTCTCGGTTGCGGGGTACCTTCTTTCGGCCTCGTTGAGCACCTTGCTGGTGTAGTAGACCGGTCTCTCGACTCCCGAGTCATTTCTGACTAGGACCGAGCTAACTGTAGATGGAGTCGCCGAGAGATAGACATGCAAGGTTTCGCCTGATACGGGCTCCTTAAGCTTGGTGAACGCTTTTTGGCATTCCTTGTCCCACGTGAATGTAGCAGATGCCATTTTTGGCCCCCTCAACAGTTTGAAGAAGGGTAGGCATCGTTCAGCCGCGCGGGACAGGAATCTACTGAGCGCGGCAATGCACCCGGTAAGGCGTTGAACGTCTTTGATGTAGGTGGGTGGGCGCATGTCCAGATGGCCTGGACCTTGTCGGGGTTGGCCTCGATCCCACGCTGGGTGACTAAGAAGCCCAAGAATTTACCGGACCTTACTCCGAAGGTGCACTTGGCAGGATTGAGCTTCATGTTGTACTTCAGGAGGGTGTCGAAGGTTTCCGCTAGGTCGGCAAAGTGGTCCTCGACCTTGGGGGTCTTCACGAACATGTCGTCAATAGAGGCCTCGACGTTCCGACCGAGCTGTCCCTCGAACATATGATTGACCAGCCTCTGGTACGTGGCTCTAGCATTCTTCATCCCAAAAGGCATCCGGGTGTAGCAGTGTACGTCGAAGTCGGTGATAAAGGCGGTCTTCTCGATGTCTTCAGGGTGCATTCTGATCTGATGGTAACCTGAATAGGCATCCAAGAAGCTGAGTATCTCGTTGCCCGAGGTTGAGTCAACCTGTTGGTCGATGCTCGATAATGGATAGCAGTCCTTTGGAGTAGCCTTGTTCAAGTCGGTTAAGTCCACGCACATTCGTCACTTTCCCGAAGCTTTTGGCACCAGGACGACATTAGCCAGCCACGTCGGGTACAGGATCGGTCTAAAAAGACCAGTCTTTCACCCCTTGGTGACTTGCTCCTTGATAATTGCCTGCTTCTCTGGCGCCTGCTTCCTTCTGCATTGTTGTACGGGCTTCATGGTTGGGTCGAGGTTGAGCTTATGCATTACCGTTTCTTCCGGTATCCCAGGGAGTTGATCATCAGACCATGCGAAGACCCGGATGTACGCGGAAAGAAACTCTTTGTATTGCTGTTGGACTACAGATGTTAGGTCGGCTCCGATCTTTACTCCCAGGGTCGGGTCGTCGTTTAGAAAAACCGCTAGCAATTTGCCTCCAGGCTCGGTGGTTGCGAATTTTTCCTCGACTTCCCAGGGGCCCTTGTTCTTCCCATCCAGCCTTGTGGCTTTAACCGAGATTTTGTAGCACCTTCTGGCCATAGCCTGGTTGCCTCGGACTTCCCCCAACCCATTTTTAGTGGGGAACTTCATCTTTTGGTGATAGGTAGAAGGCACCGCTTTCGTTCGGCTGAGGATTCCCCGGCCGAAGATTGCGTTGTATGCTATCATACCTTTGATCACTATGAAGTCCACCATGACCGTAACGGTTTTGGGTGGGGTGCCTAGAGTAACCGGCAGGCTTAGGGCTCCCTCGGGATAAGTGGCCTGGCCATTGAACCCGTAAAGAGGGGTTCGGATCGGGCGGAGTCTTGATGGATCCTCCCCCATCTTAAGGAAACATTCATGGGATAATACATCAGGGGCACTTCCATTGTCAACTAGAATCCTGTCTACGTTACAATGGTTTATTGTGGCCGATATGACTAGGGCGTCGTCATGCGGGGTGCTTAGCCCTTCCAGGTCTTGGTCGGAGAAGACTATGACCTGGGGCTCACTCGGCGGGGCCTTGGGAGGCTCGATGGCTCGGCTCGCCCGCTCAGCATGACGCTTCCTTCCTCGGCCGCTGTCTCCTCCTGATGCAGCTCCTCCGGCGATGACGTTGATGTGGATCCCTCGGGGGTCATTGTCGATTTCCTCTGGGGTGCCTCGGTCTTCCTTGTGCCCGGCCACGAACCGGGAGAGGTGCCCCTGACGAATGAGATGCTCGATCTCATTCTGGAGCTGATGGCAGTCGCCGGTGTGATGTCCATGGTCACTGTGGAACAAGCAATGCTTGCTGCGACAACGGTTCCTTGACCTTATTGGCTCAGGTTGGCGGAGGAGGCCCGAGCCTTTGATGTCCTCGTAGATCTCCTAAACCGGAGTGGTTAAGGGGGTGTACCACTCGTACTTCCGTGATGGTTCCTTACGTTCCCAATCTTGGTTCCACCTTTTCCCCGGACCCGAGTTTGGCTCGGGTGCCCACTTCTTGTCCCCCTCCCGATCCGAGCCGGTTGCGTCTCGACATGCGCTGAGCACTTCTTCGCACTCGGCATGACGCAATGCCAGAGTCACTAGCGCAGCAAGGGTCAAGGGAGGGTGGAGGACAAGCTCACGGCGGAGGTTTTCATCATGGGTGCCCCCGGTCAGCGCGGTTATGGCCGAGGCGACGTCCAGGTGGGGGATCCTCAGGGATTTCGATTTGAATCGGGTAATGTAAGCCCGAAGTTTCTCCACTTGCAACTGTTTGAGGGCCAAACGCCCCGCTACCGACCTTAGGGGACCACTGTCGGCGAAACTCTCCTTGAATACTCGCCTGAATTGCTTGAAGTCCCGGATCGATCCGGGGGCGAGGGCCCAGAACCATGCTTGAGCGCCTTGGACCAAGGCACAAAGGCTCGACATTTGATGGCGTCGGACGCTCCATGGAGGGTCATCAGGGCGTCGAAGTTGTCGAAGTGATCGGCCAGGTCACCCTGGCCGTCATAGAGCTTGAAGGTGGGGATGGAGGTTCTAGGAGATACCTCTACCAACAAGATATAATCAGAGAACAGGGATTTCTCCTCGTCCTCCATGGAGGAGTCCTTCTGCAGGGCGCGTAGGGCGCGCTCCTGCTCTGCGAAACACCTCTCAAATTCTCGCAGTCGGAGGGATAGCTCTGGCTGCCGCTGCGCCATCGGGCTGGGGGGGCTGTATTGGCATTTTCCAGAGACTTCGATCTCTCGATTGGAACGGCGTGCCCCAGGTTTTCCTTCTTCGGCGTGGATGAGGCTTCATGCTTCAGAGGGGGGGCTTGTGAAGGTCCTCCTGACTTGTTACAGATGATCTGCTGGCCCCGGAGGGTGAAGCGGCCTCAGGCTGTGTGCTGGGACACGTTCTCGCGGGGAGGGCTCTCCGGAGGGGCGCGTGACCTTCCATCCCTGGTCGCCTGGGTCCTCATGAGTTCCACAAGGACGTCCAGTTTTACGTTGAGGGCTTGGAAGGCGTCAGCGCCGCCGTTAAGCGGCAGCCCTACCACCGCGGGGGGAGGGGGCAGCAGCCCTACTGCGAGGGGAGGGGGCGGTTCGTCGGCAGGGGGTGCTGGCACCGGAGGGGGGGTTTTGGGAGGCTTGACAGGGGCCTTCCCCTGCCGCCACCATGGCCTTTCCTCTGTCGCTGGCAGACCTCCTCCCTGAACTTCTTCACACCATACTGGCTCTTTGGTCGTTTCCCATAGATAGCATCAGATGAAGGGGCGTGATCTCGCGCGGCTCCTGAGCTGGGAGGATGATCACCGAACAGTGAACTGTAGAGAAAGGGAAATGGATCAGAGGGCCTAGGGATGGATCCCTGGGGAAAACCCTCCAATGCTTAAGTCAGTAAAGCAATAGTTGAAGATAGGGAGGGAGGTAGAAAGAGGTGCACGAGATCCCCCAACACCAAGGTGGTGAAGTGGTTCCTGCTCAGGGGATTTTAGGCGTGTATTGCCCTTATCTTTCATTGGAGGGAGTCCCTAATTTATATAGTGTGCTCACCTTATGAGTCCCGTAAGCTGAGGAGTTTCAGGCGGGAGTTACGTCCTCATCGTGGGATATTTAAGTCCTCATCGTGGGATCTTGATAGCCTTGAGGGATCATGGGTCTCTTATCCTCATAAACTTCTGCTCATAAAGGGCTCTCAACGGCAGCGTGGATAAGCAGTCATCGATCGGTACGAGCATAAAAGGTGCCAACCCTGTCCGGGCGATAGGCATAGCTCGGATGAAGATAGGTCGGAGTGGGCGCTGAGCGCTTGCCTCTATACCGATGAGGGGATAACTCGGGCATGGGTCTTCCTCTGTTCTGACCGTCGCTCGGGCCTTCCGAGCCTAAGGGCCGTCGAGGAAGGATGAGATCCCGAGTAATCTTATTGGGCTTTTTAGCTTAAGTGGGCCCTATGGGACTGTCACTTGGATGAGCTGAGTCTCGTTTGGTCTGATGGACCTAGTTTGGCTGCTCTTAGATGGGCTACGGAAATCCCCCTCTCCACAGCCTGAACTCCACTTGGCTTGGGCTTGATCTTCACTTGAGGATGGATGAAGAATGATGAAGAACTCTTCTCGGAGCACTGTTCATGTCTATAGTGCTAGCTCCCTTCTTATTCCGTTTGATAGCCTTCTTGATCCAACTTGAGCATTAGGGTTTTCTTAACCCTCTTGTATGTGTTATATGGATTTTGAATGGTCTATGGACTCCCCCAGACCAGATCCACAATATCTGGAGGGTTTGGTTGCTTAGGGATTAAACAATACCAAGAGGGAGGGCTTTCCTCGAAGTGATAAAAAGTCAATAATGTTGGGCAGCTCGGGGCTGGCGGTCGACCTCCAGGGGCTAGCGGTTGACCGCCACTGAGAAACCAGCAGGAGGCCGGTCCCTGGGAATCCGGGTCAACCGGGATTGAGGGGGCGATTGATCTCCATTGAGACAGGTTGTAGAAAGGTCCATTCTGTTATTTAAGGTCGACCGGGATCAGACCGGAGGTCAACCGGACTGTCAAAAACTTGAAAAATGAAGAGTTTAGCCCAGAAAAATATATCCATATAATCGAGACATGAAATGAACGAATGGTTAAAACTTATTTCAAGTTCATTTGATTTCTAGGAAATGCATTTGGAATGCTAAACACTTAAGGAAAAAACCATGAAGAAATCCGACATGATTGGTTAAGGAATTCACTTAAGGTATTAGTTCCAAGCACATGAACAAGTATATGTCTTTGGTTTTGTTATCATCAAAAGCACTGAGATATATACAATAATCTCCCCCTTTTTGATGATGAGAAAACTCGAGGGCATGCAAACCAAGTTTGTTACTTTCGGAACTCCAAAATGAACGTAATGCTTGAAAGTCATTCAACATGCTTGAAAACCATTCAACACAGCACATTCCATCCAAACACTTGTTTGCCAACAAGAATATGAGATAAAAATACAAGTCCCAACCGTCTGAATTCAAACACCAGTACATTCAATTCATCATTTCATTACAAAATACATTAGTGCGTGAGTGAATGCACGACTCTAATACAAAAGACTTGACACTACTGATAACCCTCACATGATCAACATACAAGCAAGCAACACAACCACACATCGACATACATAGGTATATAAACCTGCCCTACTACTGTACTTCTCCCCCTTTGTCAACATCAAAGAGGGATAGGATAGACGAAGGAGGGACTCAAGCAACACAAGACCAAAGGTTAACATGCCAGAGGGGAAAGCCAAAAGAAATCCTCATGGAGCATCTTCTGGAGGTGGCTGATCTGCTGGAGGAGTATCTGGAAGGCCAAGGTGCCGACGAATGTCACCAATATGATGGGCGTGAGTATGGAGAAGATCAAGAATATGGCCAATGGATTCGTCACAAGCCACATCCTGGCATCGAATGCCAAGAAGGGAGAGGTGCATGAAGCTAAAAGATTGGCCAGATTCAGCTAAATCCTCTCGGAAGGAAGTCATGTGGATGGTGAGAGTGGCCATCTGAGTAGAGAGAGAGTCCAAGGCAGTAGAGAAAGTATCCATGCGCCCAGATATGGTGTCAAACGCAGTGCCTAGAGTGTCCCCAAGGGTAGAGAGACGATCCCTGAGGGTATCCACATGAGTCTCTAAGCCGGTAAGCCGCCCGTCAAGAGCCTCATAGTCCACCGAAGGGCGCTGTCCGGCCCCCTGAGTGGAAGATTCCCCATGGTGAAACTGAAGTGGAGGAGGCATCTCAAAATCCTGGTGATAAGGAGATGGTGGGGGAGGCGGCTCCTCAGCTAGAACTAGAGGGGGGATATCCCCTTCGCCTTGCTGCTGTGTTGGTCCTTCTTCTTCCTCACTGATTTCATCTTCCCCATAAACTGGAATGTCCCATACAAGCTCGCCGTCGGGACCAAAGTAGTATCCAAAATCTATGAAAATTTTATGCTTGTTGTATACATCATCCTGCCTAACATATATGAACTGCTCATTTGCCACATTAATCCCGGCATAAATGAAGACACCGGTCAACTGCGAAGCATATGGAAGAGAGCGCCGGAGGTAGGTACGACAGGTGCTAATCAGATCTGTCATGACCCGACCCATATTGATTTGAATTCCATTCATGACATGATAGAATAGGAATCTCTGAACTTCTATAACCTCATCCCGACCGCCCAGTTTGGGATAAATCAATGATGTAAACATGTGGTGCAGGACCCCTTGCAGTGGAGGAAAAAGATTGGCATTCAGCTTGATCAAATTGCTTACACCGTGCACATACTCACAGTTGGTCATAACAGTAAATGTTGTTGGAACTTCACCAAAACCATATGCCCTATCTGCACCCATGGCGGATACTCCTAGGGCCTGGTGAAATAACTCCGAAGTGATATCAAGCTCCACACCCTCAACCGTGGTATATAACTGTTCATTCCGCACAACTAAATACCCGTAGAACTGCTGCACCAACCGAGGATAATATCTATTGTACTGGGTAACAAAATCCATCCAACCTTCCTGAACCTCAAAAAGAGTGCACAAATCCGGGAAGAGCTCATTCACCTCGTTAAAGTCGACCAAACGAGGGTCAATAATAGGACGTGGAGGTAAAGGTGCTCGAGGAAGAGGAGGAGCTTGCTGAGGTGGAAGAGCCGGGGCTTTTGGCCATTGACGGCTAGCTTTCCCTTGGGCAGAACGCTGAGAACTCCATCTAGGCGGCATCACGAACTAGAGAAGCCCACCGGGAAGCCCTCGAACGATCGATCTCAAGCCCGGGACAGGGATGGAGCACAGGGGCACTGCAAGGGCTTGGAGCAACCTTTCCATAGTATGGAAGCTGAGAGAGATCTTTACAACCTCATGAATGACCGTATGGAGGATGTCCCGAAATGATGACGGGATGGCCGAAACGTGTGCGGGTGGAGGAAGAATGGGTTGTGGAGGCTTGGGTGGAGGAGAAAAGAAGTGCTAGGGTTAGGACAAGGTAGTAGAGAGTGAATGAAAGTGATAGGAGAGGAGAATGGTGAAAGGAGGCCCCTTAAATAAAAGGTTGGTTGGCCTTTAGGCCAGCCGGTCTGCCGCCAGTGGTCGACCGTCGCGACCCTGGCGGTTGACCGTCAGGACCGAAATCCCATATTTTTGAAATTTTTCCTTTTTTTTTTGTTTTGTTCCTTCTTTTTCCTTTTTTTTCTTCCTTTTCCTTTTTTGTTAGTATATGGGAGATAAACCACCGACTGCCTGAGTGGGGCCATCAACATGACATGGGAATTGTATGGAGGTGAAGTTGTGGATATAAGAGAACATGTTCTGGCTGCCCCTAGGTAGTACCTTTAGTTCCAACATCACTGAGTCCACAGATGTTTTTAACCAAGGGATATTTGGCCGTAGAAAAATTTTTCAAGGAGGGCTAAACATAAGTAAGTACATTCAAGCAAACATAAGTGAATGAAGACACACAAGGTATTGAAGGAAAACAAGGTCAATATGCATGTTATTCTACCCTTGATGCACATGAATTTCTACAAATGCAACTCTATACCTTAAATGCAAACTTATGCATGTATGATCTCACCCTTGCACATCTCAAGTTCTCTTCTTATCTTATTAAATTGATCCTGGTTTAGGGTTTGGTGAAAATGTCAGCTAGCTGATTGTGTGTGTCAGTGAAGTTCAATTCAAAGACCCCTTTTCCTACATGATCTCTCAGAAAGTGATGACGAATATCTATATGCTTGGTCCTAGAGTGCTGAACTAGATTTTTTGATAGATTAATTGCACTGGTATTATCACACAGTATTGGAACAATTTTCATTTCAACATCTAAATCAAGCAGTTGATTTTTGATCCAAAGTACTTGGGCTCCACAACTTCCGGCGGCTACATATTCAGCCTCGGCCGTTGAGAGAGCTACTGAATGTTGTTTCTTGGAGGCCCATGAGACTAGACAACCACCAAGAAACTGACAGTACTCACTTGTACTTTTACGATCTACAATGCACCCAGCATAATCCGCATCGGTATAAGTAATTAAATCAAAAGAACTACCGATAGAAACCACAAGTCAAAGTCTAATGTGCTAATGAGATATCTAAAGATGCGTTAAATAGCTGATAGATGAGATTCTTTGGGTCATGACTGAAAACGGGCACAAAGACATACACTGAATTGAATGTCATGGCGACATGCTGTAAGGTACAGTAGTGATCCGATGATACCTCGAAATAGTGTAGGATCTACTATTTTACCATTTTCATCTTTATCCAGCTTTGTGGTGGTAGTCATGGGAGTTGATATAGGTTTTGCTTCTGCCATCCCATATTTCTTCAACAATTCCATCGTGTACTTTGCTTGACTTATGAAAATACCCTCAGAAGTTTGCTTCACCTACAATCTAAGAAAGAAAGTTAGCTCCCCCATTAAGCTCCTCTCAAATTCTCCTTGCATGATTTCTGCAAATTCATCGCATAATGCATTGTTAGTAGCTCTAAAAATGATGTCATCCACATACACTTGAACTACTAAAATATCTTTACCTGATTTCCTCTTGAACAATGTTTGATCAACCTTACCTCTCTTGAAGCTATTTTCAACCAGAAATGAGGTAAGTCGTTCATACCATGCCCTTGGTGCTTGCTTTAGTCTGTACATGGCCTTTTGGAGCTTGTACACATGTCCTGGATGTTTGAAATCTTCAAAACCTGGAGGCCGCTCTACAAAGACATCCTCTTTGATATAACCGTTAAGAAATGCAGATTTAACATCCATTTGAAATAACTTAAAGTTCAAAGAACAAGCATAGGGCAATAAGATCCAGACTGCTTCAAGTCTAGCAACTGGTGCAAAAGACTCATCAAAATCAATACCCATCTCCTGGCTATACCCCTTGGCAACAAGCCGGGCCTTGTTCCTAACAACCAAACCCGCATCATTTAGCTTGTTTCTGAAAACCCAACGGGTTCCAATAGTGAGATGGTTCTTAGGACACGGTACGAGAGTCCACACCTCGTTTCTTTCAAACTGGTGCAGTTCTTCATGCATAACCTGAATCTAGGATTCATTTTGAAGAGCTTCATGAATGTCCTTAGGTTCTTCTTGTGAAAGTAGAGCCATCAAATTCTCCTCTTCTACCTGCCTTAGAGAGGACCTTGTTTTACCCCATCCTCTAAATTACCTATGATGTTCACATCTGGATGATCCTTTAGAAGTGTGGAAGAACTGGGCAAGTCAGGATGCTGCACTTGTGATTCTTACAATGTCTCAATTGTAGGATCCTCATCTTCCTCATTTTTGCTTGATATTGCCTTCAATGGTTCATCCTTAGCTTGGACATTTGATGAGCTCTTAGGATCTTCATCTGCATTGAAAGTAGAGAAAATTTGATTTTTCAGTTTTGATTCGGATTCATCAAAAATAACATAAGGACTTTCTTCAACGACCAAAGTCCTTTTATTGAATAATCGGTAAGCTCTAGAATTGAGTGCATAACCTAGAAAAATTCATTTGTCACTCTTTTCATCAAACTTACCCAAGTTGGACTTACCATTGTTCAAAATGTAGCAAGGGCCTCCAAAGGGTTTAAGATAGGAGATATTTGGTTTCTTACCCTTGTAGAGCTCATATGGAGTTTTCTTCAGAATAGGCCTTACCATTGCCCTATTGATCATGTAGCATGTTGTACTCACCGCCTCAGCCCAAAAATACTTAGGTAGGGAATTCTCACTGAGCATGGTCCTGGCCATGTCTATCAACGTTCTGTTCTTCCTCTCAACTACTCCACTTTGCTGGGGCGTCCTTGGTGACAAAAAATTATTTGTGTACCCCTGCTCTTCATAGAAAATGCTGAATTCATGATTTTCAAATTCACCACTATGATCACTCTGGATGGTGGTGATGAGGTAACCTCTTTTATTTTGGATTTTTCTTCAAAACACTTGAAACTCCGTCAGAGCATCACTTTTGTTAGCTAAAAATAACACCCACGTGAATCTGGAAAAATCATCAACAATCACAAAGCCATAGGATTTTCCTCCTATACTAGAGGTTCTAGTAAGACCAAAAAGATCAAGATGCAGTAATTCCAATGGCCTAGCGGGTGAAACAATATTTTTATTTTTGAAAGATGTTTGTGTTTGCTTGCCTTTCGTGCAAGCTTCACAGATTCTATCACTTTCAAATTTCAATTTTGGCAGTCTATTTACCAAATCATGTCTAGACAACTTGGAGATTACTCCAAAACTAGCATGACCCAACCTACGGTGCCATAACCATGCATTTTCATGATTGTTCGCAACCAAACATAGATCATCACAAGAAACATTATCCATATCAACAGTATAGACATTGTTATTTCTTTTTCCAAGAAATTTGATCTCATTTGTGTTTTTATTCAAGACAATGTAGGGGGTTTCATCAAAAATAACTTTAAAACCCTTATCGCACAATTGGCTTATGCTTAGCAGATTGTGATTCATATCTTTTACCAAAAGCACATCTTTAATAAGAATTTTAAAATTCTTACCAGTGTTGCCAATCCAAACGATTTTACCTTTGTCTTGACCTCCAAAGACAACCGAACCTCCGTCCTTGTTATGCAGTGTAGAGAACACTTTCTTGTCCCCTATCATATGCCTTGAACAGCCGCTGTCCAGGTACCATTTGCTCCCCCTGGCTTCGAGACATATTTGCAAGAAAAAGAATTCTCATGCAATTATTTTTGGTACCCAAGCTAGTTTGGGTCCGTAAGAGTTAGTCCAGTTCTGAGTATATCTCTTCTTGGTCCAAAAAACATGATTTCTAGGTGAGTTTTGTCTGAACCAGCAATTTACAATAGCATGACCAAATCTACCACAATGATAACCGTTAACAGGTGCAAACTTTCTTTGAAACTATCGTGGTTTGGGTTGAGCATGCTTTGGTTCAGGCTTGAAACATGAAGCATGGTTTCTATCTTTTTCATGAACAAAGGATGTGGTTCTCTTATGCTCAAACGATTTTTAGTTTTGAGGAGTGTATCCGAGACCTTCTTTTTGAAAGTTGACTTTAATTCCCAATATATTATCTAGATTTTGCTTGCCCTTAACAAATCTTGACAATGTGAGCTGAAGGTCAGCCACTTCTTTTTCTAAACTCACAGCCTTTTCTTCAAGTTCTGAGTTGGTGGATTTCAGAGTTTGTTCTTCAATTTTGATCTTTTCACATGCTTCCTCTATTTCAATTATTTTGCATGATAGTTCCTCTTTGGTTTTATCACAGTCTAAAATTGTTTGTAATAGACTTTCTTTTTCTTCCGTAGCCTCAAACCATTCCTGTTCCAGTTTCTCAAATTTGGCAAAGATATCTTCACGTGACAAGTCATCAAGTTTCTTTTTGAGAGTTTTATTTTCAGATCTGGTTTTCTTATATTTAGTGTACAGCTTTTCATATTCAGATTCCCATTGTTCATTGGAAATGAATTCAGGGTCAGAATTTACCTCTGTAGATTCATCTTCATGTGCCATGAGGCACAAGCTTTCCACAAGTTCTTGAATCTCTTCATCTGATGGTTCATCTTCATCGTCACTCCAAGTCGTGACCATGGCTTTGGGTTTCTTGAAATTATCCTTCTTGAATTTCTTTTTTAGATCTGGACATTCACCTCTCATGTGCCTAGGCTTCTTGCATTCGTAGCATATGATGCTACTTGGCTTGCTCGATTCGCCTTTGGTTTACGTGGGCCTTCTTTGCCCCTTTCTAAAGTTTCCCTGAAAATTTCTCTTCTTCCTTAGAAATTTCCTCACTTGGCGAGTTATCATCGCCAATTCTTCCTCTTCATTGCTTCTGTCACTTGATTCACCTTCTTGAAATTCATCATTGGATTGATGAGCTTTCAGTCTAATGACCCTTTTCTTCTTGAATTTCTTTTTCAGATCTAGACATTCACCTCTCATGTGCCTAGGCTTCTTGCATTCGTAGCATATGATGCTACTTGGCTTGCTCGATTCGCCTTTGGTTTACGTGGGCCTTCTTTGCCCCTTTCTAAAGTTTCCCTGAAAATTTCTCTTCTTCCTTAGAAATTTCCTTGACCTATGAGCTTCATCTAAGATCTTCTTTTTCAATTCTGGGCAGTCCGGTATACAAGTTCTATTCTTGAACATTAATCTTCCATCAGAAGCTAATTGGAAATCTGATTGTCCTTCTAATCTGCCCTTGATTTCTACTAATGTAGGATCATCATCCTGAAGTGCTTGTATCTCAAATAATAAATCTGATTGTATGCTTACATGAGATAATGTGACACATCTAGGGTCCGTGTCCATGCTTATATTGAGTTCAGAGAATTGTTCTAGCAATTTCCATTCTTGAATTAGATAATTGGCTAACAGTGCTCTCGGCTTTCGACTAAGGGCATCAGCAACATAATTACCCTTTCGGGATGATATTGTATATTGAAGTCGAAGTCCTTGAGATATTCCAGCCATCGTCTTTGCCTCATATTTAACTCCTTCTGTGAGAAAAGATATTTGAGACTCTTGTGATCGGAGTATACAGTAAACTGTACTCCATAAAGATAATGTCTCCATATTTTGAGTGCAAATACTACCGCGGCCAATTCTAAGTCATGGACGGGGTAGTTCTCTTCATGCTTCTTTAATTGACGAGAAGAGTAGGCTATAACCTTCCCTTGTTGCATTAGAACACACCCGAGGCCAATGCCAGAAGCATCAGTGTATACCTCGAACTTTTCTCCTTCAATTGGCAATGCTAAGATAGGAGCTGTAGTAAGATGATCCTTGAGAGTTTGGAAGCTTCTCTCACATTCCTCATCCCATTCATAACGGATCTCCTTGCGAGTTAACCTCGTAAGTGGCACGGCGATTTTAGAGAAATCCTTGATGAATCACCTGTAATAGCCGGCAAGACCTAAGAAACTTCGGATCTCGCTAGCATTGGTCGGTCTTTCCCAATTCCTTACAGCTTTAACCTTTGATGGGTCTACAGATAAGCCATCCTTTGATATAACATGTCCAAGAAAAGTCACTTCTTCAAGCCAGAATTCACACTTGCTAAGTTTTACATATAATTGGTTTGTCCTCAATATTTGTAATGCAATCCTCAAATGTTCCTCATGCTCTTCCTTGGTCTTGGAATAAATCAATATATCATCAATAAAGACCACCACGAATTGATCTAAATAAGGCCTGAATATACTATTCATTAACTGCATAAAGGCAGCAGGGGCATTCGTTAGTCCGAAAGGCATAACAACAAATTCATAATGGCCATACCTGCTTCTGAATGCGGTTTTATGAATATCCTCGTCCTTGATTCTTAGTTGGTGATATCCGGACCTAAGATCAATTTTGGAAAAGTACATGGATCCTGAAATTTGATCAAACAATTCATCGATTCTCGGCAGTGGATACTTGTTCTTGATAGTGAGATGATTCAATTGTCGATAGTCGACGCATAACCTCATGGATCCGTCTTTCTTCTTTACAAATAATATAGGCACTCCCAACGGGGAAGTACTTGGTCTAATGAATCCTTTCTTAATGAGTTCCATCAATTGCTCCTTTAACTCCTTGAGTTCAGCAGGTGACATCCTATAAGGTGCCTTTGAAATCGGACCAGCACCAGGGACTAAGTCAATGGTGAAGGCCACTTCTCTTTGCGGGGGTAATCCCGGCAAATCTTCTGGAAACACGTCCGTAAATTCTTGTACCACTGGAATGTCTTCTAACTTAGCTTCCTTAGCGTCTTTAACTGTGACAAAGGCAAGGAAAGATGTACATCCTTTCCTGATGAGCTTGCTAGCTCGGAGAGCTAAAATAATAGGGGATTTGCTCCGACTCTTGGGGCTAGTAAATATTAGTTCTCGAAATTCCTTGAATGTAACCTTACTATTGCGGCAATCAACCGTTGCCTGATACTTGGATAACCAATCTGCCCCTAGTATAACATCATACTCTTTCAGATCTAAACATATGAGATCAATAGGGAGATTTCTACCCTGAACCAATACTTCGCAGTTTTGATAATGATGTGTAATATCACTTTCATCATCTAGAGGAGTAGACAAAACTAACTTTATCCATTCCGGTTCTAGGGGTAATGGGTCAGCAAACTTCTTAGAAACAATAGAATGCGATGCACCAGTATCAATTAAGACATATGCATTCCTGGAACAAACTTTCAATGTACCTTCCACTAAGCCGCCTCCTTCTACTTGCTCGGTCTCCTTGATTGCATGAAGATGAGCATTCTTGGTTACTGGGCGCTTCCCGTCAACGGCTTGGTCGTTAAGTAATGGGCAATCGGGAATCCGATGCTCACGACTCCCACAACGGAGACATGCTCCTAGTTTCCTCCAGCATTCTTCTGCTCTATGACCCGCTTTATCACAATGCTTGCACACTGTATTTGGAGAGGTAGTGGTGATAGAGAAGGGCTTGGTCTTCTTGAACTTTTGGTCTTGTGAGGATGCTCCTCCATTGCTAGGCCTTTTCTTGAAGTTGGGTTTAAAGGAACCCGAACCTGTAACTTGTTCCTTCTTATCCTTACCACGAATCCTATCAGACAGTTCCGTGGCATCTTCTAATAGTTGAGCTCGGCGTACTATCTCCGAGTAGACTTGAATGTCCATCGGCGCCAGTTGAGTAATAGCTTGGGGCCTGAGCCCATTAAGAAACCTCCTAGCTTTCATTTTCTCGGTGCTAACTAGATGCTTAGCATATCGAGACAATCTAGAGAATTGGGCCTCATACTCGGCCACTAACAAAGATCGTTGCTTTACTGCAGCAAATTCTGCAGCCTTCTTTTCCTGAACTCGGTCCGAGAAATATTTTGCGTTGAAGTGTTCAACGAATTCCTCCCACGAAACCTGATCTTGATTTATAGTAGCCTCTATTGATTCCCACCAGCATCTAGCATCCCTTTCTAACTGAAAAGTAGCTAATAAAACTTTATCCTGATCCGTGCATTGCATAACACGGAATATACGTTCTATCTCCCTAATCCAGTGTTCAGCGTCATCTGGATCAGTAGAACCCGTGAACTTGGGCGGGTTCATGTTCTTGAAAGTCTGGTGGAGACTTCCTGCTCGTTGTCCACCTCCTAGTGTTACTTGCTCTAGTACTTGAGTCATGCCTTGCAGTGTACGCTGCATGTTGCGCCATTGAGCACGTTCGACAGCCATTATCCTACAATTACAATAACTAGATTAATACGTGATTTGTATCTTAAAGACTAGCATTCTATGTTAACTTTAACCCTTGGTTCTACCCAAATCTCACTGGTTAAAGGTTTGAACATATCCTTGGACTTGGGTTTTTCCTAGGAATTGAATACTCTAGGCTCTGATACCACAAAAACTGTCACGCCCCGAGCGCGGAAGATACTCGGATATGCGCGACGAGTTTATATCAATCATGTCAATCAGAGTAGTAGTGTATTCGACACCAAAATAGAGATGCGCAAAATAGAAAGATAACTCAATCCTTTATTTCATAATGGATAGACTATTACAAATCTAATACTCTATTCAATAAAAAAAGAAAAGTACATAGTTGACTCAAGAAAAATAGGAAAAAAGACTAGATGACACTTGGAAAGCTCTAGCTCTTTCACTCTTGACTTTCCCCATCCGATTGACTTCCCTCGTCATCGAAATTACCTGAAAAGTAGGGAACACACGGAGTGAGCGAACGCTCAGTAGGAAATTATATCTCAAGCGCTAGCAAGGGGTTTAAATAATTACATTTTTCATGAATGTACTATAGCTATGCATGCTCGCATAAAACGACAAGATAGAGAGAGAATTTATCAATAAGACAGCAAGATGAACTAGTCATGAGCTTTCAAGAAAAGATAACAAGATATTCAAGCAAGTACTCTTTAGCAAGTCATGTCAAGAACTTTGGCTATCATGTATCAAGCAAGCAAGTAATTACCCTTTCTCGGGTCACGCAATTCATGTCAAGTCAAGTACGAGTCAAGTACAAGATTTGTGTGGAATGTCCAATCAAGCTAGTCATGCACTCGGTATAATGCCAGATACCTTATCATTCAACTCCCATGGGCACAAGTACTTTCGGGTGCTCCTCCTAGGACCAGATCGGGCCCTATATGCGCTGGCATTTATCATGTATATTTGACATCCACTCTTGTATATATATAGCCAATAGGGAATTTCAACAATTTAAGCTTGTAGACACGTAGGATAACTTTGAGAGAATGGAGTCCAAAAATACGACATTGGACATAGATAGGCGATAACAACGGTACAATCACGATGAACGATGAAACTAGGTGGAATTAGGTTCCCTTAACTCGGGTACCATGACAAACAAGTATGGACATTCTTTATATAGAATTGAGGTCCACATGAATAGTATATCAAAGGCAAGATACCCTCATTCTTATTATAGAATTGAGGTCCACAAGAACATCAACAAATGGCATGATATCATCATCCCATTAAGAATTCTCATGATATACTCTTTGCATATCATAAGGGCCGGTATACCATGTTTCTTTAGAGTGACATGGTATTCAATAGTGTAATGGGTTTTTAGGGTACAACCAGCTCAGTCGACCTTGAGGGAATCCAAGGTACGAGGAGTCTTACGGAGGTCTCTATGACTAACTCGCTAGTCCAAAGGAACGGAATGTCCAATGGAGAGCTTGTATGTCAATGAGAGTTGAGGGTGATCGTTAAAACATCATGAAACGTGGGACTATACTCACGGAGTGGAGATATAGTGCCGATATACATATATATAGATATACTGAAACCATCGGTTATCAGAAACAGGGCAAAACATTTTTACAGGAAACTAACGACTTAAGTAAAGTCACTACTTAAGTAATCAACGCCTTAGATAAGGTCGTTTATCTATTTTTCCTATTTTGCAGGAATTTTAATAATTCAGTATTCTACCAAAAATGCACCTTGGTGAAGGGCGTTTATTTACAATGTGACGACGTAATCAGTGGTCGTCCATTCTTTCCTTCTATTTTACAGAGTATATATTTTCAGAATTTTTCAAAACACGCCTTGGACAGTGGCGTTACTTTTCAATTCACGTCCTGAACAGGGGCGTTAGTCAAGTGAGAGACGACGTATACAGGGTCGTGAATTCAAGATTTTACAATATTTCAGGAAATAAAATTCCAAGAGACATGATTTAGCAGGAATTCACAGGTCGAGTCATGCACTATATATTAGATTGGATATTCCATATCTATTGAATTTTTAACGTGGATCAATTATTAATTACATGTGATTTTCATGAGATTAACGCCTACAGGGCAGGGCGTCAAATCTCAAATTGACGACCTAGTGCAGGTCGTTTCTTTAAAGTAGCGCCCTGGATACGGGCGTCTCTTGCAAAAATATTACAGAAACGTGTAGAAACCATCAGGAAACTTATCTACATGACATGCATGATGCGTTACTATGAATTTAATTTGTTTGGGCTACGTTGCTTGAGAAAACCTACCTTGATGATGATAAACTGACGGATGAACAGATGTAGGTTCTGAACGATACTCTGTTTTATAAACAGAGTCTTTTTGAAGCTTTCGATCCTAATAGCAGCAGCAAGGGTAGTAATAGGTTGCAGATGAAGAACCCTCAATTCTTCAGTAGGTTATGATGACCCCTACCGAAAAATAAGATGAAGAAACATTAGTTTTTCTTCATAATACTTACTGAAGGTAGAGGAAAGAAGAACTTACCCTTTCGTTCTTCACAACATGAATCTTCTTAACCTGTAAGAAGAGAAGAAGACGAAGAACCTTTTAATGTTCTTCATACCATCGTAAACAGAAAAGAAGAAGAAAGAACCTTGGTTCTTCACCTACCGTAGAATAGTCCGAACGCCAAATAGCGTTCTCGGTTTAAGCAGTAGGTTATTTATAGGATTTAGGTGAATCTAATAGAGTTAGTGTTCGATTGGAAGTAACACTTCCATGATAGAGTTATTACTACATTCGAACTCTTTTTCATAGTTATCATCTTACCCTGGATAGACTCCTGGGTCGAACGAAACTCAAACTGAATTAGCGACCTATGTCAGGGCGTCGAATTTAAATTGACGCCTTGTCAAGCGTCGTTTCTTGTTGAAACCCGTCCATGCAAGGGACGTTACGCTAACTTGCCCTTTTTATTTATTTTGGTCGTTTGAAATTTGACGCCTTGACGTGTGGGCGTCCTTTCTCAAAGCACGCCTTAGGTAAGGGCATTTTTTTGTAAAGTAGCGCCTATATCTAAGGCGTTATTTTCATCAGGGTTTAATTATTTTTATTCCAAGCTCTTTCGTTTATTCACTAAATCTTTTAATCTATTTTGATTTATTTATTCCTTTTAAATTTATCAGGGTTGCTACATAGTAAGTGCGAGTTCTAGCTAAAGAGGTGTCTTTCCTTGGCCATATTATCTCAAAGGAAGGTATCGATGTTGATCCTTCAAAAATAGAAGCTGTTAAGAACTGGAGCCGACCAACGACTGTGTCCTAAGTCAGGAGTTTCCTAGGTTTGGCTGATTATTACAGGAGATTTATTAAGGATTTCTCAGAGATCGTCGTTCCTTTGACTAGACTCACAAGAAAGGAGAATCCTTTTATATGGTCGAAGGACTGCGAGGAGAGTTTTCAAACTCTTAAAGAACACCTTACCACTGCACCAATATTAACATTACCAATAGAAGGTGGTGGTTTTGAAGTCTATACGGATGCGTCTGGCATTGGCCTAGGATGCGTCCTTATACAAAATGGAAAGGTGATTTGCTATTCATCAAGGCAGTTAAAGCATCATGAAGAAAATTACCCTGTGCATGATCTAGAACTAGCTGCGGTTATATTCACATTGAAGATTTGGTGACATTGTCTTTATGGGGAGAAATTCACTATATTTTTGGATCATAAAAGTCTGAAATATCTCTTCACCCAGAAGGAATTAAATATGCGACAACGCAGATGGCTAGAGTATCTCAAGGACTTCGACTTCACTATTCAATATCATCTAAAGAAAGCAAATGTTGTAGCTGACGCTGTTAGCCGGAAACCAATGGCAACACTAGCAAGCCTCCGGAAAGGTATAACTTGTCTTATTGAAGATTTTTCTGATTTAAATCTTGATATTGACAGAGAAGGAGAAGGAGGTATGATTGCCAACATAAGGTCTCAACCTACATTGATTGAGGATATAGTCAAATTGCAAGAGAATGATCCTACATTGATCGAAATCAAGGATTGTATTGATCAAAAATCAAAATTTTCTATCTCAAATGATGGAATATTATTATTTAAGGATAGAATTTGTGTGCCGAATCATGATGACATTAAGAAACTGATCATGGAGGAAGCGCATAAATCAAGGTATGCTATTCACCCTGGTGCTACCAAGATGTATCAAGATTTGAAAAGAAACTTTAGGTGCCCCAATATGAATAGAGAAGTGGCAGAATTTGTGTCTCGCTGCCTCACTTGTCAGCAAGTAAAGGCAGAACATTTAAACCCGCTGGGAAATTACAACCCTTGAATATTCCCGAATGGAAATGGAAAAGTATAGGGATAGATTTTATCATGGGATTACCTAAGACAATAGGAGGACATGATGGTATATGGGTAATTACAGATCGATTGACTAAATCTACACATTTTCTGCTAATCAAAAGTCGATGGTCTATAGATGTACTAACAACATTATACATGAAGGAGATTGCTAAACTACATGGTGTCCCTGTTACCATTATATCTGACTGAGACTCTAAGTTCACATCACAATTCTGGAAGGGTCTTCAACATTCATTAGGAACCCCACTTAATTTTAACACTGCGTTCCATCCACAAACTGATGGTCAAACTGAAAGGACAAATCAAGTGGTGGAAGATATGCTCAGGGTTTGTGCTATTGACTTTGGAGGAAGTTGGCACGACCATTTACCTCTAGTGGAATTTGCTTATAACAATAGCTATCAGGCTAACATTCACATGGCACCATTCGAGGCACTGTATGGTAGAAGCTGTCGATCGCCTATTTGCTGGAGTGAAGTAGGAGAAAGGTAATTTCTCGGTCCCAATATCATCAGGGATACTACTGAGAAGATAAACCTTATTCAGGAATGACTCCAGATGGCTCAAGATAGACAGAAGGCATATGCTGATAATCGAAGGCGTGACCTGAAATTTCAAGTAGGAGACCATGTATTCCTTAAGGTTTCTCCAGGTCAGGGTATTCGAAGATTCGGTATCAAAGGCAAGCTTACTCCAAGATTCATTGGCCCCTTTAAAATTCTCGAAAGGGTTGGTGAAGTTGCATATCGTATTGCTTTGCCCCCTCAATTGGCAGAAGTTCATGATGTATTTCATGTCTCAATGCTCAAGAAGTATGTACCTGATCCTTTCCATGTCATCACTTACAACAATTTGGAGATCAAAAAGGACTTAACATACGAGCAAAAGCTAGTCAAGATCATTGAACGAGAAGTACGTCAATTTCGGAATAAAATTATTCCTATGGTCAAGATCTAATGGACCAAGTTATGGCCGCATGAAGTAACATGGGAAACGGAAAAAGCCATGCACAAAATATTTTCAGAATTATTTGAATGTAAGTACACTCTCTATAAATCATGTATTAAATTTGGGGACAAATTCTTTTTAAGTGGGGGAGGGTGTAACGCCTGAGAATTTTCTAAGAATTTTTTAGATTTAAAATATAATTATTAAGCATTTAATAGGCTATAAATGACTTTTGATTAATTAAATCCAATTATTTAAGCCCTACACTAATCCGAGAGAATTAGGCCCATATAATAAACCCAATAGGCCAAAAGGTTGTTTTGGACTTTCAGCCCACATTCTAGAAGCTAGGAATGGGTGTAATCACGGAATTAAGGAGATAATTACTCCTTAGTATATAAATAAATGGTTAATATTGGGGATAATATCAAAAGAGTTTGAAGTAATTCAAATTCGACGTCTGGAATGAAAAACGGCCTATCGCGAGACCACTAATAGGCATAAAATAGTTGTCCCAATGACCGCTACCCACCGTAGATTCCGTGAGAAAAGGAAAACGTGAAAATGTTAGATTTTTCGTGTCTAAATCATCTAGGATCGACCCTATCAGCTAATTAGATAAGTCTAGAAGGATTGTAGATCGAATTGAAAGTCTAATTGGGACTCTAAGTTCCTTCTAATCATCAAAACCCTAGCTAACCCTATAAATAAATCCCATATTTAACATGTGCGACCCTTACTTTTGGCACGCATGGAACTAAGGTAAGGAGGACAAATTAGAGGTAAGTTTCTTCTAAGAATTTGTTTGTTATAGTTAGAACTAACTACCCTCTGATTTTTGTCCTAGGAGATCAAGTCTGCAAAGAGTTAGAGCCTCCAAAAGTTGCTGATTCTACATTAAGAGCTTAGGAATTAGTGCATCCGAGCCAAGAAGATCAAGGAATTCGGAGCCCTAAACGAGGTATTTAGTAGAAGTGTCTTTAGAACTTTATGTTCCCTTTCATATTTTCTATCTACCCTCAAAATTTCACGTCCATAGGCCAGGGGAATCAGGAGATAGAGAGATGTGAAGTTGCTGATTTAGTACAAGAATGGGCAGAATTAGGGCTGACTTCCAGTCCGAAATTGACTATCTAGAAGGATTAATTGAGGTAGGTTATCTCATAAAAGGCTCAACTTTAAAGTCAGAAACAAAAGCCCTCTTGTTTCAATTGATTTCATGCATTGTACACCATGAATTTTATATTTTACTTAGGACTATGCATCTAGTATATTCCTCATGCATGAATTAGCCCTAATGAAGTAAAAAGGAATTTTTCATGTAAATTACATGAACCTATGCATATTGTTGATAAATATTTGTTCTATCATGGTTATGGAAGTTAATATATGTTGATTTTCAGGCATGATATGTCTTAGTTTAGCATTTTGATCTATTAGCATTTGCACTCGGATTAATACAGGAAGAAACGGACTTCGTGTAGACTGCCAGGGAATCTAGCGATTGTACGATAGACCGCTAACCGCAAGCGACGGTCCTGTATTAGACCGTTTTATGTGTCTGATTTTGTAATATTGAACCATATTATAGAATTACCCATAGTTATTATATAATAAGCCTAGTTAACTAAGTTTAAGCTTGATTCAAGTACTGATTTTATATACTTAGTTGATCCCATTGTTTACCATAATAGATTTCATGCTTCTAAGAATATTTGGTATTATTTTAACTTATGATAATTTGTGACCAAAATGGTATACTTCGTAGTATATACATGTTTTAAATGATAGATGATTCATGTTTTAACTTGATCACTATTTTATCATGATTCTCTCTCTCTTCTAAGAGTCATTTTCTTAGGTATATGGCACATATCCCGGTATGTTGTCAATAGTTACACTTTTTACATATTAGAAACATAATCTTGGACATGATGACCTCTCCTTTGGATATTCCTTCCAACGGACTAAGAAATCTTATTTCAAGGCCTCCATAAGACTCCGCGAGCCTAGGATTCCCACTAGGACGCCGAGCTGGTTGTACCATCAAAACCATTATCTAAAAAGGCACTTATACCGATGTTTTATGTAAGACCCCAAATTATTTAATTGAGCCCAATATTTCTTATTAAGCTTTTATTAATTGAGAATTAAATTTTATTGAATTAATAATTGAATTTCGGATTTATTAATATTTAATTCCTTAGAATTAGAATAGTGATAATTTCGACCACCTTATAAAAATCCAAAAAAATGGTAAACAGATTAAGGTCGAGGTAGATAACAACTTTTCCTTCTGGCATTAGGCCATTGTAAATCCGTGGGAAGATCTATTTAGAGTTTAAACCCAAAAGTGCACACTTTTGACCCATACCTAACCCTTGGATTAAAACACGAAATTCGACCTCATTACTCAACCAAATGATCTGAAATCAGTGGCAAATGGAAGGCCACAATGTAAGGAACATTTACCCTCAATCAATTTGAGGTAAACCTAGCCCCAACACGTGCTGCCGACATAGTTTGGTCAAGTCAAAGATTTCGGCGCCGTTTCTAAACACGTAGCTTGCAGCAGCGAATACTCCCAACTCCGAAGGCTCCAGAAGCTCTATGAGCTATCAAAATGAAGCCCTACGAGTCTTCTTTCATTTGGCTGCTGTGGGGTTCACCGAAGTTTCAGATCTGGGGAGATCTAGCTCGAATTGTGGAGGTGGGTCAGCAGGCCGTTGGCTTCCCTTCATCCTTCTTTGATCCATCGATTGAGGTAGGAATTCTCAACCAATTTTGATCATGAGTATAGCAAATTGTTCCTCTCATCGAGCTCTATCCATTGGTGGCAAAAGCCCCAATTTTCATTAGGTATCCGTGGAGAAATCGAGCTTTTTATGAGGTGCTGTCCAAGTGTTCTTCATCCTAGGGTTTGAGTTTTCTCTCTCCGATTTGAGGTAGGTGTAATAGACCAAACTCTAATTAATTTATATGATGTAATAAGCATGATATTAGCTTTCATTTCACGTAGAAAGCCCTAAGTTTCATGAAGCATACTTATAGAATTTCTGTTTATAGTAACAGCATGTTTTAGACCTAGTTCGATGTGTTCATCCGAAGTGATTTATGATTTCAAAGTATTAATCTTAATCCTCATGAACCATATCTTATATGGTTGGATTCACCATCGAAGTAGCTTTCATTTGAGCCAAGAAGCCCCAAATTCCATTCTGTATGTAGAGAGAATTTAACGTTTTAGTCACAGCATGTCAGAATTAGGGTTTCATGCGTTCTTGACTTAATAGATCTCGATTCCAGCAATTGATCATGCAATTGACCTTGTAGACAGGTAGAGTTTTGTATTAGCTTTCCATTGATACCAAAATCCCCTTATTTGGAGCTCAATCCTAGTGGTTATTAACGTTTTAGTGCAACCCTAGCAATCACCTTGTTCCCGGCGTTCACCGGGCGCGGCAGGGATGACCGGAGACGACCCAGAGATGGGCGGTCTTACGATAGACCGTCCAACTCCAGCCCATATTTTGACCAATTTTGACCCTAGCATGCCCTTATATAAACGGTTTGTCAAGAACCACTCATCCCAGGATGAACGGTTCCACAGGAACCACATATCTGGATGAAAGGTCCCTGACAGACCACATATCATTGAACGGCCCTGCACTGGCCGCACATCCCAGGGATGGGCGGTTGGTACAGAGCCGCCCAACCCCTTGGGCAGCCTAGGAGGAACCGCCCAAACCCTTGGGCGGCCCAGGGAGAACCGCCCATCTCCCTGTGTCACAGGGTGACCCCTGTTCGGCCCCTGAATGCCCAGTTATATGTGCGGTCCATATAGAACCGTTTATCCTTTCAGAGAGGGACTTAATACTTGTTCTAAGGCATTCATTTGCATGTCATTAATGATAATTAGTGAAATAGAAACTCATTTAATAACTAATTAAATATGCAACTAAATTTACGATTATTGCTTGTTATTCGTGCTTACGCGACTTACGCGAACTCGTTATCATCTTAAATTACTTTTCTTGGCATCTTGGGTTAATATATAACCAAATCCCTATTAAATTGGCTTGGCATTAGGATTAATATGACTGTTTAGCTTGCTGATTAGCTGCTGTAGTACAGTGGAACAGCATGTTTAACTTTTCGACTTTGCACGAGCCGATTGGCCGATTAGCGTACTAGTCTCGGTTCTACCCCGGAAACTCTATCCGGTGGTCTTATCGTCATCTTGGAACATCATTATAATCATGATTAGAATCTGTTTAACACCAGCATACCTTGTTTTATGAGTTTAAACCGCTGGGTTAAGTCTTGGATCAAATCGGACGACCCGAGGCATGCGCGGTTAGTATTTGACCGCATAACCTCTTCGGCGGCCCGATCGTGACCGCATATCTTTATACGGCCCCGTATGGACCGTATATCTTGTTCTTGGGCCTCACTGTCTTTTAGACATGAGCGGCCCATATTGCACCGTTCTTACCTTAGAGCGGCCCACTGTCAGCCGTTCTTTTCTTGACTTCACGGGCTGAGTTTCAGTCCAGTTCCTGTACGTACGGTCCTGTATGAACCGTATATACCCATCGAGCGGCTCCGTTACGACCGCACATCTCTTGAAGATGAGTTTGACCGTGTTTTGTACTCTTGAATCCAAGGACAAGGTTAGTCCTTTAAATCTGAACTTATGGCAGAAATTCCTCTGATTAATTGGCCATTAAAATTGACTGAATGTCTGGACGGATGGGACGTTGGGCCCAGTAAATCAATGCCATCGCATCATAAGGGCCCGGTCTGGTCCTGGGGAGAGCGCCCGAAAGTTAGTGAGCCCATGGGATGTTAATGACAAGGTGGGGCATTGCACCGAAGTACTTGCTTGAGTGTTGGCGTCTATGACAAAAGTATCTTGTTACTTGTTACTTGATCATACTTGGTTAAATGTTTAAAATACCTGCTTGTTGGCCAATTCCTTACTACTATCTCTTGTTATATCTCTTGTTATATCTCCTGTTGTAAATTCTTGTATTTGTTATTCTTGTTAATCATTATCAATTATATATTTCTTGACCTTGCAAGATCTTGTTATTACCGTTGTTTCATTATATCATCATTACCTTTTTATTGCATTATCGTTGGTAGCATGACATTTTGAAAATGTAATTAAACTGTTAATCACTTATACATGTCTGTTATTTCCTACTGAGCGTTAGCTCATAGTTGTGTTTCCCCCCTTTCCAGGCTCTTCAGGTGATGCGCTTACCGACGGGGAAGGGCAGGAGTGATGTCTTAAGTGTTTCAGTTCTAGTGTGTTAGCAGTGTGTTTATTGTTAGTTGTGATTGGAGAGCATTTAGTTTCAGTTATGTTGTTGAGTCTTAGTGATTGTTATTCCACGTTGTATTAAGTTGCCTTTGAGATTATTGTATCAGTTTGGTTGTTAAATGATCATTTAGTATTTCCTTTCCATAGCACTTGTGTATATTTAGATTAGCTCTCTCTCTTTCCTACTTGCCTCTGACTGTACGTCCCGATATTTCCGCCTTGTTCGGGGCGTGACAGTTTAGTTGGTATCAGAGCCTAGGTTTCACATTCCTAGGTTTTCTTAAGTTCTTAAGTTCTAGGTTTTCTAAGTTCTTGCATGGCATACCAATAACCCGGTATATCAAAAGATGTTGTCCGAACGTTAGGCTACGCCTATCGGAAGGTCGCATACTTGCGCGAGTGGTCTTCAGACCGGTTATCTCCGCCAGGTACCGAGTTTTGGTTGTGTCTAGGTGCTTTAGACCCCTAATCTTGTTAAAGTCTAGGACCTGACCTGGTGAGAATGGGTAGAAACTTGGGTTAAGTTCATTTCTTAATCATGTAATTAATTATCTTGAATTAACCTAAGTAATCTATTTCTCGTGTAGATGGCAGCTGATCGCGCCGAATGTAGGAACCTGCAGCGCACGGTTCAAGGCCTTACCCAGGCCCTTCAACAAGTGGCTCAGGCAGGAGTGGCACCACATGGCACCGGTGATCTATACCGGAACTTCCACGGGATGAATCCGCCTAGATTCGCGGGTTCGACCGACCCCGACCAAGCCGAGCACTGGCTAGATGAGATGGGGAGAATATTTGAAGTTATGCAATGCACCAACCAGGAGCGTGTCCTTCTCTCGACATTTCAATTGGAGCATGATGCACGTACTTGGTGGGATTCTATCAAGGCGACTCTCGGTGATCATCAGGTTACGTGGGAAGAGTTCGAGGAATTTTTCAACGGCAAGTATTTTTCTGACCGAGTGCAAGAGAAGAAGGCGGCAGAGTTCGCGGCCTTGAAGCAACGAGGTTTGTCCGTGGCAGAGTATGAGGCTCAATTTGCACGGCTTTCTCGATATGCTACACACCTTATTTCCACCGAGAAAATGAAGGTGAAGCGTTTTCTCAACGGATTGAAGCTGCATTATATCAACCAACTGGCACCAATGGAGATTTCCACTTATTTCGAGATGGTGAGAAAGGCTCAAGTTCTAGAGGATACCCTCGAAATGACGGAGAGAATCTGTGGAAGCGGTGCGAAGAAGGAACAACCTACGGGTTCCGGGAGTGTCAAACCCGGGTATACCAAGAAGAGGCCTATTAGTGGACCTAGTTCGTGGAGCGGGTCCGGATCGTGGAAGGGCAAGATGCCGAGGCATGAAGACAAGAAGCCTGGCCCTATTGTTCCGTTTAAGGGTGTGTGCAAGTATTGTGATCGTCCAGGTCACAAGGTGGAGGAATGCTGGCGCAAGCTGGGCGCCTGTTTGCGATGTGGAAGCAAAGAGCACCGTATCCCCAACTGTCCTTTGATAGCGGAGCAAGCAACACCGGCAAAACCGCAAATCTTCAAGAAACCGCAAGGGAAGCTCCAAGCTCTGTATGCAGAAGAAGCGGAAACAGCCGAAGATGGTGGACTCGTCTAAGGTACTCTTATTATACTCGACAAGCCAGCATTTGTTCTTTTTGATACTGGTGCAACACATTCCTTTATTTCTCGGAGTTTTGCTAAGTCATTAGCTATGGAACCGGTTATGATGGATACTCCGTTAGAGATTTCAACCCCTATTGGTACTAGATCGGCAATCCAGCATTTCTATCCTTCTAGTAAGGTTTTGATTGGTGAGCAGAACTTTCCAGCTGATTTGATTTGCATGGACATGAAGGGTTATGACGTAATTCTAGGAGCAGATTGGTTGGCCAGATATGAGGCCAATGTTCATTGTAGTTCTGGCTCGGTGTCTTTTACTAGGCACCCGAGGCTTTCTTTTGTGGGTGTTAAGCACCATAACTCTGTATCGCTTATTTCGGCTCTTCGAGCTGATAAGCTGATGAGGCGAGGATGTGAGGCTTTTCTAGCCTTTATCTATGCAACCCCTGAGCAGCGGACTGAGATCAAGGACATTCCTATTGTCCGAGATTTTTCTGATGTCTTTCCAGAGGAATTACCAGGACTTCCTCCTGAGCGGGAAGTTATCTTCTCTATTGACCTCTTTCCGGGCACATCTCCTATTTCCAAGGCTCCTTACCATATGTCTCCTGCAGAACTGAGGGAGTTGAAGCAACAGTTGATGGAGTTACTCGAGAAGGGCTTTATTCGTCCTAGTACGTCTCCGTGGGGAGCCCCTGTATTGTTTGTTCGGAAGAAAGATGGTTCGATGAGATTATGCATCGATTACCGGCAGTTAAACTAGTTGACTGTCAAGAACAAATATCCACTGCTGAGGATTGATGAGTTATTTGACCAGATAGCGGGAGCTCAATATTTCTCTAAGATCGATCTTCGATCTGGATATCACCAGTTGCGGATTAAGGAGGAGGATATCTATAAATCGGCTTTTCGCAGCAGGTATGGTCATTTTGAATTTGTCGTTATGCCTTTTGGTCTAACGAATGCACCGGCAGCCTTCATGCAGTTGATGAACAATGTATTTCGGCACTATCTTGATCAATGGGTCGTGGTATTTATTGATGACATCTTGATCTATTCCAAGAGTGAAGTGGAGCATGCTGAACATCTGATGATGGCATTACAATTATTGAGAGATCATCAACTTTATGCCAAGTTTAGTAAGTGTGAATTCTGGCTGCAAGAAGTGTCCTTTCTCGGACATATTATCACCCAGGAAGGTATTTCTGTGGATCCTTCGAAGGTTGAGGCAGTGAAGAATTGGGAGCAGCCTACCAGTGTGATGGAAGTTAGAAGTTTTCTTGGCCTGGCAGGTTGTTATCGAAGGTTTATCCAGGATTTCTCTAAGATTGCGGTACCTATGACAAGGTTAACCCGCAAGGAGAACAAGTTTGATTGGTCAGGCGATTGCCAGCAAAGCTTTCAGACTCTGAAGGATTGTTTGACTACTGCACCTATATTGGCTTTACCTTCTGGTGAAGGAGGATTTGTCGTTTATACTGATGCTTCAGGAATTGGCTTAGGCTGTGTACTCATGCAGCATGGGAAGGTGATTGCCTATTCTTCTAGGCAGTTGAGGAAGCACGAGGAGAATTATCCTGTTCATGATTTGGAACTTGCAGCAGTCGTATTTGCTTTGAAAATTTGGAGGCATTACCTGTATGGAGAATCTTTCACGGTATTTTCAGACCACAAGAGCTTGAAGTATTTATTCTCTCAGAAGGAACTCAATATGCGGCAGCGCAGATGGTTGAAGTATTTGAAGGACTTCGACTTTTCTATTGAGTATCATCCTGGCAAAGGCAATGTTGTGGCAGACGCATTAAGCCGGAGGCCAGTAGCTAGATTGTCAAGTCTCATGTTGCAAGAGTGGAAGTTACTGGAATAGTTATCTAGTCTGGATCTTAATATTGACAATGATCGGGTTTTGATTGCTCAGATTCAACATAAACCTGAATTATTGATGGAGATCAAGTCCTTGCAAGATAATGATCCCGAGCTGGTACAGATCAAGGGAAGCTTGAGCAGCAGACCTGATTTCGGGTTGGCTGATGATGGTAGATTATTATTTAAAGGCAGAACTTGTGTACCTGATGAAGCTACAGTAAAGAACAAGATTCTTGTGGAAGCTCATAGATCCAGATACACCATTCATCCCGGAGGCACTAAGATGTACAGAGATTTAAAGCGATCCTTTTGGTGGATGAATATGAAGAGGGAAATCGCTGACTTCGTAAGTAAATGCTTGGTTTGCCAACAAGTTAAAGCTGAGCATTTCAGACCGGCAGGGAAATTGAAACCACTCGACATACCCCAATGGAAGTGGGAGAGTATTGGCATGGATTTCATTATGGGTTTGCCTAGAACTCGTGGTGGATTTGATGCAATTTGGGTGATTGTTGACCGATTGACAAAATCAGCTCATTTCTTATCCATTAAGTCTAAGTGGACAGTCGATGTATTGGCTGCTTTGTATTTGAAGGAAGTGGTGAGATTACATGGTATTCCAGTGAATATAGTATCTGATCGAGACCCTAGATTCACTTCTCATTTCTGGAAGGGACTGCAAGAGTCTCTTGGTACTCGTCTGAATTTCAGTACTGCTTTTCATCCACAGACAGATGGACAGACGGAGAGAACCAATCAGATAGTGGAAGATATGCTGCGGGCATGTATGATTGACTTTGGTGGTACTTGGAATGAGCATTTGGCACTAATTGAATTCGCCTACAATAACAGCTATCAGTCTAGTATTCAGATGGCTCCATTTGAAGCCTTGTATGGGAGAAGCTGTCGATCCCCGTTGTGTTGGGATGAGGTAGGTGAGAAACAGTGGCTTGGACCGGATCTTGTCTCGGAATCTTCACAGAACATCCGTGTTATCCGAGACCGATTACAAGTAGCCCAGTCAAGACAGAAGAGTTATGCCAACAACAGGAGAAGAGCATTGGAATTTCAGGTTGGCGAGCATGTGTTCGTAAAGGTCTCTCCGACGAGAGGGATCCGAAGATTTGGCATTCATGGCAAGCTGAGTCCGAGGTACATTGGTCCATTCGAGATTCTAGATAGAGTGGGAGAGGTGGCATACAGGCTGGCCTTACCGCCTCAATTGTCTGGCGTGCACAACGTCTTCCATATTTCTATGTTACGGAAGTATGTGTACGACCCCACTCATGTTATACAGCATGTGGATTTCGAGCTGAAGGAGGATCTGACCTATGAGGAAAGACCGATAAAGGTTCTGGACCGGAAGCAACAGCAACTCCGGAATCGTTCAATACCGATGGTCAAGATTCAGTGGAGTCGGCGTGGGACCGAAGAAGCCACGTGGGAGTCTGAAGAGACTATGCGGAAGCGGTATCCCGACTTATTCTAGGTGAGCGATCTCTTTCCCTACTCTCAGTCTTAGTGCAGTGAATTTGGAGGACCAAATTCCTTTAAGTAGGGGAGGATGTAAGACCCCAAATTATTTAATTGAGCCCAATATTTCTTATTAAGCTTTTATTAATTGAGAATTGAATTTTATTGAATTAATAATTGAATTTCGGATTTATTAATATTTAATTCCTTAGAATTAGAATAGTGATAATTTCGACCACCTTATAAAAATCCAAAAAAATGGTAAACAGATTAAGGTCGAGGTAGATAACAACTTTTCCTTCTGGCATTAGGCCATTGTAAATCCGTGGGAAGATCTATTTAGAGTTTAAACCCAAAAGTGCACACTTTTGACCCATACCTAACCCTTGGATTAAAACACGAAATTCGACCTCATTACTCAACCAAATGATCTGAAATTAGTGGCAAATGGAAGGCCACAATGTAAGGAACATTTACCCTCAATCAATTTGAGGTAAACCTAGCCCCAACACGTGCTGCCGACATAGTTTGGTCAAGTCAAAGATTTCAGTGCCGTTTCTAAACACGTAGCTTGCAGCAGCGAATACTCCCAACTCCGAAGGCTCCAGAAGCTCTATGAGCTATCAAAATGAAGCCCTACGAGTCTTCTTTCATTTGGCTGCTGTGGGGTTCACCGAAGTTTCAGATCTGGGGAGATCTAGCTCGAATTGTGGAGGTGGGTCAGCAGGCCGTTGGCTTCCCTTCATCCTTCTTTGATCCATCGATTGAGGTAGGAATTCTCAACCAATTATGATCATGAGTATAGCAAATTGTTCCTCTCATCGAGCTCTATCCATTGGTGGCAAAAGCCCCAATTTTCATTAGGTATCCGTGGAGAAATCGAGCTTTTTGTGAGGTGCTGTCCAAGTGTTCTTCATCCTAGGGTTTGAGTTTTCTCTCTCCGATTTGAGGTAGGTGTAATAGACCAAACTCTAATTAATTTATATGATGTAATAAGCATGATATTAGCTTTCATTTCACGTAGAAAGCCCTAAGTTTCATGAAGCATACTTATAGAATTTCTATTTATAGTAACAGCATGTTTTAGACCTAGTTCGATGTGTTCATCCGAAGTGATTTATGATTTCTAAGTATTAATCTTAATCCTCATGAACCATATCTTATATGGTTGGATTCACCATCGAAGTAGCTTTCATTTGAGCCAAGAAGCCCCAAATTCCATTCTGTATGTAGAGAGAATTTAACGTTTTAGTCACAGCATGTCAGAATTAAGGTTTCATGCGTTCTTGACTTAATAGATCTCGATTCCAGCAATTGATCATGCAATTGACCTTGTAGACAGGTAGAGTTTTGTATTAGCTTTCCATTGATACCAAAATCCCCTTATTTGGAGCTCAATCCTAGTGGTTATTAACGTTTTAGTGCAACCCTAGCAATCACCTTGTTCCCGGCGTTCACCGGACGCGGCAGGGATGACCGGAGACGACCCAGAGATGGGCGGTCTTACGATAGACCGTCCAACTCCAGCCCATCTTTTGACCAATTTTGACCCTAGCATGCCCTTATATAAACGGTTTGTCAAGAACCACTCATCCCAGGATGAACGGTTCCACAGGAACCACATATCTGGATGAAAGGTCCCTGACAGACCACATATCATTGAACGGCCCTGCACTGGCCGCACATCCCAGGGATGGGCGGTTGGTACAGAGCCGCCCAACCCCTTGGGCGGCCTAGGAGGAACCGCCCAAACCCTTGGGTGGCCCAGGGAGAACCGCCCATCTCCCTGTGTCACAGGGTGACCCCTGTTCGGCCCCTGAATGCCCAGTTATATGTGCGGTCCATATAGAACCGTTTATCCTTTCAGAGAGGGACTTAATACTTGTTCTAAGGCATTCATTTGCATGTCATTAATGATAATTAGTGAAATAGAAACTCATTTAATAACTAATTAAATATGCAACTAAATTTACGATTATTGCTTGTTATTCGTGCTTACGCGACTTACGCGAACTCGTTATCATCTTAAATTACTTTTCTTGGCATCTTGGGTTAATATATAACCAAATCCCTATTAAATTGGCTTGGCATTAGGATTAATATGACTGTTTAGCTTGCTGATTAGCTGCTGTAGTACAGTGGAACAGCATGTTTAACTTTTCGACTTTGCACGAGCCGATTGGCCGATTAGCGTACTAGTCTCGGTTCTACCCCGGAAACTCTATCCGGTGGTCTTATCGTCATCTTGGAACATCATTATAATCATGATTAGAATCTGTTTAACACCAGCATACCTTGTTTTATGAGTTTAAACCGCTGGGTTAAGTCTTGGATCAAATCGGACGACCCGAGGCATGCGCGGTTAGTATTTGACCGCATAACCTCTTCGGCGGCCCGATCGTGACCGCATATCTTTATACGGCCCCGTATGGACCGTATATCTTGTTCTTGGGCCTCACTGTCTTTTAGACATGAGCGGCCCATATTGCACCGTTCTTACCTTAGAGTGGCCCACTGTCAGCCGTTCTTTTCTTGACTTCACGGGCTGAGTTTCAGTCCAGTTCCTGTACGTACGGTCCTGTATGAACCGTATATACCCATCGAGTGGCTCCGTTACGACCGCACATCTCTTGAAGATGAGTTTGACCGTGTTTTGTACTCTTGAATCCAAGGACAAGGTTAGTCCTTTATATCTGAACTTATGGCAGAAATTCCTCTGATTAATTGGCCATTAAAATTGACTGAATGTCTGGACGGATGGGACGTTGGGCCCAGTAAATCAATGCCATCGCATCATATGGGCCCGGTCTGGTCCTGGGGAGAGTGCCCGAAAGTTAGTGAGCCCATGGGATGTTAATGAGAAGGTGGGGCATTACACCGAAGTACTTGCTTGAGTGTTGGCGTCTATGACAAAAGTATCTTGTTACTTGTTACTTGATCATACTTGGTTAAATGTTTAAAATACCTGCTTGTTGGCCAATTCCTTACTACGATCTCTTGTTATATCTCCTGTTGTAAATTCTTGTATTTGTTATTCTTGTTAATCATTATCAATTATATATTTCTTGACCTTGCAAGATCTTGTTATTACCGTTATTTTATTATATCATCATTACCTTTTTATTGCATTATCGTTGGTAGCATGACATTTTGAAAATGTAATTAAACTGTTAATCACTTATACATGTCTGTTATTTCCTACTGAGCGTTAGCTCATAGTTGTGTTTCCCCCCTTTCCAGGCTCTTCCGGTGACGCGCTTACCGACGGGGAAGGGCAGGAGTGATGTCTTAAGTGTTTCAGTTCTAGTGTGTTAGCAGTGTGTTTATTGTTAGTTGTGATTGGAGAGCATTTAGTTTCAGTTATGTTGTTGAGTCTTAGTGATTGTTATTCCACATTGTATTAAGTTGCCTTTGAGATTATTGTATCAGTTTGGTTGTTAAATGATCATTTAGTATTTCCTTTCGATAGCACTTGTGTATATTTAGATTAGCTCTCTCTCTTTCCTGCTTGCCTCTGACTGTACGTCCCGATATTTCCGCCTTGTTCGGGGCGTGACATTTTATATTCTGGACTTTAGCGGCCATTTGGTTGACCGTCTGGCTCTACTAGTGGCCCTTCATTTGACCGCTAATGGATCCTAAATGGCCATGCATTAGACCACTAAGACTCCAGATATTCTATTTTCAAAATATCGAATTATCATATAAAACGGTCCTGTACTAGACCACCATAATCAAGAAACGGTCCGATAAACGACCGCTAATGTCATGAGTATGATTAACCCGGGGTTTGACTCAAGGGTTGATTTTCCTATGTTCCTAGATGGTCCGATTGATTATCTAGAACCTGTCACATTATTCCAAAGATACATAGGTAATTTTGAGAGTTAAAGAAAGTACCGTTATGCTGCCGATTTATTTCCATAGCATAACCTAGTAATTAAATGCATTTATTTAAATATCATATTCTCAATAGAAGCATTCTTATTTTTGATTACCTTATCATGGAACCATAGTTGAAATTGTACTTTCTTGGCCATATTATTGTTATAAACGTGGAAGTAGCTTGATTTATACTTGAAGATATTGTTCGAGCACTGATTGTGTTCAAGGGCTCTATGCTAGTCTCCTCGACTGATTGTCAGAAACATTATGTAACTATGAGATATGATGCTACAGGGGTCGCATTGCGCTGCGAGTACTTTCTTTATAAATAAGTGAAATATCCCCGGGTGATCCACATTAATTCACGAAGTACTTGTTACTAAGTGAAGAGTACATTCTTGCTTGTTACATGACTTTCTAGTGCATGACCTTCATGGTTATGAAAAGTACATTCTTGTTACATTCTTGAAAGGACAAATTCACATTCTTGTTATATACTTGATCAATCATATTCTTATATCTCGTGCTTGATTGTATCTTGTTACTTTGGCTTTATTTGCATGTTTCATCGTATTTGCATGATTTATCTTATTTCTCTATAGCAAAGATGCTAATGACTTAAATTTGCCAATCATGTTGATACGAAGATACCTACTGGGCAAGTGTGCTCATACCCTACTTTCCAATCTTTTTCAGGAAATTATAGTGGGACAGATTCAGATTACTCGAGTGATGGATCCGAGAGCGATTGAAGGATAAAGATTCGAGAGAAGTCTTAGTTATTCATGTCTAGTCGAGTCAGAATGTAATTTTAATTTTCTTGAGTCTGGCAATGAGAATCAAAGTCCTTATGAAATTTTGCATTATTTTATGAAGGAATAAAGTTGAAGGTTTTTAGTGAATTACATTGTGCAATTACTCTTATGTGTGATTATCTTGCGCTCTGATTATATTGCTTGCTTAAGGCTTACCATGTCGGCTATTCACGTTCCCAATTGTTTCTGCTGCATAAATCTCGGGGCATGACAATTACCTTGCAGGGTTGAGATTTTACCATGATGTAGGTTTGAAAGATGGAGGTTCGACACCAGTCTTCCTCTTGGGGGTGTGCCAAGATACTGCGAACTACACCTAGTCTTCCCTGGCTAGAGCTCTCGACAATATCTCCAACCTATACGTACTCGACATGCGTTCCATCAAATCTTGCATCCATTTACTCAAACTGGGTGATGAGGTTAGGATCGGCCTCATATCTCTCGATGGCTTTTTCTTCCTGAGGTGGAAGCTCCACAGGCTGGGGGTCATTGATGACCAAGACTCGGGTAGGGCAATTGGTGGCAACATGCCCTAAGTTATGCCACCTAAAGCAGTGAACTCCCGAGGTAGGGACTGGTTGGGAGGTTCTACGGATGACTCCTTTTCCCTTGACATCCCTCCTATCGGTTGGCAGAGTGTACTCTAGCCTATGCACAGTAGCAGGTGCAGGTATGAGGGTTCCTTATGAAAGGAACAGCAAGGGAGGAGGCCCAAAGTGGGATGGTAGTAGGGACATATGAAGTAGAGGGGTCAGGTCTCTCAAGGTAGCAGGGCATGGGGTTTCGACGTTCAGGTTGGCGGTAGGTGGAAACCCGAAGTGAGGCCACCCTTTAAAACCGCTCTACGTCTCGAGCAACCTGATAAGCATGCTCGAGGTTGTTAAACTCTTGCAAAAATAGCTCCCGCTAAATGCTCTCGTGTAAACCAGCTCTAAATCATGAGAGGGTGACAGAGGCGTCCTCCACGACACGACTCCGAAGGAAGAATTCGTCAAATTTGGCAATGTACTCGTCCACAGACTTTCCATCTTTGGTGAGTTTCTGCCATTGATCTAAAAGATGATGATGGTCGAAGGGTGGCAGATACTTCTCCCTTAGTTTCTCCTTTATTTCATCCCACATGTGTATGTGCTCCTCTCGTCTCCTTGGTAAGAGATTCTCAAAATAGAACAAGTAGGTCTTGGCTTGACCTAGGAGCTTCATCTTGGTAAACCTCACCCCTGTAGCAGGGGTCATGCGGTAATGCCAATACAAATATTGGTCCATCCCGGTCTCCCAATCAAGGTACATGGCAGGATTTAGGGACCCATCAAAACTAGGAGCATCTATCTTGACGTCCCTCAGGATGATCTCCTCATCTTCGTGGTCTCTTCCTAGAGGCACACAATCATCTCACTCTCTACCTCGAGCCTGATTCTGGCGGACTCAGTCTCTCTCTTCTCTATGGTTGGCGACGGAATCTCTGCGACCATTCAATCTTTCTTCCGCTCTCCTCGCATGATCCTCTAAGGCTCAGACCCTATCATCTAGCTCCGCTCACAATTGGCCTATAGATGTTTCAAATCGGGCCGTAAGATTTTTCTCGAGCTGGGCTAACATGGCATTCATGCTATCTTGATCCATGGGTTGTTGTAGTGTTGAAATGCGCTCTAGACGGCCTGATGAATTCCTAGACCAATGTTGCATGCACGAGCTCAGACCTAATTTATGCAATCCTGGGACCGAAGATTAGCAAGGTGTAGACGTATTTGTTGGCTAATACGCAAAGGGTCAATTCGATTTGTGGAGGGACCGACTAGATAGAGTTGCTCGTTCGTAGGGACAGTCTACCCCAGAAAGGGGCAAAGTAGTTGTGAAACTACCTCCTGACAATTAGGGTGCCCTAATGTGACAGTTCTAGGGCTTAAGGATAGGATCGTACAACCTTTCTCTCTCCGTCCATAGCGATGCACTCAGGAGATAGGTTACATGGATCGGGCTCTCTCTCACTTCGTCGCGTGATAATTGATAAAGATACTAAATAAGCAAGGGAGTGGAGCATGCACCTAGCTAGACTAAAAAGTCTAGCTCTGACTGGAGACGAAGGTAAGCGGGGACATGCATGTCCGTACAACGTCGATGAAGCTTGAATGGTTACAACAAATTAACTCCACGTAGGGAGGATTCAATTTTTACAAAACCACTTAATTATATTTCCCGTGCAGGGGAACAAACCAATTCAGAATTTCTCCGCGCAGGGAGACTCGGTGTCACTCACGCTCTTCCTATCTTCACTATCCAAATTATCTTCTATAAATCATGGACTATCCGTCGACGACCAATCGACGCTTGCGCCAGTCGAGCCGTCGTAGTAGACTGGGGTGCCACAATTAACAATTCAAATGATATATATATATATACTATATATCCATCATATTATATATATATAATACTATTTCTTTTCTAAACACTCTAACAAATTTTCAAACTTCTCCCGGTCTTCCTGTCTATTCTCCTGCACAAATCACGTAGCCAACGGCGCCTGCCGCCCACGTGAAACACTATTTTCAAACTTCCTCAACTTACTACCATTAATTTCAGCTGTCACGGCACACTTTCATTGACTTCCCCAGATGGGCGTTGCGCGTGTGGGTGTGGGCTTCACCTGAACATGCAGGGACACCAGGGGATGCCGCGGTGGAGCTCGGAGTAGGGTGGTGGCAGGAAGGTGGCGAGTTGTGTGGTGGGGTACGGTGATGTGGAGAGAAGGGAGAGGGGAAGGTGAGGCGTGCAGGTGAGTATGGGAGGCCGACTGTGGTGGAGGTGGGAGACCAAGCAGGCTAACGGTAGAGAGAAAAGGATTGAGGAAGAGGTTGCAGAGGTTAGCAAGGAGAGAGGGAGGTGATGGGAAGGGGGGCACGATGGAGAGAAAGAGAAGTAGATGTGGGGGGGTAGCAGGCGACGCCGCCGGATGGGAGAGATGAGGGGCTACCGACTGTGTATGTGAAGGGGAGAGGGAGAAGACTTATAGGTGTTAGAGAGAGAAGAGAGAGAAGGAGGCCCCGAAGGTATGTGCAGGAGAGGGGGGAGCTATCGTGTTGTTGGAGGAGGGGTGAAGGGAGAGGAAGATGATGTTGTGGTGGCGGTGTGTGTGTGAAGAGAATGTTATTTTAGATGGACGCAGTCTATCTCCACGAAGTGTGGATCTGGAGGGGGGTGAATAGATCTACTGCCTAATTAAAAACCAGTAAGAGGTTCTAATGCGGAATATAGGCAGAACTACTGAATCACTAACCAGAATATTAGATTTGAACAAAAGCAAATCAAACTATGAAGCTGAGTAAGAAATCCAATTGCACACAGTTCATAGACAAACACACAAGCACAAGGCACCCAAGATTTTTAGGTGGTTCGGTCAAAGACCTACATCCACCCCACACTCAACAGAGTATGGCTTACTGCTGCGCAGTACAGCTTGCGTCTGTTGGGCACTACAGCTTGGCCTACAAACCGCTGAGCAACACAGCTTGCTGTCCGAGATAAGTCTCGCCTGCTGAGGATTACAGCTTCACCTGTCTAGTGGAACCCTCTACTGCAACTACTGGGGTTTACAGATTACCCGTCCAGAGGCAGCACCTCTGCTAACAGCTGACTCACAGCTTGAAGAAACAAGTGTTCAGAAATTTAAAGACAGAAGCAAAATGAAAATGGAAAGCCGAAATGGGAATGTAGCTCGAATGAGCAAAGCTCAGCTCTAGTTTCTGAACCAAGAGACTGAGATACAACCTTTCAAACAAAACTCTCACAATCTCACTCTCTCAATCAAGCTCTCTCAACTCATCTCTCTCGATCTTCTCTTCTCTCTTTTTCTTCTTCTCTGTTTTTCTTCTCACTGTGGATCGGTGGCTCTCTGCTTCAGTCTTTCAGCCTCACTGTATATACGTTGCCACTTGATCGATCAGCCTTCATCTGAAGACGAAGACTCATATATATACAGCAGCAGACTGGATAAGGGCGCGTGGCTTCCACATTTCCCGCCCATAGAATTTTCCAGAATCGAGGACATTTCATCCACATGGCAGCATCCTGGGATGGGCTGCTTCCACGTGTCACCATCACAGCACCTCGTCCTCCTTGGATCACAAGCCAAGTCACCAATCTCTGTAAAAAATCCCTGTCAGACAGAATATCGGATCATCAGTTTATAGAACCCTATACAGACTTTGTGAACTCGGATGCAATGTACAGACTCTGCCCAATGTGTAGACTTCATATAAGAAGGCAATGGCTGTACATACTTAGGCAATGTAACGACTTGGACAGACAACAGACGATGTATGGACTTCACTGTATGGACTTTGTGAACTCGTCGAATGCAATGTACAGACTCTGCAAAACATTCAGTAGCCAACGTATAGACTTAGGCATCCTTCAGCTCAATGTATAGACTTCAAACATGATGCATGCAATGCAACGTAGACACTGGCTGTATAGACTTGGATATGTAGGAATGCAAATGACTCTGTACAGACTTGGATATGTAGGAATGCAAATGAATCTGTACAGACTTGGATGCTTGTGTATGCATGAGGGCAATGTACAGACTATGCATATGCACACTAGCGAGTGAATAGACTTGGCTATGGCATCAAAGTATGCACAATGTAAAAGACGCCTTCTTCCTAGACGTTTGATTCAAAAGTGACGCTACTTCTGATGGTCGTCAAATTTCAAGTTCATCTGAATGTATAGACTTCACGATGTGCAGACTTGCTAAAGACAAGGCTGTACAGACTTGATGAACGATGCAAGACAACCGAATGTATAGACTAGCATGAAGCACATGATGCAATGTACAGACTTGGGCTGTACAGACTTCCAACTGCGATGTATAGACTTGCCAATGGGAAATGACGGTAAAGCTATCAGTGTATAGACTTCGAGTGCAGCGTCGGTAAAGCTACCGATGTATAGACTTGCAAGATCACTGATGGATGTACAGACTTCACCTTGAGCAATCTACAGTGCAGTGTATGGACTTGAAGAACAATGCATGACGCTGTACAGACTTCACTGATGCATGCTACAGTCCAATGTATGGACTTAGCTTCATGCATGCTACAGTCCAATATATGGACTTTGAATGTTGATGCATGAACAGTCCGTTGTACATACTTCACCTAACACAGTCCGATGTACAGACTTAGCCTGAACCACTGTATAGACTTGCTGAATGTGCGAGCTGTAATGTATGGACTTCGCTCAATGCACAAGACGCTAAGTCAGACGGACAGTGTACATACTTAGCCAATGCAATGCAATGTATGGACTTCAAACAAGACGGACGATGTACACACTTAGCCTGAACCACTGTATAGACTTTCATGAGACGCTCAATGTACACACTTCAAGTCCAGTGTATAGACATTGCCTTAGACTCTAAATGAGACGGACGTTGTGCAGACTTTAGCCAATGCAATGTATAGACTTTGGGCTCGCCATGCAGTGTATAGACATGCTGCGTTGATGCTGCAGACTTAGCCAATGCAATGTACACACTTACTGCGTTGACACTGCATGAGACACTAAGAAGATGGGCAGTGTATAGACTTGAATGTTCTGAGGGAGTCGACCCATCTAGAAAGGGGGTCGACCCACTACTGTCTAGACTGTGCATGGATGTATTGACTTACATTCTCAACAATGCACAAACACAACACAAGGCAGTGTATAGACTCTACGTGCAATGTGTGGACTTTGAGTGTGTGTGCAGTGTGTAAACCTGTGAAGTGCATAGAACACACATACAATCTGATAAGAATAATTTCATCAAAGCATAAATAGTTACCAATCAATCAAAACAAGGTGTTGCCAATGAAGTAAAGCATATGTCAACATCATCAACATAGAGGAGTCACAACAATCTCCCCCTTTTTGATGATGGCATCCCCTTATCATATAGAATAGTAATTACCTGTCATACAGATGATGAGAGACATGATTTGTTATTTAGATTGTCATGCAGATGCTATGCATGCATACTACGAAATGTAAGCAACTCCCTGCAAACAAAATCTCCCCCTTTGCCATAACATAATGCATACACTTCCCCTGGAATGAATTCAGAATTCATACAATATTCTCCCCCTTTGCCATCAACAAAGAGGAGGGAAAGTGAGTACAAGAGATATCATCTGACTGGCATTCTGAACAAGTAGTTCAAGAATAAGCATTCTAAAGCACAGAGTCTTCAGTCATATGAAGTTATAAACTACTTTCAGATAGAATTCTGGTTTAAAAACTATAAAATTTTGAGTTCATGCACTACAATCAATGAATAAGTTTTTTGTGCATGATAAAATAATAAATCAGAAACACATTTGCATGAGAGATTCAGTTTCAATATATCTTACTTTCATAGACTCAGGAAAAATGATTAAGAGATACCAGGTCATGTATTGAAAATAAACAAATTGACATCCAAGAAATTTCTTGTGAAAGAACAGCATTTTCAATATGAGTTCATTTTGGGCATTCAGGTACCATTTGCCTTTTTGCGTAAGGGTATACGTTTATCAGACGCCAATACCCCTAGATACTCAACATCATGGACCATTCTGCCTATGATCAAACACAATAAAACTGATTTACACCTTTTTGTTTGAGGGTACACGTTTATCAGACGCCAGTTACCCCCAGGTACTCAGTGAAACCAACCTACTGTTTTGATCATTTTATACAGAGATAGCTGATACACCTCATGACATGAGTGTTGTCCATTTCTTTGATGGATCACTCAGTTTCTCAGTGATTTATCAGTCATTGCCTTGCCAATGTTATTTTTCAATTAATTTTTAATATTTTTCAATATCTTTCTTAGCTGTCCTTTATTTGTTTCAGAATGACTTGTTTAAGAATAATACACATGCTAGGCTTCTCTAACATGATTTCAGATGAGTTTTCAGATTTCAGATATAAGTAGCTTTGTCTGACATGAAATAAGAAAAGGGTTGAGAGTTTTATCAATTTTCAGCTTTCTTATTTACTGATTGCAATATTTAAACTCCAAAAATTATAAAATTTAAACCATTAAGTCAGTCTTTAAGCAATTGAAATTCTTGTAACTTAAGAAGTCCGTTTTCTATTGCTTAGGAATCAGAACTGACTAACAGATTGCCATATGTCTGATTCAACTCATTCAGGGCCAAAGAATGAATGAATTCAAGAAAGTTGATGACCACTCTGAATTTCTAATAATACTCCCCCTGTCTATATGCATGGAGTTTTATAAATAAATGGCAATAATTAGATAGCAACTGTTATGATATGCAATGGATAATATGTCATGAAAAAATATGTCATGCATGCATGGTCTAGTCTAACATTCAACAATCACAGAGTTTTATTCAAGCTATCAGATGCAAGTCCAAATCAAAAATTTTATTCAAAGCAGCTGAAAAAATTATTCATCATGCTGAAATTTACACAAGCCAAGTTCTCTTCAAAGAAATTTGAACCTTTCATTCCCAAGAGGCTTAGTAAAAATATCAGCAATTTATTTTTCAGTTTCAATGAAGTTCATTTCAATTTCATTTTTATTTACAACATCTCTCAGAAAATGGTGTTTTATCTCTATATGCTTAGTCCTAGAATGATGAACAGGATTTTTAGCAAGGCATATAGCACTAGTATTATCACATAACATTGGAATACATCCCAATTTTATCTCATAATCATCCAGTTGGTGCTTGATCCATAGTACTTGGGCAGCACAATTACCTACAACAACATATTCAGCTTCAGCTGTAGACAAGGCTACAGTGTGTTACTTCTTAGATGCCCAAGATACTAGATAGCCACCAAGGAATTGACAATAGCCACTAGTGCTTTTTCTATCTACTCAACACCCAGCATAGTCTGCATCAGTGTAAGCTAGAAGTTCTAACTCACATTTGGCAGGATACCACAGACCTAACTCTTGGGTGCCTAGTAAATACCTAAAAATCCTTTTCACAGCTTTAAGATGTGATTCTTTAGGACTAGCTTGAAATCTAGAGCATAAACACACTGAAAATTGAATATCAGGCCTAGATGCTGTAAGATATAGAAGGGATCCGATCATACCTCTATATAGCCTTTGATCCACTGGTTTACCTTTAGGTTCTTCATCCAAACTGGTTGAGGTTCCCATTGGAGTAGCTATTTCCTTGAGGTTGTCCATTTTGTACTTCATCAATAAATTCTTTATGTACTTGGACTGAGAGATAAAAGTTCTATCCTTTGTTTGTATAACTTGCAGTCCAAGAAACAATTTGAGCTCGCCCATTGAGCTCATTTCAAACTCATTAGTCATTATCTGAGAGAATTCCTCACACAATTTGGGGTTAGTTGACCCAAACACAATGTCATCCACATAAATTTGAATGATAAGAATATTTGAATGACTCACCTTCGTAAACAATGTTTGATCAACTACACCTCTTGTGAAGTTCTTGTCAGTGAGGAATTTGCTCAACCTGTCATACCAAGCTCTAGGAGCTTGCTTTAAACCATAGAGAGCCTTTTTGAGTTTATAAACATGATTGGGGAAGTCTAAGCATTAAAACCTAGGTGGCTGCCTCACATAGACATCCTTACTAATTTCCCCATTTAGAAAAGCAGATTTCACATCCATCTGCTGAAGATTAATTCCTAGGGAACATGCATAAGCCAACAATATTCTGATTGCTTCTAACCTAGCTACAGGGGCAAAAGACTCTTCAAAGTCTATACCAAATTTCTGATTATACCCCTGAGCTACAAGTCTAGCTTTATTTTTAATGACATTCCCTGATTCATCAGTTTTATTTCTGAACACCCATTTAGTCCCTATGACTGTTTCATGATCAGAAGGTGGAACCAAATGCCACACCTTATTCCTGTCAAATTGATTGAGCTCCTCATGCATGGCATTAATCCAATGCACATCTTTGAGAGCACAGTCAATGGACTTGGGTTCAACATTTGAAACAAAAGCATAAGCATTCAATTCATTTTGAATTCTCAAGTGGCCTCTAGTCCTAGGGGGATCATGCAGATTTCCAATCACATTATCTACTGGATGATCTTTAAGATATCTTATGTTAACAATTTTATCACCATAAGTTTCATTTACCTCCCCCTGAGCTGTAGGTTCTTCTTCATTAGGCTCTTCATTTCCTTCCTCATTTTCGGATTGGTCTGCAGGATTTCCTTCCTTCAGAATATCACAATTTTCTTCATTCCTGCATTGACCAACATTAGAATTTACCAAGGATTCATCAAAAACTATATGTGGAGATTCTTGAACAGTTTTGGAATTCAGATTATACACTCTATATGCTCGGATATTTTCAGAATAACCAAGAAAGATTCATGGTTCACCTTTTGGTTCAAATTTGTCAAGGTCTCTTTTATCATTAATATGAATGAAACATTTACAACCAAAAATCTTGAAATGAGCAATAGAAGGTTTCTTACCCTTTAAGATCTCATAAGGTGTTTCCTGAGTAGAAGGTCTTACCATGGCTCTGTTAATTACATAACAGGCTGTGTTTACTGCTTCAGCCCAAAACTTCCTTGGTAGACCACCTTCAACCAATAGTGTACGACCCATCTCCACTAGGGTTCTGTTCCTTCTCTCCACAATTCCATTCTGCTCAGGTGTCCTTGGTGAGGAGTACCTATGGTTAATTCCATTTGACCTGCAGAGTTCATCAAACTGTGAGTTTTCAAACTGACCTCCATGATCAGTCAAGATATTTTCAATTTTCTGATTTATTTTAACATAGAACTCCTGAAATTCTGAGAATGCATCACTCTTATGAGATAAAAAATAAATCCAAGTATACCTAGAAAAGTCATCTACCATGACAAACCCATACTTCCTCCCTGATAAGCTGACAGATCTGGTTGGCCCAAAAAGGTCCATGTGTATCAGCTCATAGGGTTTAGAAGACAGATTTTCTGTTCTAGACTTGAATGACTTTCTAGTTATCTTTGACTGAGTGCATGCATCACAGATTTTATTTTCTTTCTTGAAGGAAACTTCAAGAAGTCCTCTGACCATGCCATGCTTATTCAGTTTATGCAAAACAGTATAACTAGCATGACCTAACCTACGATGCCATAAAAAGGCTAAGTCTTCTCTACTAGAAGTAAGGCATAGGTTAGAATGTTGAATATCATCTAAATCTATCATGTATGTATTATTTATTCTTTTTCCAGAAAATTTGACAATTTCAGAATCAGGTTCAAAAACCTTGCAGCATTGAGAATCAAATAAAACTTTATATCCTTTATCACACAACTGGCTGATACTAAGTAAATTATAAGCTAACCCTTCAACTAGCATAACATCATCAATGCAGCAGGTAGAACACTTACCAACCTTACCTGATCCAATAATCCTACCCTTTGTGTTGCTTCCAAAGGTGACAAGGCCTCCTAGTTTCTCAGTCAGCATGCAGAACTTGGCCTTGTCTCCTGTCATATGCCTGGAGCAGCCACTGTCCAAGTACCACAAGTTGCTCTTGGCTGCCAGGCATATCTGCACACACAATTAGGTAGAGATGTTTGGAACCCAAGACTGATTGGGCTCCAGAACATATGAAATAGAAGCAAAGCAAGATAGCAGACTTTTCGGAATCCACATTTGTTTAAAAGAACTTTGTTCAGTGGATTTTGTAGTTTTCCTTCTGTTATTCTTTCTCTTATTTTTGTTGTTTTTCTTCTTATTAGCACCAACAGAGTTATTCACAAAATTGTTGTTGTTATGCCACTGCTTCGGCCAGGTTGCATTCATAAGGTTTTGGTCAAAGTGATATTTGGACTGGCTGAAAGATTGAAAATTCCTAGGTATCCGACTACCATACCCATTATCCCAATTTCTGACATAGGGTCTGTAAAATTGTGTAGGTTGATGAACGTACCCTGTATGCATCCCTTGAGTTCTAGTCCACCCAAACCCATTAGGATAGGTTGACTGTGTGGGGTAGTAGGACTGAACTCTAGGTGGATTAAATTTGTTGGGCTGACTCCTGAAAGCATTTTGTCTTCCTTGCACCCTTGACCCTGCTGACTTGTTCACAGGTTTTTGTTGGGTCTTTTTCTGTGATTGTGGTGGTGAGGACTTTTTGGCATTGACATGGGGTTTGTTTGTCTGAGCAGGCTGACCCCTAACCTTGGGTTGAGCACTATAGTTAGGTTTGGAAGTGTCAATTCTACTAGGCTCACCAATTTTCTGTTTGCCCTTCTCCTCTGCTGTGGGCTGTTTCAGATTCACATTTGTGTTCACAGCATTATTAGAATTCATGTTGATCAGAGGTCCTCTGTCCTTTTGTGCAACAAAGGAAATAGTTTTCATTCCATAGCTCTTAGTTGCACTAGAGTTAAATCCTAGGCCCTCTCTCCTGAAATTAACCTTCGACCCCAATAAAGCATTTAAGTTTTCAGATCCTTGGGTCATTTTCTCAATGGTTCTCAACTTATCCTCATTGTCTTTCTGAATTTCATCAATAGACTTTTTCAATTCATTATTTTGATTGAGGACAGCTTCATATTTTTCAGAAACAATTTTTATCTCACTTTCATATTTTTGAATTTTCAGTTTCCATGCATCAGCTTCTTTATTTAACCTCTCATTGTTTTCTTTAGAGGCTTTTAACTCATTTCTTATTTCATCTAATTCAGAACATGTGAGTTTCAAATTTTTATTCTCAGATTCTAGACATGCAATTATATCAGTTTGAGTTTTATCATTTTGCATGGAATTGATCTTTCTTCTTAGATGCCTGTTCTCTTTTCTAATATCATCAGCTCTATCAACTATGTCATGGTAAGCATCTACCCAATCAACAATTATGAAATTTTCAAATCTAGTGATTACCTCATCTGAGTCCTCTTCTCTATCTTCTGAGCTTGTTGCCATAAGGCAAATGGGCTTCTCAGATTCGGCTTCACTGTCTGAGCTGCTACTGAAGGAACCTTCATCTTCATCACTCCAGGTACTCACCATTGCTTTCCCTTTCGTGTTCCTTATCTTTGACTTGTCCTTGTATTTCTGATTATCTGGACAGTCAGCTTTCAGATAGCCTGGTTTCCTGCATTGATAATAAATGTTAGTTTCAGTTTTCTTTGCAGGGTTGTGTTTATACCTTTTGCCCCTTCGGCCGCCACTATACTTCTTTTGGCTGAATCGTCCTGCTCCTTTCCTGAGGAATCGCCTGAACTCTCTGGTCATCATGGCCATCTCAGAACGACTTATATCTTCTTCATTCAGGCTCTCCTGTGATGATGAACTGTTGGAGCTGGATTTGCTGGAACCAGCCTTCAGCGCTATTGGCTTCTTCTTCCTCTCAGCTTCTTCTATCCTTGGCATATTAATCTCATATGCCATCAGCGAGCCAACTAGCTCATCAGCTCTTGTATTTTGCAAGTCCCTTGACTCCTCCATCACTGTAGCTTTCGTATGCCAAGCATGAGTCAGGGAGCGCAGTATCTTCCTCACTACATCATATTCAGTCTGAGGTTTCCCGAGACCTCTGAGACCATTGGTAATGATTGTCAATCGAGCATACATTTCACTGATGGTCTCGTTCGGCTTCATCTTGAATGCTTCGTATTCTGACATAAGGAGATTAGCCTTCTGCTCTCTCACTTGAGATGTCCCTTCATGAATGACTTCCAATGCATCCCACATCTCCTTAGCTGATTTGGAGGCTGATACACGGGAGAATTCTGTAGGGTGCAGAGAGCACTGGATGGCGTTTATGGCACTCCAATTCAGTGTAGACCTCCTTATCTCCTCCTTGGTCCAGACTTCCTCATTAGGGGACAGCTCATAAGGTCCCTTACTGACAACCTTCCAGATCTCATAATCCTTAGCCCTCAAAAACACTTGCATACGGTTCTTCCAGTATGCGTAGTTAGATCCATCGAAGAATGGGGGCTTTGTGGTTGAGTGTCCTTCAGCTATCATCCCTCGAGCATCCATCTTGGCCTTTCCTCTTCGGGCGATGAGTCCCTATAGAAGAGTATGGCCCTGATACCAAGTGTTATTTTAGATGGACGCAGTCTATCCCCACGAAGTGTGGATCTAGAGGGGGGTGAATAGATCTACTGCCTAATTAAAAACCAGTAAGAGGTTCTAATGCGGAATATAGGCAGAACTACTGAATCACTAACCAGAATATTAGATTTGAACAAAAGCGAATCAAACTATGAAGCTGAGTAAGAAATCCAATTGCACACAGTTCATAGACAAACACACAAGCACAAGGCACCCATGATTTTTAGGTGGTTCGGTCAAAGACCTACGTCCACCCCACACTCAACAGAGTATGGCTTACTGCTGCGCAGTACAGCTTGCGTCTGCTGGGCACTACAGCTTGGCCTACAAACCGCTGAGCAACACAGCTTGCTGTCCGAGACAAGTCTCGCCTGCTGAGGATTACAGCTTCACCAGTGCAGTGGAATCCTCCACTGCAACTGCTGGGGTTTACAGCTTACCCATCCAGAGGCAGCACCTCTGCTAACAGCTGACTCACAGCTTGAAGAAACAAGTGTTCGGAAATTTAAAGACAGAAGCAAAACGAAAATGGAAATCTCAAATGGGAATGTAGCTCGAATGAGCAAAGCTCAGCTCTGGTTTCTGAACCAAGAGACTGAGATACAACCTTTCAAACAAAACTCTCACAATCTCACTCTCTCAATCAAGCTCTCTCAACTCATCTCTCTCGATCTTCTCTTCTCTCTTTTTCTTCTTCTCTCTTTTTCTTCTCACTGTGGATCAGTGGCTCTCTGCTGCTTCAGTCTTTCAGCCTCACTATATATACTTTGCCACTTGATCGATCAGCCTTCATCTGAAGACGAAGACTCATATATATACAGCAGCAGACTGGATAAGGGCACGTGGCTTCCACATTTCTCGCCCATAAAATTTGCCAGAATCGAGGACATTTCATCCACATGGCAGCATCCTGGGATGGGCTGCTTCCACGTGTCACCATCACAGCACCTCGTCCTCCTTGGATCACAAGCCAAGTCACCAATCTCTGTAAAAAATCCCTGTCAGACAGAATATCGGATCATCAGTTGTAAGTATAGAACCCTATACAGACTTTGTGAACTCGGATGCAATGTACAGACTCTGCCCAATGTGTAGACTTCATATAAGAAGGCAACGGCAGACTCGGCAGACCCTACATACTTAGGCAATGTAATGACTTGGACAGACAACAGACGATGTATGGACTTCACTATATGGACTTTGTGAACTCGTCGAATGCAATGTACAGACTCTGCAGAACATTCAGTAGCCAACGTATAGACTTAGGCATCCTTCAGCTCAATGTATAGACTTCAAACATGATGCATGCAATGCAACGCAAACACTGGCTGTATAGACTTGGATATGTAGGAATGCAAATGACTCTGTACAGACTTGGATATGTAGAATGCAAATGACTCTGTACAGACTTGGATGCTTGTGTATGCATGAGGGCAATGTACAGACTATGCATATGCACACTAGCGAGTGAATAGACTTGGCTATGGCATCAAAGTATGCACAACGTAAAAGACGCCTTCTTCCTAGACGTTTGATTCAAAAGTGACGCCACTTCTGATGGTCGTCAAATTTCAAGTTCATCTGAATGTATAGACTTCACGATGTGCAGACTTGCTAAAGACAAGGCTGTACAGACTTGATGAACGATGCAAGACAACCGAATGTATAGACTTGCTTGAAGCACATGATGCAATGTACAGACTTGGGCTGTACAGACTTCCACTCAACTGCGATGTATAGACTTACCAATGGGAAACGACGTTAAAGCTATCAGTGTATAGACTTCGAGTGCAGTGTTGGTAAAGCTACCGATGTATAGACTTGCAAGATCACTGATGGATGTACAGACTTCACCTTGAGCAATCTACAGTGCAGTGTATGGACTTGAAGAACAATGCATGACGCTGTACAGACTTCACTGATGCATGCTACAGTCCAATGTATGGACTTAGCTTCATGCATGCTACAGTCCAATGTATGGACTTTGAATGTTGATGCATGAACAGTCCGTTGTACATACTTCGCCTAACACAGTCCGATGTACAGACTTAGCCTGAACCACTGTATAGACTTGCTGAATGTGCGAGCTGTAATGTATGGACTTCGCTCAATGCACAAGACGCTAAGTCAGACGGACAGTGTACATACTTATCCAATGCAATGCAATGTATGGACTTCAAACAAGACGGACGATGTACACACTTAGCCTGAACCACTGTATAGACTTTCATGAGACGCTCAATGTACACACTTCAAGTCCAGTGTATAGACATTGCCTTAGACTCTAAATGAGACGGACGTTGTGCAGACTTTAGCCAATGCAATGTATAGACTTTGGGCTCGCCATGCAGTGTATAGACATGCTGCGTTGACGCTGCAGACTTAGCCAATGCAATGTACACACTTACTGCATTGACACTGCATGAGACACTAAGAAGATGGGCAGTGTATAGACTTGAATGTTCTGAGGGACTCGACCCATCTAGAAAGGGGGTCGACCCACTATTGTCTAGACTGTGCATGGATGTATTGACTTACATTCTCAACAATGCACAAACACAACACAAGGCAGTGTATAGACTCTACGTGCAATATGTGGACTTTGAGTGTGTGTGCAGTGTGTAAACCTATGAAGTGCATAGAACACACATACAATCTGATAAGAATAAGTTCATCAAAGCATAAATAGTTGCCAATCAATAAAAACAAGGTGTTGCCAATGAAGTAAAGCATATGTCAACATCATCAACACGGAGGAGTCACAACAGAGGAGAGGTGAGACGAGAGATGGAGAGAGTGGGAGGTGGGCCACAGTGCAGTGGTTAAGCAGTGGTCGGCAAGATGCCGTTAGGGAGAGAGACGGTTGGCGATGGTAGCATGGGCTGCAGGTGGAGGAGGAGGGCACCGGCCGGGTTGGCCTGGAGGGGGGGCTGGTGCAGGGGTGACCAGAGGTGCCGGCCAGGCTGGTCTTCGCAAATAGAGAGTGTACGAGGAGAGACAATCATCAACAAAGAATGGGCCGGGGTGGCCGGAGGCGCCGGCCGGGCTGGCTTGGAGGGGGGCCGGTAGGCTCGCCGGTGAGGGCGACGACGGTTGGCGATGGGAGCATGGGCCACAGGTGGAGGAGGAGGGCGTCAGGTAGCGGTGGCAGGGAGGGATGTTGTGGCCATGGGGAAATTTGAAGGGGGCACGTTCGACGATGCCCCCTTACGAATTCTCTTTTGTTTGTTTATTATTTTTTCTTTCAATTCTCTCTCAACCGAGAGAAGCAGGTCTCTTCTGCTATTTTTTTTCAATTCTCTCTCAACCGAGAGAAGCTGGTCTCTTCTGCTGATTTTGATTTTTTTCCTTACGCACCGAAGTCGATCACACTGTGGACGGGAACGACGAGGACATCGGGGATGACAGATATGCCATTGTTGGGCTCTGATACCATATTTGACGCGGGCAGCAGCGTGGAAGCGATCATCGGTACTCCGACAAAATGAACGGGATGGTGGGTAGCACGGGAAGGGGATAGATACAACCTCGCGTAGCTCAGCCTCTCGCCGGACAGTCTCTCACTTGATGGCCTCTCATCGGGCAATCACTCGAATCTCACGGGGTGTTTGGAGAGAAGGGAAGCAACAAGAGAAAGCTCTCTTTCATTCATGGTTCTATTTTTCCATCCAACAAAATGATACAACTAGCCTCCCTTATATAAGGGTTGGCCAAAAGACACCAGGACACAAATACCCCTAGATAATTCAACTAATGACCTCCATATCCTTTGACTATTGGCCTAATAAGACAAAAGCCCATTAAGGGACTAATGGACTAATGGGCCTAAATGACAAAGGCCTAATAAGCTAGATAGTAAATGGCCCAATACAACCACAATCGGCTAAAAGACACCAAATCACACATATAGCCCAATACACACAATACAATCAAATGGGCTAGAACAAAATACATATAAAAATGGAAATGGGCTTCAGGACGCCGTGTCTCCTAGCCACAAGCATGATGGTGTCGGGGTGGTACGGCGTCAGCTCTGTGTGACTGGTCTGGTGTCCCAACCATAATGGATGAACATTGGATTAATGCCATGCATGAAGAACTTATTGTTGTGTCCCTGGGTTTGATGATAGCAACCATGACTCATCGGTGAGCCCATATGGCTATAGATGATGTCAAATAAACATTTCTGAATTGTCGATAAAGAATATGTTGACTCAGGTTCAGCCAGGAAACAATCCATGAAATCACAACAATAGCTTTGCTATGTCAAAACAGATAATGTCATCGGAAGATCTTGCTAACAATCTTTCATGTAGAACCCTAGTCAAATCAGCAAGCCATCAGTCATCAGGAAGAATGATTCAAACAACTGCAAGCTGGCTGCGAGAACCTTAGTCCTGCAGAAATGCAAAGGGCCAAGTCAGTCCAGCTTCTAAATTCAACAGAGCCACATTCCCATGCAGAACACAAGAGTCTTCAGACTCAGTCATCAATATCAAACAGTTCTATCAGTTCTATTTTTCCATGCAGAACACAAGTCATTAACTCAGATGAGAACCCAAGCAAACAGTCCTTCATGTAGAACCCAAGTCAACTGAGCTTCTATGCATATCAACATGCATTCAATCACCAACAGGATGATACAAGAAAGTGTGAAGTAGCAGGACCTTAGTCTTGCAGAAGTGCTCAAGCCCAAGTCAGTTCAGTAGATGGTCTGAACTCATACTGCCCATTTCAGTACAGCAGGTGATACGTTCAGTCTAGTTCAGCTGCAAAATCAATTGATTTATTCATCTCATAGGTAGACTGAACTATGTGCAAAGTATGGAAAAGTTTAGTCAACAGATGTACTATACAAGTCCACTGTCTAGTCTCTGTAGCAATAGAACTAGTCTGCCTACCAGCATACTTCAACTAACATGAAGTCTACTGATATTTGATTTAGAACCTCAACAGACTAAATCCATCATTACAATGCTTATTGAAGTCAGTTTATACCTTTGGATATGCTGTGAGAATGTTGGAGTTAGTTGGTGTAGACCACCATGTCAAGTCTGCTGAGAACCTAAAAATCAGTCGACCTAGTGTGATTTTAGTCTAGTGATTTGGGTCTAAGTCGACTGAATTTTACAAATTCAGATGACCCTGTGCAACAGTGTGTCCTTTCATTAAATTCTATCCAAATGGGATTATAAGGATTTGTTTCAAGTCAATGAATGATTGAATCATAGTTCCCATGGTCTTCAGCCAATGTGGGTCAAGGATTCAGTCAAATGAAGCCCAAAAGCTAGGTGTTCGAGGAAATGCCAAATGCCTACTACAGCAGTCCTATGAATGCAGATGGCAGCAACTCATGCTTAGGAGGCTTTCGATGAAGTCTCGATCAAGCCAAAGCTATGCAAGTAATCAAGGTGTGTGTGTGTGTGCTTTCAAGCCCAGCAACCTTCAGTTAGATACATCAGGAGCTAAGTCAGCAGATGAGATCAGTCAGCCATACAGCCATGCTATTTCGGAAACTCAACAACCACTTGAGTGGGTCGACGCAGAGATGATATGCGTCGATGCACTCAAGCCCAGTAGTTCAAACAGTTCAGTCAAATCATTTGTAGGATGTCTAGGTCGACGCAATAGCCCATAGTGGGTCGACGCAGAGATGATATGCGTCGATGCACTCAAGCCCAGTAGTTCAAACAGTTCAGCCAAATCATTTGTAGGATAAGTAGGTCGACGAAATAGCCCATATGCGTTGACGCATCAGTATTCAATAGCAGCACCAAGGGCTGATAAAGAGCCAAGCAAATCTGCCAAGTGTCAACCAAATTCAAGGAAGCTTTACTACAATTCTTTTAGCAACAAAGAGGACTTTGTGGTTTGTTTCTCTCATCCTAACATCTCGGATCTAGAAGACCTCAAAAGGTACGTTGAAAGACTCAAGAGAACAAGCTCAAAAGTTAGTTCTATACATTGATGGGTCGACCCAGCCTGCTCAATGCGTTGACGCGATGGTACATTAAAGTAAGCCAGATTGAGTATCAGTAAACTGATGGCTCGACGCACTGAAGCAATGGGTCGATGCATCAGAAGAACAAATCAAGTTCTAATGTTCAATTTCGCATGGCTGAGTCGACGCAGTGGACTACAATGAGTCGACGCATCAGTATCACGGGATCTGTGAATTTGTTTCGGGACCCACCTTAGGCATATGGACCAAGGTCCAATGATTAGGAAAGCACACTTAACGATGCACCAAGTTTTTGGGAGCCTCTAGAAGGATCTTTTTTGAAGGAATATCACCCTCATGATTGGAGAAATGACTAGTAGGACCCAAGTGCAGATGTTTTCTGCTACTTGATATATATATATAGTACTTTCTTGGAGTAGAAAAAGTAAGGGAGCAAGCACGTAGAGGCAACCAGTTTCGATCTGGAGAACCAGAGGAGTTTTGAGAGCCTGAAGAACACGAGATCTGAGAGAGACAAGCTCCTAGTTTAGATCTGAAGTGATAGAGAGTTGTTGCCGATTCCTGGTGCTGAGAAGATCTTCTTCCTGTTGCCATTGCTGTGGCTACGGCGTCCATCTACTGCTGAAGCTGAGAAGGAGAAGAAGACAACCTCCCTTCGAAGAAGAACGTCTGCTACAAGTTGTTCCTATTACTGCAGTTCAGAAGCTCATTTGAACAGGGGGGATCTGATCCAAGTTTTAGTGAAGATATCTCTTATTCCATCCCTACTAGATCTTATAGCAACATTCTTGTTCTATTAATTTTCCTTTGTTATTTTCATTTCAGAACACTTTCAGTGTTATTTGTACTCGATCTGGCTTAGGGAACCAGATCGAAGTGTGCTTCGGCCTTGTGTGCCTTCAAGCTATTTAACAGCGGTCCCTTCAGAGGATTCGTTCCTCTTAACCTGTGAGTCAGTGGATTCATGGATTTGTTCCCTTCAGCTGTGTATCAGCGTTGGGGTGTGTCCCCGGTCAAGCTGTGTGTCAGCAGTGAAGCCTCACTCGGTTGAGTGAGGGGTGGACGTAGGTGCTCATGTGTTGAGGCCGAACCACCTTAAAAATTCCATGTGTAGTAGTTTGTCTCTTGTGTGATTTCTTCTTGCGCTAGATGCTTGCTTAGGTTCGCTTATTGTGATGCATTGTCTATTGCTGTAGATTAATGCATAGGGCTGAATTAAGGATGTTCTGCTAGCTACACTGCATTTTGATTCTACTACATGGTACTGTCCTGACTTCATATCAGTTGCATTGTCTCTATTGATGGTTTAGCCTATTAGATTGCATTGCTACGCTAGTCTTAGAGTAGCATATTGACTGTTTGGCTAAAATCTTTTTAGTCATGCTTTTAGTTCATTTTTAGTGGGGTTGATCTATTCACCCCCCCCCCTCTAGATCCGCCATTCGGTACCCAACACTTATTCAGTTTCATAGAAACACGGTATAGAATCTGGTTCCTAGACCCACAGACGAGCCTATAATTGGGACTAGATGGGTCTTTTGGAATAAATTAAATGAGGATGAGGTCATAACCAGAAATAAAGCTAGGTTAGTAGCCAAAGGATACAATCAGGATCTTGGAATTGACTTTGAAGAATCTTATGTTCTTGTGGCAAGGTTAGAAGCCATCAAAATGTTATTAGCTTTTGCATGCTCGCTAGGGATAAAACTTTATCAGATGGATGTTAAAAGTACTTTTCTAAATGGCTTAATAAAAGAAGAAGTATTTGTAGAACAACCTCCTGGTTTTGAACATAATGATTTACCTAATCATGTCTACAAGTTGAGCAAGGCACTGTATGGACTAAAGCAGGCCCCAGAGCCTGGTATGATAGACTCAGTGCCCACTTGACAAGCAGGGGCTACAGCAGAGGTAAAGTCGACCAAACTCTTGTTACAAAGATTTTCAATGGTCACATCATTGTGGTGCAAATATATGTAGATGACATAATGTTTGGCTCGACTGACCCTAATTTGTGTAAGCAATTTGCTGAATTGATGACAAAGGAATTCAAAATGAGCCTCATGGGTGAACTTCAATTCTTTCTTCGACTGCAGGTCACACAGACTAAGGATGGATTCTTCATAAACCAGTCCAAGTACATATTGGAAATTCTGAAGAAGTTCGGGTTGAAGGATGTCAAACATATATCCATGCCCATGGGAACTCGTGCATCCCTAGATGTAGATGAGAAATGTAAACCTATAGATCCCAAGACATACCGAGGTATGATCAGATCTGTCTTATACGTCACTACCTCTAGGTCGGATATACAATTCAGTGTGTACTTGTGTGCAAGATTTCAAGCTAATCCTAAAGAGTCACATTTGATTGCTGTAAAAAGAATCTTGAGATATGTTGCTAGCACACATGATTTTGGGCTGTGGTATCCAGCATCATGCTATTTTGAATTAATATCTTATACTGATGTTGATTATGCTAGGTGTAAGCTTGACAAAAAAAGTACTAGTGACTATTGCCAATACTTGGGTGGGTGTCTAGTGTCTTAGGCTTTCAAGAAGCAGCACTCGGTGGCCCTATCCACTGCAGAAGCAGAATATGTTGCTGCAGGGAGTTGTACGACCCAAGTGATGTGGATAAAGTACCAACTCTAAAACTACAGTGTAGATCTTGGATGCACACTCATATTGTGTGATAACACAAGTGCCATCAATTTGACAAAGAACCCAATCCAGCATTCAAGAACAAAACACATAGAAATAAGATATCACTTTCTTAGAGATGAGGTTAGTAAGAAAAATTTTGAATTGCAATTCATTGAAACTGAAAAGCAAATTACGTATATTTTTACAAAACCTCTTAACAATAAAAGATTCTCTACTCTAAGGAGAGAGTTAGGCCTATGTAGAGCTCCCACACCATGATCTTGTCAGGTTCAAGTCTGGTTAGTTCTAGAAGTCACTAGTTGCTCTTGTCAGGGGGAGCTCTTTGCACATATCTGTCTTTGTCTATTTATTGTAGGTTGACTGTGTTTAATTGACACATTGGTATATAAAATGTTGATTTGTGGAAGGACATATCAAGTCTATTTAAAACATTCCTCATGCGTGAGAACATACTCCGCCAAGTACCAAGGGTCCCTACATACAGTGGTCAAGTGTCCATGAGTTGAGTAAATAAAGGGGAGTCAGTGGAGTCTGCCTGCTGTGAGACAGGTTCTATGAAAGGTCTACTGAGTATGTTGTTATGTTGGTCTGAGGTCATCTACGTCGACACACCCGACCATGTGTGTCGACACACTCAAAGTTGGTAAGTCGACAGACCTAGTTTCAAGTCGACCGACCTTGCTTTATATCCCTCCAGTACTCCAGATTTTAGTCGAGTTACAACTGAATTCAGTCGACCTACAGATGAATTGAGTCAGCTTGTTGCTTTAGCTGCGATAATCCATGTTGAAAATTCTTAACCATATGCTACTCTCTAGATTCCTTTTCTCAACCCATCAAAAGTCTTCTCAACAGTTTGTTTCATTTGCTCACTAAATTTCTTGTATAATGAGCTTGAATTCAGGGGGAGATTCGTATCTAATAACTGATCTCTTGTGACTAGCACTCTTGTAGTAACATTCTTCTAGCTTTTGGCATAATGGTTGATCAAATAAATTGAGGCTTTAAGGTTAATAACTCCATGAGGTCTGAAACTAGCAAGTTAACGGAAGGTCTCCTCAGGCATACTCCTGCTAAACCATCAAGTGTGCTGAGTCCTAATATTCCTTTAGTCTGATTATGAGATATCAGAAACACTTTTGGTTGATGAACTTCACATTAAGTATTGTCTTCAAACAACCATGCTATTTTAGTCTATCTTAGGCACTCAATGCAGAGCAATGGTAGAGAATTACTGAGTAACCGGGCACACTTCACCTGAGACGTGAGGTGGTTCACGTCAAAAGGTAGTGTCTCAACTAACTTTGCTCTGGTTTCAACTACACACACACACACACACACACACACACACACACAGCAATGACTTCAGTCTGCTGAGAAAGTGTGACCCTTCACCAATGAAGTGATAAGGTTTAAGGGATGAGGTGGCAAGCTATCTCTGGTCTAAATGAGGCAGAATGGTTAACTGCATTGAGTAACTGGGGAATAGTGCATCTAACCAATGTGATTCCTCACATCAAAAGGTGTTCGTTGAACCTGACTGCTATTTCATAAAAATGAAGTTGTTTCATGCTTTATTCTAAAAACCAGAGGTGCTTGAATGGATACACTCCCATTGCATCAAATTGTTTGATTTCCATACTAATGGCAGTTAATCCTAAAAGGTTATTGGACCTTAATAAGAAAGGCTATAGGACCTTAATAAGAAAGGCTATAAGATGAATGTCAAGGACTTTAGTATGCAAAAATGCTTTCGTTTCAGTAATCCTATGTGTAGACACTCTGGTTGCTTTCCTGGTTTTCAAACTTATGAAGTTATTTACTTTAAATCCCTCAATCATTAACTTCAAACCATACAATGCCCTTTTGAAGGAAGGTGTCTGAATTCAGAGTCAGTCTGAAATAATAATGAGGTTTGTATTATGCTTGAATCTCCTCACTGAACTCCATTTTAGTCTACTAAACTTCCACTTATGCCTACTGCATCCCCCACACACTCATCCTTCGATGCTTCCCCACATGTCTTCAAATTCCTCCTAGTGTTTTGATGATGTCAAAGGAGGAGAAGTCTGAAGAGTCATTATTTGATGAAGTCTCATGTGGTGAAGTCTGGTACATAAGTTGTAGAGTCATATTCATAGTGTAATCTATCTAAAGTCAGTATGTCCATGAGTTATCTGTCTGAAGTCAGTCTGTCCCTATTGTAAATCTTGATGATTCCCTCATAAATTTAAATTTTTATTCATTTGATAAATTACTCTTCAATACAAGGTGTTCCTGCCATTCATGTTGAAAGACTGCTGTGTGCCAAAATCTTGTCCTAACTCAAAGAATAAAAATATGAGCACAATGACTCATAGTTGCCATCATTAAAAAGGGGGAGAATGTTGTGTGCATTGTGTTTTGATGATGTCTAATTATAAGTCATTAGCTAGTCTATTTGAGAAAACTTGAAACATTCTCGTTATTTGCTGAATGTAAAGAAATTAACTAAGCCTTCATGAGTGTGTTGACCTACCTCTTAGGTGAGTCGACATACTTGGTCTTTCAAGAAGCTCAAGGTGCAAGGGGATATCAACTTGCTGAAATCAGGTGCAAAGGGCCAGCCAATTAGTCGACAGTCAAAGCCTTACTTTAGTTGACAGAGTTCCAAATTAGTCGACAGACATGAAAGTCAGTTGGCTGACTTCCCAAGGAGTCGACAGATATTCATAAAACAAGAGCTGACAACAAAGTGCGTCGACCCATCAGCGTATAAGAAGAAGAAAAGGCAGAACGAATAAGGCTTCGTCAACACAAGACCTTCAGTGCGTCGACGCACCTTCAATTCTAGAACAAGATACTGGGAACTCTCTTCAGGCTATGTCGACTCTATCCGTTAACTGCGTCGACTCACATGCTCACAAATGAAAGAACAAGCCAGAGCAGACTTCAACACTACATCGATACAAGCCTCTCACTGCGTCGACACAGCTTCAAATACAGCATCAGTCATGTGGGGAATAGTCTAAAGCCTGCGTCGACACACCTTCTTAATGCGTCGACATAGGATTTATTCCAGGAAGCTACTTCAAGAGCATATTACAAGGCCGCACCGACTCAATCCTTTCAGTGCATCAACATAGGACGGCTCCCAGAAGCAACCTCAGGAGCACATAACAAAGCTACGTCGATGCACCCAGTGTATTTTAAAAGAGTGCGTCGACTCACCAGTAAGCAATAGATGTCAGCCAGCAGTTCCAGGAGTATTTTACAAGAGTGCGTCGACTAACCTCTCAAGACACGTCGACACAACATGGTCTGGCTCGCAGACGAGCACGTAGCACCCAATGCAGGAGGTAAGGTGCGTCGACACACACCTCAGGCTGCGTCGACACACATTCATTCAATTCTCAGCCCTGCTCCAACAGCACAAGTGAACTGTAAGCTACGTCGAGGCATGCCACTAGGTGCGTCGACGCACATGAAGATCTCTTAACAAGATCTGCCTCCTGATGGTAGGAAAACGCACGTCGTTAAAACGCCCCACTATCAAATTTTAATATCCGGCCCATAAATGAAATATGATAGTTAAGTGATGAGACCGAGTCGAATCCATAGGGAGAGTTAGATTTGAGAGTTGAAAACCTTGAATTTTTGAGATTAAAAATCATGAAAGTTGGGTTGAAAACTTGATTTTAAAATTGAGAAATTAAAATTGATTTGAATAAATTGAAAGAACGATGAAAACTCAGGCTTAAAAATTAACGAGAAAAATGAAATGAAAATGACAGAATTAACACGATCACCGAACTTTGAACCAGAGAAAATAAACGTAAATGGACGAACAAAAGAAATGTACAAGAGGAACAACAATATCAATTTCACTTATATTGAAAAGATAAGATTAAACAGAGAGCAAAAGAAATTCAAAGAACAATAATAATGAAATAAATTGGAACCTGAAGGGGCCTCCTGCCCCTCTCTCCTTATTTCTTCAAAAACACTAACAGAACTCTCACAAAACTCTCACAAGAATTAGTAACAACAAAGAAATCCAAAATACATTATGAAGCAACCTCAAGCTATATTCCTCAAACCACACCCCAACCCTCCTTTTATAGGCCCCAAACATTGGTCTCTGTTTCTCTCTATTTCTCTGCTCGTGTGAACCAAAAGTCTCCGACGGCCGCTTGGCTTTTGATCTGAAGCCTAAGGCCCGTGTGATGCCGATCACATTGACGCGTTGGCCACCTTGCACGTGAAGATTTTTCCTGGCCGACCGTATGAACCCTGCTGCATCGTGGAGCCGTGCCCAAGTCTCCTCCACTTTTGTTTTTCTCTTTCCTGTGTGGACCCGCCATTCGGCCTCCCACCGAAGCTTGCCATCGTGTGGACTTTAAGGCACTGCCGTCGGCTGTTCGTGTGTTGCATGCCTCCTCGTGCATGCAGGGGTGCCTGGGCAGCAACGCCTTGGCCTTCAGCCACGTGCAGGGCCCATGCCGTGAAGGCTTTAAAGCCTTTTGATGCTTTATGTGAAGGGGCCCACATTGAGAAGCTTTACTGAAGCCCACGTGAACACCTTTGGTGCATATCACACATGCCAACCTTGGTATATATATGATATAATCTAATGTAACGTAAGGCTTCATGTTACAAGTAAATCTATTATACATATTATCTATTTCTTATATATATGTATATTACAAGTAAATATATTGTGTAGATATAGGTATAGATATTAGATTACATAATATATATTAGATATTAAGAATATATATATATCATAATATCTATATGTTAATGTTTTGGTTTTTTTATTTTTTTATTTTTATTTTACTTTTCATGTTTTATTTGAATTTATAGATATACATATATATAGTAGTATGATATATATACATAAATAGATAGATAAAAATATATCTATATATATACAAAGATATATATATATATATATATATATATATATATATTATTCAAACATAGAATATATATGCGTATATATCTATTTATAGTTTTCTTTTTTCTTTTGAATTAAGATTGGGCTTGATCGGCCATGGGTTTTGACACATTTTTGCACAGACTTGTGGAGTTCTTGTCGAGTGCCTGTAAAATAACATATTTATTGATTAAATTATAATAATTTCATCCAACTAAACATTTTGATCAGAAATTGATATTAAGTGTGATAAGTGCATAATTATTAATATTAAAGCTCACAAAAAGTTTGAATATCATAAATTAACTCATACAAATGTACACTTATCACACCCCCCAACTTACTCATTGCTAGTCTCTTAGCAATACAAACAATTAAAAATTAAGGACCAACAAGAGTTTAAATTATCTATGCCTCATTTCCAGAGCATCTTTCATAGAGTTAAGTAAAGATTAGGAATATGGAAGCATTAACACACACTGACCCTAGATTTGGAAATTAAGGTACATGATCAAGAAGTCATCTTAAAGTTCAATAGCACTTGTACTTGTGTAATGCTAAATTCACAACATCGATAATTGCGTCCCCCATTTACTATTCTAAGTAAGTGCCCTTCAACCCTGCACTTCTTAATCAGAGCATTAAGAATAATAACTTTTGTCTGCCTTATTATTTTATCCCTTTTGGGATCTCTATTTTTTTTCTATTTTTTTATACACACATGATGATGCACTACCCTTTATTATTTTACGCGAACCTCAACACGTCTTAGGTGAAGTAGACCCAGTTATACAAATCAAGGTTCCCTTTTCCATTTTACACGAACCTCAACACGTCTTAGGTGAAGTAGGTCCGGTTACTCAGAATCGGTGCATTTATCATGGTGTTTTTCTCAAAAAAAATTCAATAGATAACATGGCAGAAAACTTATAAATGATCTCTTCCTCAAAAAGTGCAGAATATCAGATAACATACCCAAAATAACAGAAGGCTTGTCTTAATTATTTCATTAGCGTGCAAAGTGATTTTTATTTTTCTAAAGTGCTCATGAACTTTAAAGAGATTCTTAGATCAGTTTTCCATGGTTAAATTAAATTAATTTTTCATTATCCTTATCTAGTCATTTCTATTGAAGAATTACTTTTAATGGAAGCATAAATCATGAAACGTAATTGAGATTTGGGTTCATAAAAAAAAATTAGGCAAAAGAAGGTTGTATAAGATAATATGATTTCCGTCCCCCCAACTGAAATGACATTATCCTCAATGACATGAACAAGATGAAACAATGAACAATGTAAACATGATAGTTTTGGGAAAGAACGGGACAACCTGACGGAAGTAAACTTCGACGGGCATCCTAGCTGGAATGAGAGGCGGTACTTGGCGTTCAAAATCGGAGCAACAGAGGAGGCAATCAGCTCTCTCCCCCCAACTTATCCTTTATTCAAACCTGCAAAATAAAAACACAAACCACAATAAAAACTTGGGTTATCTCCTAAGAAGCCATTTATTAGCACACACAACTATTAAAACTTCAAGTGACCTCCCAAAAAGTGCTAAATTTAACGTCTTCAGCCAGACATAATGTAACTCATTAACCAACGTGTGGCATTGATAATGAGCCACCAAGTGATCTTATCCGCCGATAACTTCCAGCACTTGTACCATTGGAGGTAAAGATTATATGCATATGCATGTGGGCTAGAAACATGACAAGGTGGGTCTAAGAATTTGGATGGACCCCCACGGTCAGAGAATGCCAGAGGAATTATCATATCTTCAATCATAAAATATTACTCTATACACTGAAGGTCTTTATAAGTGTTAAACACATCAATGCAGACCTTAATTTTCCTTAGCTTTTTCTCTTCTTCATCCTCAATTTTAAAAGTTTCAAGCATAATGTTGAGGTGAGGAAGAGTAGGAGTGGGAGGAGTTCCGAAGGATTCCACGAAAGGGCTAATGTCTAGGAGGCAAGGGGTAGTGAAAGAGACGTGCTCCTCAACACACGGATGATCATAAAGTGCAAGTGGAATAGACCGATCGGCTAGTTGCAAGATGTAAGGGATTTGTATAGAAGTGCCGAGGTCAGGAACAGGTAAAAGATCAAGATCCTCCCCAAAATCACTAGATTTCCAATCAGAGTAACTTTCAAGTGGAGCACCCGGTTCCTTAATTACAAAAGAAGAATGGCTTATGTCCACACTCAATTCTCTCTCCACACTCACATTTTCTTCATCATTGACTTGGAATATGGACTCATCCATTTCATGAAGGGTAAGAAATGGAATTTGATCATGGATTGGCAAATCATCTTCCTCTTCTTCTCCCCCCGACTCAAGATCATCATAATCCTCTGCACAAATGGAATGGGTTTTAGGTTTCTCATGCTGCTCTTCCTTTAAGTCATCATCATAAAACTCCCTCATTATCCTCTCAAGATCAAAAGGGATATGAGTGTTAGGCTGGGGAATCATAGATTGATCATATGGACTTTTATTGTCATCAAATGTAGGGAGTTGGTCCTCAAGACTTGTAGTGGAGTTGCTAGGCATTGGATCAACTTCCATTTCTTTGATATTTTTAGTAACCCTGCTCAATTGCGCCTAAATGTTTTGCAGTCGTTCCTGAAAGGCTTGTTGTTGAGTTTGGAAGAGCCGTGTCAATTGATCAAACAAATAGGGTTGATCGTAAGAATCATTTGGGTATGGAGCTCAATTTGAAAAATCTTGTTCTTGAGGACTTTGGGATTGATCCTGATAAGACTCCCAAGAAGAATCTTGTTGATCTCTCCAACCAGAATTAAAGGTATGTGGACATGGGTCAAAATAAGGTGTGGAGAGATCTTGAGGCATTGGGGCTTGCCTTGCTTGGTCCATCCAAGAGATTGTTGGTTGATCTTCCCAACTAGAGTTATAAGTATCTGAAGATGATTCATAATTGGGCTGAGAAAACTGTTGGACATATTGAGCTTGCTCCGGGGTGAAAGGTAGATCATGGCCCCTTGAAAGAATTGAGTGGTTGGAACCTGGTCTTGAGTAAATGATGGAAACTGGGCTATCATAGGTGACGGGATCTCATTTTGGACCGACCACGAGTATTGACTGTCATAAGAGATCAGGTTGTTTTGGGTGAGAAATGAGAATTGGTTTGGGCAACCACCTACATAATGGGCCGGGCTAGCCCACATGTGATCATTATCATGGTGACTAGGTGGTATGAAGTGGTCTTGATCCATGGCTAGAAATTGATCAAATTTATGAGCCAATTGGTCAAACTTGTCTAATTTATGTGCCCAATCCATAGATGAAAATTATACTCTCACCATTTTTATTTGTATATTTTATGTTTTTCTTTTTTTTTATTTTTTATACAAACAAATTATTAAACAAAGTCCAACTTAGATTTACCATCAAACTTATCCACCGGCCATATAATAGGTGGGGAAGTGGGAGGCTCCCCTTACTTTCACAAGGTCCTAATTAAGTAACCGCTTTCCCGCTTATAGCGTTTGCCGTTGACCTCTAGCCTTAGACACCAGTTTCAAAGATGATAGTAAACCCAAGTTATACCTTTTTGTGTTTTTGTTTTTCTATTTTTTTTAGTTAGTGAACTGAGCTAGTCCACCACAATTTTTCCCTTTTTTCTTTTTTTATTTGTTTAAGACCATTCCAAAGCATGAAAACGATTTACATATTGAAAGTAAAAATAAAGAAACGAAATCTATGGAAAGAGGGTAAGAGTACTAACCTTAATCGCATTCCCTCGTTCTTTATTTTACAAATAAAAAATAACAAGAGTAGAAGATAAAGAAGACTTACCTCGGGGAGACACAACATTTATTTTTTGCATTTTTAAAATTTTCTATTTTTTTTGTGCTTTTGCGGATCCTTTTATTTTTCTACAAAAATAAGAGTGAGCACCAATATATATACAATAGAAAACATAAAGTTATCAACTTGAAATTCAAACCTCCCCGACAACGGCGCCGCCAAAGTTGATGGCGGGAAAACGCACGTCGTTAATACGCCCCACTATCAAATTTAAATATCCGGCCCATAAATGAAATATGATAGTTAAGTGATGAAATCGAGTCGGATCCACATGGAGAGTTAGATTTGAGAGTTGAAAACCTTGGATTTTTGAGATTGAAAATCATGAAAGTTAGGTTGAAAACTTGATTTTAAAATTGATTTAAATAAATTGAAAGAACGATGAAAACTCAGGCTTAAAAATTAACGAGGAAAATGAAATGAAAATGATAGAATTAACACAATCACCGAACTTTGAACCAGAGAAAATAAACGTAAATGGACGAACAAAAGAAATGAACAAGAGGAACAACAATATCAATTTCACTTAATTTGAAAAGACAAGATTAAACAGAGAGCAAAAGAAATTCAAAGAACAATAACAATGAATCAAATTGGAACCTGAAGGGGCCTCCTGCCCCTCTCTCTTTGTTTCTTCAAAAACACTAACAGAACTCTCACAAAACTCTCACAAGAATTAACAACAACAAAGAAATCTAAAATACATTATGAAACAACCTCAAACTATATTCCTCAAATCACACCCCAACCCTCCTTTTATAGGCCCTAAATAATGGCCTCTGTTTCTCTGTGTTTCTCTGCTCGTGTGAACCAAAAGTCTTTTGCGGCCCCTTTACTTTTGATGTGAAGCCGAAGGCCCGTGTGAAGCCGATAACGTTGACGCGTTGGCCACCTTGCACGTGAAGATTTTTCCTGGCCGACCGTATGAACCCTGCTGCGTCGTGGAGCCGTGCCCAAGCCTCCTCCACTTTTGTTTTTCTCTTTCCCGCGTGGACCCGCCATTCGCTGGCCTCCCACCGAAGCTTACCATCGCGTGGACTTTAAGGCGCTGCCGTCGGCTGTTCGTGTGTTGCATGCCTCCTCGTGCGTGCAGGGGTGCCTTGGCAGCAACGCCTTGTCCTTTAGCCACGTGCAGGGCCCATGCTGTGAAGGCTTTAAAGCCTTTTGATGCTTTATGTGAAGGGGCCCACGTTGAGAAGCTTTGCTGAAGCCCACGCGAACACCTTTGGTGCATATCACACATGCCAACCTTGGTATATATATGATATAATCTAACGCAACGTAAGGCTTCATGTTACAAGTAAATCTATTATACATATTATCTATTTCCTATATATATGTATATTACAAGTAAATATATTATGTAGATATAGGTATAGATATTAGATTACATAATATATATTAGATATTAAGAATATATATATATATATCATAATATCTATATGTTAATGTTTTAGTTTTTTTATTTTTTATTTTTTATTTTTTATTTTCCTTTTCATGCTTTATTTGAATTTATAGATATATATAGTAGTATGATATATATATATATATATATATAAATAGATAGATAAAGATATATCTATATATATAAAAAGATATCTATATATATTATTCAAACGTAGAATATTTATATGCGTATATATCTATTTATAGTTTTTTTTTCTTTTGAATTAAGATTCTGCTTGGTCGGCCATGGGTTTCAGCTCATTTTTGCACAGACTTGTGGAGTTCTCGTCGAGTGCCTGCAAAATAACATATTTATTGATCAAATTATAATAATTTCATCCAACTAAACATTTTGATCAGAAATTGATATTAAGTGTGATAAGTGCATAATTATTAATATTAAAGCTCATAAAAAGTGTGAATATCATAAATTAACTCATACAAATGCACACTTATCACCTCCTCTTTGTTTGACTGAAGCCCATCCGTACAAACACGCGAAGTCTTCAAAAGTCGCATGCTTGCATACTCCAAAGTAAACAACTTACATTTCCAAGACACGCACCTCAAGATCTGAGAAAAGATCCTAGGAAAGGGACGGGTTAGGTAATAGATCTGGGAAAATGATTTGGCAGAAGAGGACTCTCTATATCTTTCCTCCTATAAATATAGACCTATCGCCCTAGAGAACAAAGTGCGAAAAAAAAGAGCTGAGACGCCCTGTGTTTGTTCTGAAGAACACCTAAAGTAAGCTGTCTTGTGCGATTCCAAAAAGCAAGGAGGGAAATCCTAAATAGTACCTTGAGACATTCCTCATCCTCGTTCCTGCCTGGCCACTGAAGAAGAGCAATGAGACACAACAACTACAAATCTGATTTCAGATCTTCATTTATAGCTTCTTGACTTTATCAGAAGCTACATTTTGTTTCTTGGTTTCGATCTTTGTTTTTCTTCTGAGATTTTTCTTCTATCTTTCCGTGTGTGGTTGCTGAGCGTTTAGCACATTTTTAGCACTCTACTTTAGAGTCCGATGTTTTTTTTGACTAATGTGCAGCCGTGTGTACTTGAGGAGCCAATTTCTCGTGTGTGTGTGTGGTTTTCTTTGGCCATGTGTGAAAGCCTCACCAGGTTGGTGAGGGGTGATGTAGGTCTGTTGGATAGTAGCCGAATCACCTTAAAAATTTCCGAGCAGTGGTTTGCTATGGCATTTTCCATTTCCTCTACCTCTTTCATAGGCACTTTCACTCAGTTAGTGCATCTCATAACATTACACTCTTGAACAACACGTGTGTTAGCCTGCAACCGTGCTTGAGACTGTACCTTCAGCTCCACAGTTTCTTTTGATTTTTCAACTGGTCAAAAATCACTTGTGGGGATCTATTCATCCCCCTCTAGATCTACTCATACCACTCATCAGGTATTTCAGATTTTGGATCCCCAACTTGTGCTCCTTAGTTTGTTTTAAACTAAGTTAAAAGAAAGAATGTTATTTTGAGCGCCGAGCACAAACCAGATATCCGACTTAGATTCTGTCAGCTCTCCCAGGTCACTCACATCACCTTGATTATGTTGAAATAATTGGCATGCCGATCAGATTAATATTTAAGATTTTGGACCTCCCAACTCGAGTTCTTTGATTTTAAGCTAAGTTAGTTTGGAGAATGCTCGTTTGAGTGCCGAGTCCAAACCGAGTATCCAATTTGATTCTATCAGCTCTCACAAGTCACTCTCACCACTTAGATCAAGTTGGAATAACCGGCATACTGATTAGGCTGGTATTTTAGATTTTGGACCCCCCAACCTAAGCTATTCGGTTTGTATTAAACTAAGTTATAATTAAGGGCCAATGCTATTTTGAGCGTCGAGCCCAAATCGGATATCCGATTTGGATTCCATCAGCTCTCCCAGGTTCTCACCATCCAGCTCTTACTAGAACAATTGGCACACTAATTAGACCAGTATTTCTCATTTTCGACCCCTTGACCCGAGTTCTTAAATTTTAAACTAATTTTGCTTGGAAAATAGTAATTTGAGTGAGTCCAAAGCAGGTATCCGATTTGAATTCCTTCAGCTCTATCAAGTCACTCTCATCACCCATGTCATGTTAGAATAATTGGCACACCGATCAAGCTGGTATTTCAGATTTTAGACCTCCAACATGAGCTCCTTGGTTTATTTTAATCTAAGTTAAAAGGAAGAATGCTATTTTGAGCGTCGAGCCCAAACTGGGTATTCAACTTCAATTCTGTTAGCTCTCCTAAGTCACTCTCATCAACCAGATAGTGTTGGAACAATTGACATGCTAATCAGACTGATATTTTAGATTTTGGACCCCTCAACCCGAGTTCTTTGATTTTAAACTAAGTTAGTTTGGAGAATGCTATTTTGAGTTCCAAGCCCAAACCGGGTATCCAATTTAGATTTCGTCAGCTCTCACAGGTGACTCTCACCATGTAGATCATGTTGGAATAATCGGCACATCGATCAGGATGGTATTTTAGATTTTGGACCCCCAGTCTGAGCTCTTCGACTTGTTTTAAACTAAGTTATAATTAACGGAGAATGCTATTTTGAGTGCTGAGTCTAAACTGCATATTTGGTTTGGATTCTGTCAACTCTCCCAAGTGAGTCTCACCACCCAGGTCATGTTGGAACAATCGACACATCGATCAGATTGGTATTTTATATTTTGGACTCCCAACTTGAGCAATTTGATCTGTATTAAACTAAGTTACAAGACAATGCTAGTTTTAGCGTCAAGCCCAAACTGGATATCCGATTTGGATTCCGTCAGCTCTCTCAGGTCACTCTCACTATCCAGATTGCGGTGGAACAATCGGCATGCCGATCATGCTAGTATTTCAGATTTTGGACCATCCATTCTAAGTTCTTTGATTTTAAACTTAGTTCAGAAAAAGATAATTTTAGTGTTGAGCTGAAACTGGGTCTTCGATTTAGACTTTGACTGTTCTCCCAAGTCACTCTCACCAACTAGGTTATGTTAGAATAATCGGCACGTCGATCAAATCTGTATTTTAGATTTTGAACCCCCTTAACCTAAGTTCAATCTTAATACAATCTAGAGAGAGCTAAAATCAATGGTGTAGATATATTTTCTCCTCCCGTCCGTTTCTTCCAATGTCTTCTTAATGTCTATTCTATCATATCCGACATGAGAAACGAATGAAGACAGAAGGAAAGGGTGGAAACAAAAACCTATGATCGCCACCAAAGCGCCGAACGTGATGAACACGATGTGCCTTGGAAAAAGGGAGAGACACTCGCCTGGCCTGCAACGCTAGGAAGATGAACGGTTCAGGTAGAACCGCCTAAAGCATACACGGTCTTACGATAGACCGTTTAAGGATGCTGCAGAAGATGCGGGATGAAGCGCTCCTGCAAGTTGCACGGCTCCAGCACGACCGCAGGAAGAAGAAGGACGGTCCACGTAGCACCGCACGTCTCCTTGAACGGCTAGTAGAGAACCGCGCAAGACCACCAAGCCAGAAGTCGCAAAGGGGTCCAACCTCCACCCTCTCCAGCCGGCCAGAGGGGATGGGCCTCGTGCTAGGGATTGCTGACCTGCAAAACGACGCAAAAACACAAAGAGAAAACCTAGATTAGAACTGAATGGTGTAGTAAATGCCAAAATACTGTGAAATGAACATGAATATGTGGAAAGGGGGATACCGGGGGGATTTTAAACCCCTAGGGTGTCAAAAAACGTAGGTGGGTGTGTGCATGGCAATGAAGATGAAGAAGAACGTGGGGAAAAAGGGAGAAAAATAGTGCATGCAATGACAAAGAGGACGAAACCAATCAAACACAAAAGACTCAAAAACTAGACTACTCCCTGAACCGGAGGCTTGTATAGACGTAGAAAGCCTCCCTCCTTAGTGCTAGGTCGCTCAAGAATGTGGCAGGGCTTTGCCGTCGACCAAAAATCTCCCCCCCTTTCCAACCCGGCCTTTAGGATCTATTTATAGAGCACCTAAAGTCCTAGCTCGAAATTAGGGTTTAGAGGCATTTTCAGGTCGAGATAATCAAAGGAAAATCGTAGATAAACCAATTATCTCTTATCCAGTCGAAACGGCACTTAAAATGGTTGATTATCCGCGAAGAAAATGATGAGAAAAGTTGGGGATCAAACCACGGATAAAAGGGATAAAATATGTTGAAATTCATCATTCGAACGGATGAACGGTCTTACGATAGACCGTCCAACTGGATCTGCAGCCATGTCCTGGCCGTCCAACCCCGTCGGTGGAAATTCAAAATAATTCATAAATAATCTAAATTATCCATCGAACTGACCGAAACATTCGCCGTTCGACTCTCAGAGATGAACGGCTCAGATGAGACCGTTCAAAGGTAGAGCGGCCAAGGACAAACCGTTCTAGCCTTGTCGGTGATAAAAAGATTAATTGGATAATTATCTGAGAAAACCATCAAGCGCATGACTCTAAGGGTTGAGCGGTCACCATCAGTCCGTCCATCAAGTTGAACGGCTAGAGGAGGACCGCATAAACGCTTGTCAGTGGAAATTCAAAAAATTAACCAAAATACTCCAAAATAGATGGACGGTCCACAGTCAACCACACATTGATTGGGCGGCCCGGGATGAACCATACATGCACATGGGCACTTGAAACTTATAGAAAAGCCCAATCAACCAAAACCAAGGCCCATTAAGCCCTGAATCAACTTGGACCTAACCAAGGAGGGAGGCAACCCATAGAACTGGCCCAAAGCGTGCCAAAAAATAGCCCCAACAGGTGATGGACAACTCGAGACATCAACAAATGGAAGTAAGATTAATGACTCAACTTATCGGCATAAAACGGGTGTCAACAGATGCCCCTCCTTAACGTCCTCTTTGCAGGGGAGAGAGCAGAGGTGAAGCGAAAGTGACATGGAACATGGAGATGAAGCGGAAATGCAGCGGAGTGGACCGGAAAAGTGGGCGTTAAGATAAAACGACACCCGTTTTTACCAACAAGCGATAAGAATCTTCCGGAAAACTCTGAACCAAACGCAAGGAATGATAAAACCAAAAGCGACACCAGTCTGGAGGAACTAAACTAAATGAAATAAATCGACAAGACCAACCTCATGGGGGACACAATCCCGCAGTCCAATGAGGAGGCCAAAAGCAGGCAACAAAAGTAAACGAAACAGGCTAAAGCTCCAAACGGGGACCTCGATCTTAATGAACCAAACCAAGCGAATCGACCAAAGAGAACCTTCCAACTCAGAGTGGAATTAGTTCCTCTTACTCAAACCCTGAACGCACAGTTAACCATCACTGACGGGACATTCTTCAAGCAAACCATGGGTTATGAAAGCTCAAAAAGATGCGTATGATGCATGCTGGGTTAAAATAAAAGAAATTGTTAAAATAAATACAAAGAAAGATTAAAATATAAAATACTCGATAATAATATTGCTAAGCTGGGAAAATCAGAGTCAAGACACTATCCGCAACCACGGCGTGCAGGATAGAACCATCCTCCCCGGGACATCCCAACGTAACGGCCTATCCGAAGATTAAACACATGAACCTGGATCATCATCGTTTTTGTTAAAGGGGAACATCAGATCTTGGAACACGTATATAATCAACTGGTTCTCAAGGTAATATATTATAGTACCATATAATAATGCAATAAGGGTGACAAAGATAGAAGGCCATACCTGACTTACCTGTGCAGGCGAAACGGCAAGTAAGAGTTTGGATGCTGCACATAAAATTGTTAACAAGATTTGCAATAATATCAAAATTCATCATTTGAACACCAAGTGCAGACAATCTTCAAACATGAACAGTTAGAAATCAACCGCCCCAATGAAGAACGGTTATCTATAAGCCGTATATATCATAGAATTTGAGCCGACTTAAAAAGCATACCGTTGATGATGGGGGCATCTCTCACCCTTCATATTTCTCGGTTGTTCACCAGCATGGTTCCATTATGTCCGTCACATTTTCCTGATTCAGTTCATGTAATTTTCATATTTTTTTTGAGTCATAATTATGTAATCTTCTTTTTATTTGAGTCATGTGCTTAGGTCTTTTGTTATTTCCGTGAGTTTGTGTGTCATTAAGTTAGTTTGATTAAGTCATTGGGCCCAATTCTTTGGGCTAGGCCCATGGGCGCCCCTCCTCTTTTTGGTTCTTTGTCATTGTGTCAAGAGTCAAGAGCTTTTTGTAAAATGTGGGTTGCCTTTATATAGGACCCCATTCCCCTCATTTTGAGTAATGAATCAATGAATGAAAATTGCCATTTGAGAGTTCAAATTTCTTATTGGAGAGATTCCATTAGTTGGGTGAGAAACCCTTGGGAGTGATTCCCACCTCTCTCTCTCTCTCTCTCTCTCTCTCTCTCTCTCTCTCTCTCTCTCTCTCTCTCTCTCACCACACAAGGGAGGGCTGCGCCCTACCCTCTCTCTCCTCCCCTCCCAACCACCTCCACTCCCCACCTATCCCATTAAAGCCTCTCCCCATTCCCCACAACCCTCTTCAATACTCCACCCCTTCCCAAGACCCCTTCACCAATCCTCATCTCATCTCACCTCCCAACCCCCAACTACCCCTCCCACTTTCCCAAGCACCCTTCCCACTACCCCAAGCACCCCTCCACCTCCCTAGGCCATTTGAATTCAAATTTCCCCTTCCCTCCACAGCCCTAGGTCGCCCAAGCCCCTCCCCCTTTGGTTAGGGTCGCCCCCCCCCCTCTCTCATCACCTTCATTCTTCCTTGTTCTTCCCCATCACCCCTCCCTCCACCCTTTGAAGAGAACCCCAATCTCTTGCGCCCCCCCTCCCTTCTCCAGCTTTCCCCCAACACTTCTAACATCCCCAATACCTTCCCAAACACTTCCCTCCCACCATTCACCATCTCCCCTTCACCATTCCCTTGTTTGTCATCTCCTTTCGAGGTCATTTAGAGATCTACATCGGGGAACCTGCTTGCAGCTGAGTACCTGCAGAGAACCAGTAGATTGCAGCGGTGACCCTGGCCTCATTCTGGCGAATCTGAAGACACAATAGGTACCCACGGAAGCGTCTGCATTTCCTCTTCGCGACGGCGGTGGTTTCGTCATCGTCGGAGCACCGTGCTGCCCGGGAGAGCCGTTCTCCCTCGACTGCGCAAAGCTTCCCTGGCAGAGCACTTGAACCTGATGGGAAGCTCCACTGCGGCGATCCTAGTGGAAATCTGAGCAAGAGTTCTTCATCAAAAGTCTTCTACTCCGAGTTCTTTTTCACCTCCAACAAGCGGAACTCAGTTTGGCGTCCGGAACTGAAAGTTACCAATTTTCTTCCCCGGGTGCGCGGTTCTGTCTCCACTCAGTCTGCCTCGACCCCTCCTCAGTGTTTTGAGCCTACCGGTCTGCTCCGACAACATTTGGCTTCCTCGTCAATCTTGCTTCGAAGAGGACTCGTCAACGATTCTAACGACTCTAGCGGCACCTGATTCTGAGCTCGGGAACGATCGTGGCACCCTCTTCTTCCTGCTGTTGGGAACCTGAAGTTGTCAGAGCCGAGGGTCTGCCACCCTGTTCAAACCCCTACCCCGACCAGCAGCGGTGCCCGAAGAAATCAACAAAATTCTGGCATCATCCCGCTCCAGTACAAAGAAATCCCCACTGGTCCCGTCTTCAGAAAAATTCTTGATTGGCCGCTGTGATAGCATCATCAGCCGTCTTTCCACTGTTCCAGAGGGCAGGCTAATCCGACAATGTTCTTTCAAGTGGCTCTTAGTTCGCATTTCCCCCTTCCCCGCCTGGCCGGCTGAGCGTCCCTCCCTGCGTGGAGGTATATTTTGGTTGTAATACGAACCCCCACCCCTAGTCCAACCCCCTTGCAAGGGGCGTAGTGCATGTAATCTGAAATTTCAGGTTCGAAGCTTCACCGGCGCGGCGTGTGGGGAACACACGCTTTCCCGCTCGCCCACGTCTCTGACTCGGGGCCAGTGTCCTCACACCGGTCAGGTATATGCTGAACCCTCCCTGGATATTTGTGTTTAATTAGTAACATTTCTAAGTTCAGCCGGCGAGGAAGAGAGTGCCCGGTCCCGTGATCCCCGATCACGAGTGGCCACCGCGGATTGAGTGAGGAGAGATCCCCGTGCCCTCAAGGCACGACGTCCGCCTCACTGATGTGGGTGCTCCAATCCAAAAGAGGGGAACTCATTGGCCAAGTCATCACCCCAACCAGCGTGGTTTAGGCTCTCGAATCCACCCTACCATCACTTAGTCACCACGGGGAAAAGGTTGTGTTGTGATATCGATCCGCCAACATCGAGTCCGCCAATTTGTAAGTGGGATTGCAAGTCTAGGTCCGAGGTTCATTTGGTTGATACCATTGCACCATTAGGTCATGTCACATCAGTTGAAGATGAGCGGTCCTCTGCCAACCGTTCAAACGAAGGCCGGTCTAACGATAGACCGCACAACCTCTGCAACCTCGAAAAGCTGAAACCCTTCATCTCCCTCCACCGTAACCGACGGTGGGAAGGGACGAAAGGCAAACCACCCCATTCCAACCTCTCTCCACCTCTCTCAACTCCCTCAACCCAAGCTCTCTCCTTTCTCAAACCCTCCCTCTCATCCTCTATGCGCCATAAGCACCAGGCTCGACACCCCGAGATGGCCGAAGAAGGAGGGAGCTCGTCGCCGCCGTCGACCGCCGCCGCGAGCACCGATGGACCACCACCGGCGAAGGTGCCGACGACGTCCACGGTCGAGGGAGACGCACTCCCGCCACCGCCCGACGCTAGAGAGGAGCAAGGGATGAACACGTCCTGAGACGAGGACGCCAGAGAGGGGCCACCGGCGGAGAAGCCGGCCAAGAAGTCGAGGGACCCCGAGGTAGGTGCACTAACCACCCCCCCCCATTTCTGTTTTTCTTCAATTTTAAGCCATGCATGTTAGTTAAAGGGGATTTTGGGGGATTAGGGAGGCTAAGGACCGGCCTGGGGGTGCCATGGTGGCCTCCCCGCCGGTGGGGAAACCCTCACCGTCGTCGGGGAAGACGACGGTAGGACGGTTTAGACAAAACTGCACAAACGAAAACATACGGCTCACATAGAGCCGCCCAAACTACATATGGCCCAGGGGGGAGCCGTTCAAACTCACACAACAATAGAATCGAACCAAGCAAGGACGGTCAGAGGCTCACCGTATGAACAACAAGCGGGCCACATTGGTCCGTCCAATACCCGATCAACAAAGAACGATGCGGTTCCTATAGGACCGCCCAACCCCCCTGCGGCCCAGGAGTGGCCGTTTGACACTAAGAGGCATGAGGAAAGAACGGTGCAAGCTCACCCGTTCAAGATAGGAACGGCCCATGCCAGCCCGTTCGAAACATAGAACCTAGGAAGTAAAATGGTGCATATGGGACCGTTCAATGGGACGAGCGGCCTGTGGGGAACCGCTCTTCTGACAGAGATTTAATCCTTCATGGTTTTATTTATATGAAATAAAATGCTTTAACTAAATTACTAAAATGCATCTAAAATGAATGAAATGAATGCAGGGAAAGCGCAGGATCCGCACCTTGTGGCTGCAGGTCCGCGCAGTGTACTTAGCACTGCCGGACTTCCAGAGGGAGCGGTTGGCTGCAATGGGGTTCGCCCCATTCTTGAGCATCGAGGTGTTTCGGATCGACGCAGCTCTGCTCTACGCCCTACACGACCGTTGGGACCCAGTGAGTCGGACGTTTCTTTTTCCGTGGGGGCGTATGGTCCCCATGCTGGAGGACATGGCCAGGCTCACTAGCCTTCGAGTGCACGGGTCACCGCTTAGCGGGACCACTTTTCCTGACTACCGGGCGATGGCTCGGGGATTGCTTGGCTTGGAGCTGCGGCACCCTGAGAGGCAGTCGACCCTCCTACCCCGGGCTAGTCTCCAAGACAGCCTGGGATTATGACGGGCGGGAGTTGTAGTCGGAGAGTAGCCGGAGGAGCACTTGCAGCAGTTGATTGAGCTGGCACGGCTGAGAGTAGCTGCAGGGCCAGGAGCGGAGGCGGACAGAGTGCTGAGACTGTTCTTGATGCTGATGTTCGGGCGACTCCTCTTCTCCACTAGAGCGGACGTGATGAGCTGCCGGTTCCTTCCTTTCCTCGAGGAGCTGAGCCATGTGGGCGACTACGCGTGGGGAGCAGCAGTCCTCGCCTTCTTGTTTGATACACTGAGTTCGACGGCCCATCGGATGATGCTCGGGGGCTTCTCCCCCTTACTCCAAGTACGACTCTTACCCCAGACCTAATTATGCAATTCTAAATGTTCCCTAAATGCTTGACACGATGATGTGATGTAGGTGTGGGCCTACGTACGCATACGTGGGTTGGGCAGAGGCGAGGAGACCCGTCTTGGGCTCCTACCGATCGCACGGAGGTGGACAGCACCTCGGGTGACTGCAGCCCTGAGACGGCAGATCCGAGAGCTGCAGGACGACCTGGACGCTCTACCGTTCGCCTCGGTATACATCTAAACTCAGACTCTTTAATTAAATACAATTCTTATATGATGCTGATGCTGATGCGACTTTCTATTTCTTGCAGGTACGGTGGACACCTTACACAGAGGAGGGCCAGGAGGGTCAGCCTTGGGTGGTCGGCGGTCTATCCTTTGCCGGACGAGATGTATGCTTCACTGCGTGAATGTGGTGGAGCCACTGCACTATAGATTGGTGATGAGGACCATCGGGGTCCATCAGCCTGCGGTGGAGTTCCCGGTGCCTGAGAAGGCGGGGGAGCGAGTGACGAGGACTACCTGTGGCCTAGCGGTAGCATTTGATTGGTCCACGAGGAACGCTGCGCAGGTGCCGACTAGATAGCTCTTGGGTGAGTGGTGACCGCCCGAGCAGAGAGCGACTCAGCGTACTACACTGCGTATGCCAGACAATACCGAGACCAGGTGTTCCGGGATGCCCACCGACCGGTACGACTTCTAAACTTAAACTCTATCTATTATGCTTATGATTACTATATGATGCACTGACATGGACTTCTAAATCTAGATTGACCCTGAGGGATGACTGGAGGTGCTACAGGGGCTCCTGCACTCCACCATCAGGGAGCGGGACGAGGCCCGACAGGCCCTGGCCTTACTGGTGAGTCTTCTAAACCCTAAACTCTTCTAAACTATACAAATGGTCATGATTATGACTATGCATGTGACTGACCTGGAGTTTTGGATGCAGCGTGCTGAGGGTACCCATCGGCAGGGGGCCAATGCTCCTTCTTCTTCTTCTACCCAGACTCCTGCAGATCGGGCCGAGCGGGAGGCCGACTTCACTCGGATGGTAGCGCAGGCCAAAGCGACCGAGGTGGCGCTCACCGAGAGGGTACGCAAATCACTACACTTTCCCTTTGTTTATGCTTATGATATGTATGAAATGCAATTGACTGACAATGATATGTGCATGCAGACGTCCGAGCTGACCTGCCTTAGGACCGAGCTTGAGCAGAACCGGGGAGCGGCTCGGGAGGAGGTGGCCCGTGCGCGGGAGGAGGCAGCACATAGCCGACCAGCAGATGTGCTGGAGACAGCGCTTCTTCGGGCTGAGCTGGAGCGACTCCAAGCCAGCGCGATCGAGGCGGAGCGCTATCGGGCCGAGGCGGAGCAGGCCCAGTTACAGGCTGCTAGACTGGAGGGCATGGTGGCGGGCATGAGACAGGTGAGTGGAGAGCGCAGCCGAGCGACTCCAAGCGGCAGCCATGGCACTCATGGCTCCGTTAGGAGTTACTTCACAGGCTCCTCCGGCCACCGGAGGAATGAGGAGGATGAGCGGCGCTGGTGACGTCAGCGCGACGAGGCGGTTTCAGCGATGCCTCCCCCAAAGAGGCACGAGGGATCCGGAGACAGCGACGGGGGCCAGAAAGAGAGATACGCTTGACTTTTATACTTGGCCTGACTTTGTACATGATGTGATATGATAGTGATATGCCTTTGTTTTTTGTGTATTTTATGGTTGTATGAATGTATGAATGAATGGATGAATGTGACTACTGACTCGACACGAGTGCGTGAGTGAGAGACGACAACTACGGGTGAGACACGACTGCGGGTGTGACGCGACACGACCAGGAGTGAGCTAGAGGGACGCCGACTCCGAGTGGGAGAGAGAGTGAGATGAGTGAGATGAGGGCGTCAAACAAGTGAGATGAGGGCGTCAAATGAGTGAGATGAGGGCATTAAATGAGTGAGATGAGGGCGCCAAATGAGTGAGATGAGGGACACCATGACTACTAGTTGGACAGGTTGACAACTTGTTGGACAAGGGCTTCAGATCAGAAGGACGGTTCTCAGTGGGCCGCTCAAAGTAATACACGGTCTGTAATAGACCGTTCCAAGGAGAATCGAACAGTTTTTTATAAACCGTGCGGAATGTTGAACGGTTTACCATAAACCGCGTAATAAGAAGAACGGTCTGAATCAGGCCACCTAAAGTCTTGGCCTCGAGTTCTTTGGAGGATGATAAGCGGCCTATAACGGTCCGCGCAATGGGATGGGCGGTCTATTGTAAGACCGTCCAAATGGGTATTCTACGAACTAGAAGGGGACTCTCCTGGAGAGTCCCTAACCCGAGGGTAAACCGCCTTAAACATATCCAAACCTCATCTTAACCCATCCTAGACTTATCCAACCCGATCTCAAGAGACCTAGGCTTCCTAACAAGCCCTATAGGTAGAAGGGGGAGCCAAAATTTGTGATTCACACATCCTCCTCCTTCTAAGCCTTGAGACCTTTGCTATTCATCACCAAATCATCATGAAGAGGGCCCTAGAGGGGAGTTCTATGGAGAGAGCATCTTTTGAAGGGCCAAAGCCAGCCAGGAAGGAGCGGGAAGTGCTCCAACTACTGACCACGATCCCGTGACATCTCAGCTCGAGCCCTCTGAGAGAAGTAAGCTAATCATGATTCCATTCAATTCAATTCTTTCATTCACTTACATGCTTTTCCTTCCTCTCTCTTTTCTTCCATCTTCTTTCTTCCCACCTCAGCTTCTTCCTGGCCCTAGGCGGTATTCCACTTTGAAGTGGTTGGCTCCCATGGTCCGCGCCTTGCCCCTAGGAGTGACATCTATCCTAAGATCTTGGTACTTACAACCTCTCCTAGTGTTAGGTCAGAACTACCCAAAGCTCTCTCTTGATTGGCATAGCATGTCAGCCTTAGTTGAAATCTAGCATCCTCAAACTCATACATTCATTTTCCCATCATTCGAGGCCATTATCCTACTGGAGGAGGTAGAGACCTACTTCTCTTTACCCAGGTCCCAGGCGAGAGGGGAAGACTCAGTGTGTCATACTGTTGCCCCTATAGATCCTAGGCTCATCTTGGGAGGGTTTATACCAGACAGCAGGTATGTCCACACCTTCGTAGGCCCACGTCAGATTCACCTTCTTCCTCTTAGCCAGTGGGTAGTGGAGCATTGCAAGAATAGGTGTCGGTGGGATGAAGCCATAGCTAAGGCTGCGTCCATTTGCTTGTGCGGGGCCATCTTGTTTCCTTCAGTTGACCATGTGTTAGAGCTGCCCCTTCTTAGTACCATTAGTGGCCTTTGGCAGGGACTTTCCATCTCCCAGGCCATCCTAGCTTACTTGTACGAGGGCCATACTTCAGCAGCCTTAGGAGGTCCTCTGTTTGGTTCTATGATCCTCCTAGAGTGTTGGATGGGTGTTAGGATGAAATTCATCTATAGGAGGATGTCACTCAGCTAGCAGGATCTATGGGAGCCACCCCCTCTTCTTCATAGGTGGCGCATTCGGATTCTCTCCGCAGGTAGAGTGCAGGACAGTAGAGATGAAGACCAGGGATGAGTGGCGACTGCACATCAATAGGTTGCCCCTAGATTGGTTCGTGATGCGCCCGGACTTCCTCCATCATACCACTGTCAGAGTTCCCAGGAGGTCGGGCTTGGACTTGAGGCTCGTGAGCGACACCGCACTAGCGATGTACAGCCCGCACCGGTGCTACCTACAGGTTGGACTACCCCGGACAGTTCTACCAGCACTACCCCACCTTCCCGCACTACAGGCGAGGAGGATTGGTACAGAGGAGGACGAGCAGGCGGTCATGAGTGTCCTGATCATGTGGGAGGTGAGCAAGGTGCTTGCCCTACCAACAGAGGTTGTAGAGATCCCGACGACGCACTAGGCCTATGATAGAGAGCTGAGAGAGATGCGTCCCCGCGGGGATGCCCAGCGGAGGACTGAGTGATTTTCTTTTGTTTCACGATGATGTTGGATAGGACTTGTGTTTAGAAAGTTGATATATGAAATGAATAGAATTGATGATTGGATTGAGTTTGAGCTTTGTTTGGGCTATGATGTGATTGCATAGGTTGGGATAAGAGTTTAACATTCACGTGGTCATAAGCCAATTGGACTTTTCAGCTTCAACCTGCCCCTGAACACATGCAAATACAGAAAACAGATTAAATCTGTTTTAGGCTTAACCCCTTGCCTACAACAAGTTAGGAAATTACCAGTTCTCGATTTTTGGTCAAGGGGGTAAGTCTTGTAAAATAGACAAATAACAAATGTCAAATGAATGCAATGGATGCTATGAATGCAAATCAAGAAAATCTCTTTTTTTGAAATTTTAAAAATATTTGATTTTTGTTTAGATTTCAAAATATTTGATTTTGTTTTGGATTTTGAACATATTTGATTTTTTTGGGTTTTGAACATATTTGATTTTTTTGGGTTTTGAAATATTTGATTTTTTTAGATTTTGAAATATTTACTTTATTTTTGGATTTTAAAATATTTGTCTTTTTTTGGATTTTGAAATATTTGATTTTTGGATTTTGGATTTTGACATATTTGATTTTTTTTAGATTTTGAAATATTTATTTTTTTTAGATTTTGACATGTTTGATTTTTTTTGTGGATTTTGAAACCAACTCAGACCTGATGACAAGGAACCTCCCATCTCACCAGGGGCCTCCCGGGCTCAATGTGCAATATAAAGGACCGCCCGCGGCCGGTGCTAACTTCCCTTTAACGGTGCCTCTACTGAGGCCATACCGGGGGTAGGATCCATTCCTTGGAAAATAAAATGAATTTTAATAGAGAAGCTGGCGACAGGTATAAAGATTTTTAGGGCTTGAGTTCTTCTCGCGACACCCCCTTTTCAAAGAATTTGGTCTGTTGCGCCGGGGCTTTGTGTTCATCATCGGACCTATTTCCGCTCTAGGCACGCATACGACCAGGCTCATAACGTCCCGCGGGGAAACTGTACTGTCACTCTTGTCGTGCCTAGTTTTATTATTTGGGGCCTTTCATACTTTGAGAGCTTCGAGCTTTGGGTGAGCTTTTAGCCTTGATTTTTGCCCCTTTTCTTCATTCCTTTCTTTCTTTTCTCCCATGTTCTTTTACAGAATAAGGTCATAATAGACTGCCCCTATTTGAGACCTCTTTTATTGGGGGGCCTAGATCAGTTCTCGCCCCCTTATTCACCCTTTGCCCCTATTTTCAGCCGAGAGGGAAGGAAAAATAAGGACTTTCACCCTCCCCTAAGCATGGCCAAAGGAGAAATGATGTTATGCAAAAGAAGGGAACCGCACCACGGGGGGTCGTGTAGTGTGTGAAATGTTGAACCGGGGATCTCCTTTCGTGATCAAGTGAAGGCGCACCCCGCCACCAAGTCGTTGCTGGTTTGACTCTATGGATAAAAGCATTTTAAATATAGCCCATTCCACGGATTTGGTAATTCCTCACCCTCCGCGTTGATTAAGCGATACGCATTACTCGGATAGACTTCCTTAATTACAAACGGCCATTCCCAGTTGGGTTGCAGCTTAGACCTAGGACCTGCTGACCTGATAAATTTACGTTTCAAAACCATATTACCCACTTGGAATTTTCGTTTGATAACCTTCTTTTGAAAATACCGTGAGACATGCTTTTGATAAACCGAAACATGATTGGCCGCGTTAAGTCTCTTCTCATCTAAGAGCTCCAGTTGGACTAGCAACGCCTCTCGACGCTCGTCGAGATTAAGTTCTTTGTCCAGCTGCACCCTTAGGGAAGGGATCAGGATCTCGTACGGGAGTACCGCCTCCATCCCATAGGTGAGAGCAAAAGGAGTTTGCCCCGTGGGGGTACGGACGAAGGTGCGATAAGCCCATAGAGCTTCTACCAGTTTATCAGCCCAATCAGCAAATTTATGTGACTCACATGTTTTCTTGATGATTTTAAGAAGGGTTTTGTTCGTGGCCTCAGCCTGGACATTACCTTGGGGGTAGTATGGCGATGAATGATGCAATGATATATTAAACTTCTTACAGAGGTCCCAGAGTTCTTGAGAAACAAATTGAGGCCCGTTGTCGGTGACGATATCACTTGGCACTCCAAACCGCGAGATGATATTCTTCATGATGAAGCGGCACACTATGGTGGCTTTGATTTCTACATAGGCTTCAGCTTCTGCCCACTTGGTGAAGTACTCCGTAGCCGTCAAAATGAAGGACTTTTGCTTGACTGCGGAATTCGGGTCACCGAGAGGTCCGATGATATCAAAGGCCCACATGGAAAATGGCCAAGGAGCAGAGAGAGGATGAAGAGAAGAAGTAGGAGCATGGATCTTGTCAGCATGGAGCTGGCATTGAAGACACCTACGGACATAGGTGGAGCAATCTTCTTCTAGGGTGGCCAGTAATAGCCCTGCCTAAGAATCTTCTTCGCCAATGCCTGCCCATTTACGTGTCCTCCACACTCACTGGAGTGAGCTGCTTCTACTACCTTCCAAGCCTCATCGTCATCTAGATACCTCATTAGAACTCCGTTGAGAGCTCGCCTATACAATTCTCCAGCAACAATCGTGTATCTTGCGGTGACTCTTCTAATGGCCTTTCGCTGCTCGGCATTTGCCGTCTCTGGGAATGAACCATCTCTATAATATTGCTCAATCTCAAAATACCACGGCAATTCTTCTTCTTCTATGATCTCCTCAAGCTCAGTTAACGAAACTTCTTTCACCTCCTCCCTTTCTACCTTCCTTTCTACATATTTCCTAAGGTTGTCGAACCAGGGATCCTGAAGAGAGGGAGCGTCTAACCGCTGGACCATAATGGTCTCAGTGGCACGATTGAGGGGAAACGAAAGAGAAGAAGCTAGTGACGCAAGGGCGTCAGCCAAAATGTTCTAAGAACGAGGAGTGTGAATATAGATAAGCTTTCGAAATTGCCTAGCCAAGAGCGTGACTAGATCTTGATAGGGCTTAAGCTTAGGGTCACTAGTGCGGTAAGTTGACAGAACTTGACGTAGCACCAACTGAGAGTCTCCTATGATGTTAAGGTATCACGCGCCAAAGAGGTAGGCATGCTTCAGACCGGCAAGGAGAGCCTCATACTCGGCTATATTATTCGTGGCAGGAAATGAGAGTTGATAGGCGATTGGGATGGTTACCCCTTCCGGAGTAAAGAGAACGTCGCCGATTCCACTACCCTGGGAATTGAGAGCACCATCAAAATGGAGAGACCAAAAAGGAAGATGAGTGATTACTGCCAAGTGTTCATCGGGGAACTCGTCCTGGATTGAATCAGTGCGAGGGATGGGAGAATGAGCGAGATGCTCAGCAATGGCATATCCTTTGATCACTTTTTGGACAACGAAGGTGATGTCGAACTGGGAAAGAAAGCTCTGCCAGCGGGCTAATCGGCTAGAAAGGACAGGTTTTTCTAAAAGATAACGAATGGGGTCCATTCTAGAGATCAGCCTAACCTCATGGGCAAGAAAATAGTGTTTGAGCTTCTGAGCTACCGACACTAGCGCTGCACAGGTCTTCTCCATGGCAGTATACTTGGATTCAGTGGGATTAAACAACCTCGAAAGGTAGTATGTTTCCCTTTCCTTTCCTTCATCATCTACCTGAGCCAGAACAGCTCCTAGGGAGTCCTCAATCACAGAAATATATAGGATCAGGGGTTTCCCGGGGACAGGTGGTTGCAGAACCGGGGGATTGGAAAGATAAACCTTAAGCTCCTCATAGGCCTTTTGGCATTGTTCATTCCATTCAAACTTAGCTCCCGCCTTTAACAATTCATAGAATGGGCGGCATCTCTGTGAGTGTTGAGATATGAATCTCCTAATGAATTGTAAACGCCCAATCAAACCTCGGAGTTCAGTGATGTTCTTAGGCGGCGGCATCTCCATAACGGCCTTTGCTTTGTTCGGATCGATCTAAATCCCCCGTTTACTAACTATAAACCCGAGTAACTTCCCTGATGCAACTCCAAATACGCATTTCTTTGATCTCATCTTCAATTTATATTCCCTAGCCCTTTGTAACACTTTGGCTAGAATGGCGGGGTGTTCTTCTTGAGACCTCGACTTTACCAAAATATCATCCATGTAAGCTTATAAGTAGACATGCATCATGTCGTGGAAGATAGCCATCATTGCCCTTTGATAAGTAGCACCTGCATTCTTTAATCCAAACGGCATAACAACATAGCAGTATGTGTCCCAGGGCGTAGTGAACGAGGTCTTCTCTTGATCCTCAGGAGCCAGACGGATTTGGTTATATCCAGAATAACCATCCATAAACGAGAGGGCTTCATACCCAGCTGTATTATCAACCAATACATCAATGTGAGGAAGCGGAAAATCATCTTTCGGACATGCCTTATTTAAGTCCCTGAAATCGATACAAATCCAAATTTTGCCATCCTTTTTCATTACCGGGACTATGTTTGCGACCCATTGCGGATATAAAACAACTCTAATAAACCTGGCCTTATGCAATTTGTCGACTTCTTCCTTTATCCTTAAGGCCATCTGTGGGTGGAATCTTCTCGCTTTCTGCTTAACGGGTGTTGCCCCTGGTTTAAGAATCAATCGATATTCAACTAATGTGGGGTCAAGACCCGGCATGTCCTCGTAAGACCAGGCAAACGAATCGCTATACTCCCTCAAAACCTTGATGAGCTCCTCTTCAACCTGAGGAGGGAGATTAGCAGAAATAAGTATGGGCCTGGGGTCCTCTTCGGTTCCAAGATTAATTTCCTTAGTGGGTTCATCTACTACCGAGGACGGTTCATCAAACCTCTTCAAACCTTGTGCGTACAGATCGGTAGCGTCGTCCACCTCGCCTTCATCATTCACAATTTCATACACCCCTAATCCATCACTGCTCCATTCCCCATCCAAGTCCTCATCTTCTTCTAAAACAATCGCGGTCTCTACAAACTCTGGGCACCTAAGGAGGGCATGGCACCTCTCGGCCAAATCTTGCAAAAACCTATCAGGGATGGATTTAGAACGACGCATCACAGGGTGTGCTGCAGATGAGGATGGGCTAACTAAACTCGAACTAGACTCTACCCCAACTGACTCTACTAACCTAGGAGACTCTGCACACTGTACATCTAACCTAGGAGATAGGAAATCTACTGGAAAAGGAACATGTGTCTCGTGCCCCTAGGAATCTGAGCAGAACACAGCGTAATCTTCCATTGAAACCTCGGTTTTAAAATTGACGTTTTTTTTGGAGGCTGGAGGAGATCACGCAACAGGAGGAGGAAGAAGACGGAGGGGGAGGTAGTTGCATGGGGAACAAATCAGGGAAGATGCAATCGAAGAATGGATTAGAGGAGCGAAACCACATCTCGTGGAGTTGAGCATTGGGGGGAGGAGGAGTGAACAAGGTTGAAAGATCAATAAGCGGGCAGCGCCCGCAAGCACATGGAACAAATAGAATTTCTAACGGTCTCTCCGTGAAGTATGGGTCGACCAGAATTGGAGGGGAACGGGGAACAAACCCCCATTGTTGGAATAAAGAGGCAAAACAGGACAGGGACAGAGAAAAGGTGGTGATAGAGCTCCCCACTTCCCGTGGCCCCCGGCGGATCAGCTGCATCGGAGAATGCTTTACTAGCTGCATCTCCTTCTTCTTTGGACGGTCTTCTCTCTTATTGAACAACTTCTCAAAACAACAAGCAAAATCTTCCATATCACCCACCAACCCCTTCAGCGGCAGTGGTGGGTTAGAATCATCACAGGCATCGTCGGTCTTCTCTTCGGAACTGGGTGGCGGCTTCTTCAAAGTGCCGGGATGCAGCGGGCCTTTCACAAAATATTGTCGATAGTCCCACGTTAACGGCCCGGAGTCCCCAAGTATCGACATTGATGAATCACGGTAGCCAAGGCCTCGGCGGCCCATCTTCCTACCTTTAGGGATGGGCTTGGTCCGCCCCTGTAATTGTGCACCGAGACCCAGGCCTGGCTGGTAACCCAGCTTCAGAATCATATGCCACCCTTTTGAATCTCTTATCTTGGACTTGATCTTGACATTTGTTGGTGCAGTGGCGGGCTTGCGTGACGCATATGCCCATGAATAATTCAAGTCCATTACTGATAAAACTGGCCTATTGCTTGGCCACAACGTAGGGAGAATCTTGTCTGAAATGGCATCAACAGACTGGACGGTGGAGATGCTTTTCACTTTAACCACCCGGCCCTGGAATGGGAATTTCAGGCATTGGTAGGCGGTTGAAGGTACGGCATTTAAACTATTTATCCAGGGACAACCCACAATAGCTTTGAACATTGGGTCTATGTCTAGCACGTAAAACTCCATGTCCATAACCAACGGCCCTAGCTCGGCCTGTACAGTCACGACCCCGTGACAAGCACGCCTGGAATTGTCATATGCTGCTATTGTGGTGGGTGTCGGCTTAAGCATATCCTCTGAAATGTTGCAGGCACGGAGGGTACTCAATGGACACACGTTTATCGATGCTCTTGTGTCCATAAGGGTAGACTCAACGGCCACTTTATTCAAAGAAATGGTAATGCAGAGCGGCATCTGCCGTGCCTCTGGGGGTGCTAGTTCTGACTCAGAAAATGAAATAGAGGGCCCCCTTGTGATGGTTGCCAACACTGTTGGTAAACTATCCACCGCCACATCTTCATTCACCCTTACCTTCTGCAAAAAGGTCTTCAAAGCATTCTGATGTAGCGGCGACCTCTTGATCAATTCCAAAATTGAAATCTTGGCTGGCATCCGGTCCAAGTGCTATAACAAGTCATACTTCGTGCCTGGCACGGGGTCTGCATCTTCAACTGTTGAAGAAGAAGGCTGAGGGGTAGGTGCGGGTGCACGAGGAGAAGGGTAAACTCTGTGAAATGGGTTCCCACTCCGAAGGGCGCAATGTGGTGCCGGCACGGCCTGAGATGGACCCCCGCTTGGCCCGGTGGGGTAGGTGGAAGGGGTAGAAATGGGGGTGAGGATGACGGAAGTCGGCCTGATGGGCCCTGGTGAAGGGGAAATGGGCGAGGGGTTAAGTGGAGGGGTGATGATGGAGGGTATGGTGGGTGATGGTGAAAGGACTGGCGGTATGGAGGGGAATGATGTGGGTCTGATGGGTGATGCGGAGGGAATAATGGATGGAGTGGTGGTGAGAACGGCGGACCTGAGAATGGAGGGGATAGTAGGTGCGGGGGAATGGTTATGGTGGAAGGCCAGGAGGTGTGGAGGGGTTTCATCATCAAAAGTCCACCCAGCGTTGGGGGCTGGGTGCTGAACAATGTTCACTTGGGCTGGTGCCGGTGCCGACGGCTGTTGTTGTTGCTGAGGAGCGGGTTGATGTATCGGCATGGGATCCTGATGGATCCCAATGTCTTGTTGCTACTGCTGCTGTTGCTGGGGTTGCTGTTGCTGCTGGAGTTGTTGTTGTTCCTGTTGTTGGGGCGCTGCCTGCTGCGGCCTAGCTTGTCTCTGCCTCTGCTTGATGTCCTCGATCAGCTGGTGCATCTTGGCCCAATCAATCCTCTGGCCCTCATGTAAATCATACACCATATCTCTAAACTGATAGCACCGCTCTATTGTGTGCCCGGGCTGCCGATGATATATGTAATATCGGGACTGATCGGCGGCCGAATTCCAATTTTGACGCTCCGGGGGCAATTAAATATCACTAGTATACATCAAAGCAGAGAAAATATCAGGCAAAGTCTCAGGAAGAGGAGGGTAATGAGTCCTCTTTGGGCTCGGTCGAGCAGGTCCATAAGCGGCAGGTGGAGGAACATTATTATATTGTGGCAGCCGCTGAGGCTGTTGGGGTGGTGGTGGTTGTTGTTGCGGGTGTTACGGAACCTGGAAAGTGGGTTGGGGGACTTGTGGAATGGCGAATTGGGGGTTGCGTGGAGGCTGCGGGAAGCGAGGTGGAGCGGCTTGGTGGGGAAACTGAACAGCCTGGACCTGCTCATTGATCTGTACTCCCTCAGTGATGGGGCCCTGGGATTTCCTAGCGGTATTGGGTTTCTGGGCCTCAAATAGTGAATGAATAGGGGAGTCTTTGAATTGGGTTTGTATGAACCGAGCTCTACTGTATAACTGGTGCATATTCAAAATGTCATTCATTGCCAATATATTTCTGAATGTTGGTGTGGCATTGGAGATTAACAACTTAACTTTCTCTTCTTCCGGGATTTGCCCGGGAACACGTGAGGCCATCTGCCTCCACCGATCCGCATAGGTTGCAAAATCTTCTTCCGGCTTCATCTTTTCTACTACCAGGTCAGTGAAGGAATACTCGAGACCGACCCGATCTTGGAACCTCTGAATGATCCTCTCCTTGACTGTCTTGAAGTTTTCGGCCTCCTCCATAGGCAAGGTATAAAACCATTCCAAGGCGACCCCTTCCAATGATCGGCGGAGCAAGTAAGCCATGAGGCGATCATCATGCTGGAACTGTGCTGACTCGTAAAGAAATTCCCGAACATGAATGAACGGGTTGCCGTTCCCGTCATATTTTCAGTACACGGGGAGCTCGGACTGAGGAGGAAAACGAATGTCCCTAAAGTTAGGAATAGGGACGTCAGCCAAAGACTGCGGGCCAACCCGCTTGTGGAGGAGGTCAATTTGTTGCTACATAGCAGCCCATTTATCAAGGATTTCTTGTTCCCGAGATGGAGGAGAAGGAGCAGGAGGAGCAGTACCTGGATACGCAGCCAAAGGAAAAGCTGACTGAGGGGGCAGCCCGTAAGATGGATAATGGGCCAGGGAAGGGCCCACATCCGCATGAGCCAGCTGGGCGGCCCCTGGTTGCAACCGAGTAAAGTCTGCTGGGGCAACAAGATCCTGCGGTGATGGAGAAATGGTGGCATAGGGATCAAGGTAAGGAATAGAGGGGATCTGAGACTTCCCCTTATCGAGCAGCTGATGGGCCGAGGTAGAAGCCTGGCCCATTTCCATGCCGGAGTACCGAAAGATCTGAGGACGGGTGGGAGTAAGGTCAATGGGGGCCACAGAGGTGGTCCCAGCAACAGAAGATGTAGCGGCAACAGCAGTCATGCCACGAGAAGGAGCTGAAGTCGGGGCATCGGCCCCCTGCAAGGGTTGCCGGATGAGATGGAGCTGGGTAGGGTCCAGCTGGGCCATCATGTTGAGGATTTGATTGGCCGGATTTTGAATGGATGGATCGGAAAGAGAGGGTTGGGAGCCCTCGCCAAGAATGGTCGGGAGTGGAGGGGCTATCCCCTCTCCTCCCTACATATGGGTGACCCTAGGCGGGTCCTCAAGAAGGCCGCGAGGAAGGGAGTCCTCGTGGGACTGAGAGAAGTCGTATGACGACATGGGAGATGACGAATCAAACAAAGGATTGAAGTAGGAATGGAAATGAGAACTGACCCTAGGAGATGATCCTGAGGGAAAGAAACAACCCCACATACACTAAAACACCTCAAGACTAGAGCAATCAATCCTAAGCAAAGCACAACCACAAACGACCAAGCATCCAATGGAGAGGAGAGACGAGAAGAGAATCAAGCACATGAGCAACCAAGTTGTCAAATGATGCACGGCGATTTTTAAATTCCTCTTGTAGGACCTTGGTGGATTAATTAATATATGAATTCGCTCAACCACAAGGTACCTAACCAGAATGGGAAATGAGGAACTGGGTGACTCTATGGGGATCTCTCACTCACGGATGCAAACCCTAGACTGGGGGTGGATACGGTACAACCTGCCCGACGTCCGTGTGGGAATCCACGGCTCACGGGGGCTTACGGAGGTCCTCAGCAACATCCCTAGTCGGCTCCAAGGAGTATGGAGACGAGAGGAAACCCTACCTCCGTAGGAATGCATACTATGAAAGAGGTGGATGCTCCTATGTGCACCAGAGTGCATGCAAAATCTAGCCTAGCAACTATCAAGCAATGATCAATCAAATATACAAGTAATGAAAGTGATCATGTAGTAATGATATGGGAGCAGGGGGAGATCAATGACTAGCACCAAAGATCACGAATAGCATGGAATATGGCAATCAAAAATGAACTATGAGTGCACTATAGCACCACAAGGACGGTCTATATGCGACCGCTCAAATAGACAGACGGTATGGACAGAACCGTATAAGCCAGAGGGCAGCAGAACGACAGAATAACTGTAAAAGAATCATAGAGTGCTGGAAATGAAGGACGGCAGCGATGAAAGACGTACCAAGAAGAGCGGTCTGTATACAGTCACGTAATCTCTGGAACGGATCCCCACAAACCGTGTACCTACAGTCAGAACATCTAGAAGCGTACCTATGCCAGAGCGATGGATGGCCAGAGACAGGCCATTCAGAAGTTTGGACGGTCGATAGAGCGCCGTCTATGACAGGACGCTGGCAGGAGAACTGGAGCTGTTCGCAGGGAAGGATGGTGGATGATCAGTCGCCCAGAGGATGAACGGCTCTGGGAGAACCGCTCACGTTCCAGAAGGCAGAAAACGTAACTTAACCTGCAATCACTCCAAAAGGGGACTAACACAACAAAAGAAGGGTCAACAAATCACAAGCACGATGGGCACTAGGGGTCCCACCGTGATCGCCACAAAAGAAGGGTGTAGATATATTTTCTCCTCCTGCCCGTTTCTTCCAATGTCTTCCTAATGTCTATTCTATCATATCAGACATGAGAAACGAATGAAGACAAGAAGGAAAGGGAGGAAACAAAAACCTGTGATCGCCACCAAAGCGTCAAACGTGATGAACACGCCGTGCCTTGGAAAAAGGGAGAGACACTCGCCTGACCTGCAGCGCTGGTAAGATGAACGGTTCAGGTAGAACCACCTAAAGCATACACGGTCCTATGATAGACCATTTAAGGATGCTGCAGAAGATGCGGGATGAAGCGCTCCTGGAAGTTGCACGGCTCCGGCACGACCGCAGGAAGAAGAAGGACGGTCCACGTAGCACCGCACGTCTCCTTGAACGGCTAGTAGAGAACCGCGCAAGACCACCAAGCCAGAAGTGATGGGAATCGACACCGAGCATTAACTTTTATTTTTACATTTGAGTCTTTTTATTTACTTTTATATCCTTGGGAAAATATGTGTACAATTGTAAGGCTTTGTAAGCCAATGTGTCATTCCCTAGGATTGTGTGGGTTTTTGTGAAAATGTGTAGTAGGTCCAGTTAGGGGGCCCCCTCCCCTTCCCCATTGGTCCACCCCATCCATGTGGGGTTGGTCAACCATCCTAGGTGGCCATCTAGAAGGTTTGAATGCTAATTGACCACATGGGAGACAAAGGGGTTAAAATTTCAAAGGTTGGCCACCTACCTTACCTACCTAGTCAAAGGAGTGCTCCATTCATATGTAATTTATTTTTTTTGAGTTTTGACCACATGGGGGAAGAAAATGACTTATTTCCCACGTAATTCTCAGCGCCCCCACCCCTTGCCATTTTCTATGTAAGCCTATGTATAGTGTCATTAGAGATTAATGAAGAAATGAAGAGAAAATTATTGGAAAATCAAGAGTGTTCTTGAGCCCCTCCTCTCTCCCTCTGGTTTCTCTCCTCCAACCTCCAGTTCTAGAGTGATTTCTATCTTCTATCCCCTCCCCTCTATCTCCGGTGATCATCTGTGCCGCCGCCGCCGCCGTCCGTGCCGCCATCACGCCGCCGCGGAGCCGCCTTCGGTGTTCTGTCCATCCTGGATAGAGGCTTCTTGTCCGAATATCTTCTCTCCTCCAAGTGAAGATCTCAAGCTGCAATTTTTATGGTGTGTTCTACCCTTGCATCCCAAGTGCCACCTAAATTTTCACGCCCAAAATCCACCGTTTAGTATTTTTACATTTTCGTCCAACCTGTCATCCCAGATCTGCCATGTTTCTATCTACAGTGAGAGAACCTCTGAGTTCTCCCCTTCCGACCATCTTTTTGATTTTTCCAAACCCTCCCAATTTTACTAGGAGTTCTGTCCATCACCCCCTACCTCCACATATTTTCTTACTTTTTTATCAGCTTTCTATCTATTTTTAGAAATTCATGTTCTTCTTCTAATACAGTGTTTTTAGTCAGAGCCCAGATCCGACCACCCTCCACTTCAAAAATCAGAACAAATTCCCACCACCTCCAAATCCAAATCCAAAATATTCCTGGTTTTCTTGTTCAATTTCCTACAACCTTGCTGAAGAACACATCTTCAAATTCGGACATCTACTTCACGGTCAAGGCAATCAACAGGAAAGTTCTCTGCAGATCTGAGTCTTCGGTTACTGTACAACAGCGGCATATAAAATTCGCCAACATAAAGTACAAATCTGGTAAATTTTTCTGATGGCCACTAGATTGTAATACTTCGAAGCAGCTTTCCAACGGCTCTGATCTCGTCGCATTCTGACACCGTTGCTGATCGTAGCGTCCGTTCTCGCCGGAGCGCGCGCTGAAATACAGAACCGGCAGATTTCCGATCGATTTTCCGACCGGTGCCGAACGGAGCCGCCCGGCCTCCGGCCGGCGAACCAGCGTGTCGCCAGACCAGGGAGATCTTCTCCAAGTGTCTCTACTACAGCGGTACCACCGTGTCCCACACGGCCCCTCCAGACAGCACGTGGGCCCCACGGTCGTGAACACGCGTGTAGCCGAATCAACACACGAAGCTGCCCGTCAACACGAATTCGGTCCTCCCGGGCCCATTTGTATAGCCCTTTACCTCCCTACGTGGAGTGTGCATGTTCCCATTGCTGTAATTATTGTGTGTTAAGTTTCCCGGGAGTACGAGTTTTCGGCCGGGTCCGTCTTCCCCACGCCGAGCGCGTGGAGGTATCGCATTCGCTCCCTTACTTGGCATTTTGCTTAATTTCATATATGCTTGTTTATGCCGCTGCTAGATAGCATGATAGGGTAAGTAGCTCACTTTCTATTTATATCACCGCTGCTGCGAGAGAGAGCGTTACCGTCCCGTGACCCGATCTGGGCACGAAAGAGAGAGCCGACCACCCTAGCTCTTGCCGGTTTCTCAACCGCGCACATCCGACGCTTCCCTCGTTAAGGGACGATCGCGAGCTTGTCGTGTCCGTGTCTCGTCCCGCATCAATTTGGTATCAGAGCGAGTTTGAGTCTAGGGTGTTTGCATTCACAAAAAAAAAGTGTCATTTACGTCTAGTCATTAGTCATTGTCTAAGTCATGTTTAGGGTCATCATTGTTTCAAAACAAAAAAAAGTGTCCTTTTGTATTTACATCCCTTTACTCGGTATATCAAAAGGTGTTGTCCGAACGTTAGGCTACGCCTATCGGGAAGGTCGCACACTTACGCGAGTGACCTTCGGGTCAATTATCTCCGCCACGTACCGAGTCTTGGTTTACGTCTAGGGTCCTTAGTGTGCATGCATTCCAACTTTGCATTACTTAGGGTCGTGTCTAGTGTCTTGCCCAAATGGCATTGCATATCCATTCCTAGGGATCCATTCCCGTATTTTGGCAACTATGGCCAACCCATGTCGACCCGTCCAAGGTGATAGGTCCGTGTCCGAGTACATTCGGGCATATCATAAGTATTGGTTGGAACATGGCTTGGGAGAGGAGAGCAACACGGCCGCATTTCAGTTCCGGAGAGGTTTACGCCTTCACTTCCAATTGGAATGTCTTATCCGCAATGCATTCTCTCTAGCGGAATCCTATTCGGTCGCTCTAGTGGTCGAACCATTTGAGTCACACTTTTCTCGGTATGGTGGCTTTCGACAAGCATCCACCTCCCAGCCGCCTACACCATGGCCTTCACCACTCGAGAGAGTTCCAGTGTCATCCATCTCTATTTCCGAATTTGATTCGGAATCCTCTCATTTGGAACCACCAAGGCCCGAGCCACCCGTATTTCTAACGGGTACGCTTTTCATAGCCGAGCCGCTTCTTAGTTGGCTCAAGGATGGCTTGGTCCCACCTCCCTTCCCATCAATGGACCCCACACTACCACTAGTGTCAAGCAACTCATTTCATACCACCTTCCGGTCTCGTCACTATGTGGACACATTGGACGACCTTCTTAAAGGGTTAGACCCGCAATTGACCTTTACACATTTATTGGCCCGAGGCTTCGACCAACCCGCTAGTCTTAGCTTCACCCATCCGGCCTATGGGTCCATTACCTCCGAGTGCACCGTGGGTTGTGTCACCACGGAGATCCTCTTACTCCTTCCCTTACCGGCCGAGCCCGAATCCATACCCTTTTGTCCGAGGGAGGAATCATACTTCTTGCTTACGGTCCCCGTCCCACCCATCACAATGCAAGAAGGTGACTATCCACACCTTCAAAACTTCTACACGTGGGACCGTGACTTGGGGGAGCCCACCACAAGGGGTCATACCTTCTTCGATCCCTTTGACCCATTCCTTAGTGGACCCCATGACCCACCTTATATAGTTCATTTCTTCAAGGGAGTCCACTATCACACTCCTACCCCACGGGCCGGGTCATTTACACCCACCAAGCCCGTCCACGATACAACAACATTCGGCCCTCCTAGCCCTCTCAAGTCCCCCAAATCCAAAGGGCCGTCCATGCATGACTGGGTCATACTTGGATGTTTAGGTGTTCCCCATACCACCCATCTCCGGTTACATAACATGCATGCATGGCACACATTCGGGTGTCCTGGTCCGCCGTCACCTATGTACGGGTCGGACTAACAATAGGTGTGTCTAGAGTCATGTATGAGTCGGTTTCTTATTTGTGTGGTTTGCATATGTGTGTTAGTGCATGGTGAGTCTGCATATGTCGTGTGCAAGCTCGTCGATGTCAGTCCCTTATGAGTGTGAAGGCGAGTAGACTCACTCGATGAGTATTAGATCAGTTCTACATCTATACCCGGATCAGTCACCTACAGGGACTCAACGTGATTCCTAGTGAGTCTTCGAGCTGCTTCCTTCCCTTTTGAGAGTGCCCCACCCGGAGTGTCCACCTCTAGCCCGTAGCAGCTTATGCATATCGAGTATATATGGATTGAGCAGGTGACGGTCACTTGGAGTGGAGAATACCCGCGCTACTCGGCACGGTGACGGATCCGCCGGAGTACTCGAGCATCCATACCCCTACTCGACGGGGTCGAGTTCCTCCCACCCGGGGAGAGTTGATGGGAATCGACGCCGAGCATTAACTTTTATTTTTACATTTGAGTCATTTTATTTACTTTTATATCCTTGGGAAAGTATATGTACAATTGTAAGGCTTTGTAAGCCAATGTGTCATTCCCTAGGATTGTGTGGGTTTTTGTGCAAATATGTAGTAGGTCCAGTTAGGGGGCCCCCTCCCCTTCCCCATTGGTCCACCTCATCCATGTGTGGCTGGTCAACCATCCTAGGTGGCCATCTAGAAGGTTTGAATGCTAATTGCCCACATGGGAGACAAAGGGGTTAAAATTTCAAAGGTTGGCCACCTACCTTACCTACCTAGTCAAAGGAGTGCTCCATTCATATGTAATTTATTTTTTTTGAGTTTTGACCACATGGGGGAAGAAAATGACTTATTTCCCACGAAATTCCCAGCCCCCCACCTCTTGCCATTTTCTATATAAGCCTATGTATAGTGTCATTAGAGATTAATGAAGAAATGAAGAGAAAATTATTGGAAAATCAAGAGTGTTCTTGAGCCCCTCCTCTCTCCCTCTGGTTTCTCTCCTCCAACCTCTAGTTCTAGAGTGATTTCTATCTTCTATCCCCTCCCCTCTATCTCCGGTGATCATCTGTGCCGCCGCCGCCGCCGTCCGTGCCGCCATCATGCCGCCGCGGAGCCGCCTTCGGTGTTGTGTCCATCATGGACAGAGGCTTCTTGTCCTAATATGTTCTCTCCTCCACGTGAAGATCTCAAGCTGAAATTTTTATGGTGTGTTCTACCCTTGCATCCCAAGTGCCACCTAAATTTTCACACCCCAAAATCCACCGTTTAGTATTTTTTCATTTTCGTCCAACCTGTCATCCCAGATCTGCCAGGTTTCTATCTACAGTGACAGAACCTCTGAGTTCTCCTCCTCTGACCATCTTTTTGATTTTTTCAAACCCTTCCAATTTTACTGGGAGTTTTGTCCATCACCCCCTACCTCAAAAAATTTTCTTAATTTTTTATCAGCCTTCTATCTATTTTTAGAAATTCGTGTTCTTCTTCTGATACAGTGTTTTTAGTCAGATCTTAGATCCGACTACCCTCCACTTCAAAAATCAGAACAAATCCCCATCACCTCCAAATCCAGATCCAAAAATATTACTGGTTTCCTTGTTCGATTTCCTACAACCTTGCTGAAGAACACATCTTCAAATTCGGATATCTACTTTACGGTCAAAGGCAATCAACAGGAAAGTTCTCTGCAGATCTGAGTCTTCGGTTACTGTACAACAGTAGCATATAAAATTCACCAACACAAAGTAAAAATATGGTGAATTTTTCTGAAGGGCACTAGATTGCAGTACTTCAAAGCAGCTTTCCAACGGCTCTGATCTCGTCGCATTCCGACACCGTTGCTGATCGCAGCGTCCGTTCTCGCCGGAGCGCGCTGAAATACAGAACCGACAGATTTCCGATCGGTTTTTCCGAACGGAGCCGCCCGACCTCCGGCCGACGAACCAACGTGCCGCCAGCCCGGGGAGCGCTTCTCCAAGTGTCTCCACTACAGCGGTACCACTGAATTCCACACGGCCCCTCCGGACAGCACGTGGGCCCCACGGTCGTGAACACGCGTGTAGCCGAATCAACACACGAAGCTGCCCGTCAACCCGAATTCGGTCCTCCCGGGCCCATTTGTATAGCCCTTTACCTCCCTGCGTGGAATGGGCATGTTCCCATTGCTGTAATTATTGTGTGTTAAGTTTCTTGGGAGTACGAGTTTTTCGCCGGGTCCGTCTTCCCCACGCCGAGCGCGTGGAGGTATCGCATTCGCACCATTACTTGACATTTTGCTTAATTTCATATATGCTTGTTTATGCCGCTGCTAGAGAGCATGATAGGGTAATTAGCTCACTTTCTATTTATATCACCGCTGCTGCGAGAGAGAGCGTTACCGTCCCGTGACCCGATCCGGGCACGAAAGAGAGAGCCGATCACCCTAGCTCTTGCCGGTTTCTCAACCGCGCACGTCCGACGCTTCCGTCGTTTAGGGACGATCGCGAGCTTGTCGTGTCCGTGTCTTGTCCCGCATCAAGAAGTCGCAAAGGGGTCCAACCTCCACCCTCTCCAGCCGGCCAGAGGGGATGGGTCTCGTGCTAGGGATTGCTGACCTGTAAAACGATGCAAAAACACAAAGAGAAAACCTAGATTAGAACTAAATGGTGTAATAAATGCCAAAATACTGTGAAATGAACATGAATAAGTGAAAAGGGGGATACCTGGGGGATTTTAAACCCTTGGGTGTCAAAAAATGTAGGTGGGTGTGTGCATGGCAATGAAGATGAAGAAGAACGTGGGGAAAAAGGGAGAAAAATAGTGCATGCAATGACAAAGAGCACGAAACCAATCAAACACAAAAGACTCAAAAACTAGACTACTCCCTGAATCAGAGACTTGTATGGACGTAGAAAGCCTCCCTCCTTAGTGCTAGGTCACTCAAGAATGCGGCAGGGCTTCGCCGTCGACCAAAAATGTCCCCCCCTTTCCAACCTGGCCTTTAGGGTCTATTTATAGAGCACCTAAAGTCCTAGCTCGAAATTAGGGTTTAGATGCATTTTCAGGTCAAGATAATCAAAGAAAAATCGTAGATAAACCAATTATCTCTTATCCAGTCGAAACGGCACTTAAAATGGTTGATTATCCGCGGAGAAAATGATGGGAGAAGTTGGGGATCAAACCATGGATAAAAGGGATAAAATCTGTTGAAATTCATCATTCGAACGGATGAACGGTCTTACGATAGACCGTCCAACTGGATGTGCGGCCATGTCCTGGCCGTCCAACCCCGTCAATGAAAATTTAAAATAATTCATAAATAATCTAAATTATCCATCGAACTGACCGAAACCTTCGCCGTTGGACTCTCATAGATGAACGGCTCAGATGAGACCGTTCAAAGGTAGAGCGGCCAAGGACAAACCGTTCTAGCCTTGTCGATGATAAATAGATTAATTAGATAATTATATGAGAAAACCATCAAGCACATGACTCTGAGGGTTGAGCGGTCACCATCAGTCCGTCCATCAAGTTGAATGGCTAGAGGAGGATCGCATAAAGGCTTGTCGGTGGAAATTCATAAAATTAACCAAAATACTCGAAAATAGATGGACGGTCCACAGTCAACCACACATTGATTGGGCGGCCCGGGATGAACCGTACATGCACATGGGCGCTTGAAACTTATAGAAAAGCCCAATCAACCAAAACCAAGGCCTGTTAAGCCCTGAATCAACTTGGACCTAACCAAGGAGGGAGACAACCCATAGAACTGGCCCAAAGCGTGCCTGAAAATAGCCCCAATGGGTGATGGACAACTCGAGGCATCAACAAATGGGAGTAAGAGGAACGACTCAACTTATCGGTATAAAACGGGTGTCAACAAACGGCCCAAAGACATGTGACCCGGAGCGGCCCAAATAGGTCCATTCTCGACCCCAATAGGTCAGACTCCATAAAGTGATAGCCCTTTTTTACGGGCCCACTTTATTTGAAGCCCAAAACTTACTCGGCCCAATACTTCCTAGGCAGCCTTCGAGCCCGGAAGACCGAGTAACGGTCTCTCGAGAGAACCCCAATTAGGGACCGAGTATAAACCATCCAACGATGCCTCCGTCACCCGAGAAGGGCCCTGAATGTGTGCCCTACGCTCGACCTGGTCACCGAACGCCTATCCAGGCGAAGGTTACGCCATCACCCGAAGCAGGGAACTCGAAGGGATAAGGGAGAGCAAGAGCCTTCAGGCCATAAAGAACCCATGACAAGGACGTAACTCCCTTTAGTCCCCCAAGCTTCTAGGACTCCTATACTGGGTGAGCGACTATATAAACCCCAAGAAAACTCTCTAGAAAGGTAAGGTGATCCTGAGTACTTAACACCACACTCACTGGTGGAGAGCGATCTCCTACCCCTCACTTTTTCTCCTACATCCCTTCCACCTACGCTCTATTAGCTTGCTGACTTAAGCATTAGAAGGTTTTTCCCGAACTCTCAACCCTGGGCTCCTCTGATCCATTTCATGCTTTGTAGATCCTCAATCGTGGTGACGACGATAAGGGCTCATCCAGGATCATGCGGCTCAGGATCCAGCGCGAGATCACGCCTCTTCATCTAGTGTCTTCTGTGGGAAACGTACAAAGAGCCAACATGGTGCGAAAAAGTTCCAGTAGGAGAAACGTCGGCGATAAGGAAAAGGCATCGATGACCGTGGAGGGGGAACATGCGCCCCCCCGTTCTTCCACGGGCCCCCTCTCCAACAGCCAAGCCAATGCCTTACCCTCGTAGGCCGCGGGGAAACAACCCACCCCCGGGAACCCCGACGCCCTCCAAACCCTCAACGTCAAACTCGATATCCTTGTCGATTTGATGAAGACCCAGGCGACCAGGGAGGAGAGGTCGCGGCTTCCTCGGGTGAGTCCCTCCTGTGCGGAAGACTCTCGATAAATGGCTGGAGTCCGCTTCACCCTCCAAGGCAGGGGGCATATTCGCAACGGGCTAAGTGGGCCCTCGCAAGTCCCTCCACTAGAGCAAGAAGCCTCCTCCAACCCGAGAGGGAAAAAGTCCAGGTTACTTCGGCAACCCTCGAAAGTCGACGCCCCAGCTGGGGAGCGGCGGGGCGACTACCGGGGACATGCTCGTAGTCCTTCAGCTCCACGATAGCTAGAGTTGTCCCTCTGCATGTGAGACTTCGAGCGGCGTTTCGCCGAGCAGGAGCGTGCCCTTCATGCCCTACAAAAGAACCCCACTCCAGAGGACGACGAGCAATCCCCGTTCTCCGACCAAATCTTGAAGGCTGAAGTCTCCCCGAGAGTCTCACTACCGACCTTCAAGTCCTACGTTTGCCAGGGTGACCCGGCCGACCATTACGACAGTGATGCGGGACGGATGACTCGACCGGGCTAGGACGTACGACGGACACAAGTGCGGCCAGCACTAGCACGTTAAGCCAAGCCAGGCGGCTAGCCACTGTGGTATTCTTCGGGTGGAGACGCCTCTCAACAGCGCTCTCTCTTTAGCCCAGCGATCATCCCTTGCGAGGGAAACGTGGGGATCGCGACGATTAAGAAACCACCGTCGCCTAGGGTACCGATTCGCGTTCGGTGCTCGATCAGAGCTACGGAATGGGCACTCTCAACTCACTAGCATGGTGATTTAGATACAAGCTAACGGCCCTAATATCACAAATGCAGCAATATAGAATGTATACTAAATTAGCAATGTGAGAATGGAATGAGCGCGTACCTCCACGTCTAGGCGTGGGGAAGAATTCCCGGCCGTTTTCCGAACAACCCCGATATATAAATGATTTAATTTTACAATTTCAGATCTGGAAACCCACTACACACAGGGAGATAAAGGGTTACAAAATGATGTTTGGGGGTTGCTGGGTCCCAGGTTGACGGGCAGCAAGCAACGGAGCCGAGGAAGGCGAGCTGGAGCCGAACGAGCGCGCCGAGGGCGAGTCGACTTGGTTCTGCCCACGCCAGGCACCCTGCGCAGCGATCTTCCGACGACTGTAACTCCTAGCCACGACGTCTGATTGGAGTTCCGTTTGTTTGAGAATGACGGTGACTGGACGTAGTTTCTTCACTTCAGAGGGCGCATTCAGATCCTTTCAGATCTGGGTGCAGCAATGATTTCTTTCAGCATCTGATTTGGTGTTCACAGAACTGCACAGACAGACAAATAAATGGTGGAAAAAGGGTTTCCGATGTCAAAATGGAACTCCGTCTGTGGGAGGTTGTTGGTGACGTCCATAGGAACAAATCCTCTGAAGACCTCTCTCTCAGATATTGGCTGGATGAGGCGGGACAGATGTGGGAAGTCGCCTCTGGATCTGGACTGAGTCTATTCAGATCTTCTTGCGCGACCTCACGAGAATTGACACCACGGACAGCACAGACCTTGAAATGCAACGAAACCAGAGGCAACGTGAAGATGACTTGCAATAATTTAATTGATCTTCAGGCACCAGCTCCTGATTACGTCGTGGTTGGGCTGCATAAACTGAAACACAGTCACACTCAGATCTGGACTGCACTCTGGGACAGATCTGCGCGCCGCCACGAGAAAAATCACCGCCGGTGCTCCCGAACTCCAAACGGCATCAAACCAGCGCTGAATTCTTGAAATATTGTAGTAGTATCAAGGATAAATCGGAGGGAACAAGATGATAAGAGGGGGATGGGAAGAGAAGGTCGAGTCCACGACCAGATTTCTAGGAAATTCACACCAAGGGAAAGAGCAAGAGAAAGAGGGAGAATCACTCTCTTAACAATTTTCTTTCAACAAAATATCATTAGCCTTTACATATACAACGTACAAGCCTTTAAATAGGCATTTCAAGAGCTATAGAGGGCTGGGGGGATGCGTGGGATACCATAAGGGGGGAGGGGAGGGAGCCCATTACAACTTGCCAAGTGGTGAAAGTGAAAGGGGGGGGCAAGGGGAGATGGGTGTTCACCAAACTTTGAATTTCTTGTAAAAAGGAGGGAGGTGGCAGCCATTTGAATATGACCAGCAGCCTTTCTAGCCTCCCATGTGGTAAATGGAGAGGGGAAGAAGAAAATTCAAAGTTGCTAGCCTAATACAACAAGGAAGGGGGCGCCCCCCATTTTGGGCCTTGAATGGGCCATTTTGGTCATGGCAGCCCACTCATCTTTCTAGGAATCCAATATGGCTCAAGGCCATTCTCCTCTAGTTGGCCCATGTATGAAGAGCCCATATATGGCCTATGGATCCATCCAAATGGACCAAGGCCTCTCCCTTTCTTAATGAAGTCTTAAGGGCCTTAACCAGTTGGCCCATTTAGAGCCTTACAACCAACCCAATATGAAAACCCACATATAATGTGACATTACAAGCCCAATTTAATGCTAAAAAGAGTCCAAATAGAAGCCAAAGTGTCCCCATTTGGAAGATAAGCCGATGTAGTCCACTTGGCGCTCCGCGTATGGCAACGTCGGTTCGCCGATGTGTCACGTGATCGCCCTGGTGTCCGCACCAATTCTCCCCGGGTGGGAGGAACTCGACCCCGTCGAGTAAGGGTCCCGAAGCTTGCATTCTCCGCATGTGATCAAGGTGTTGGTCATCGTGGGGCATCCTCGCCAACGCACTAGGACGTGTGGATATGTGCCATTCCTTGTGGTGATCACCTGCTCATCCAGTATACAATCTATACGCATGCGTTGACGCTGGAAGAGGTGGACTCTCGGGTGGTGTATCACTCACAATAGAAGGAGAAAGCCCAAAGCTCACTAGGGATCACCGCGGGTTCCAATATGCTACCAGATCTGAAATATGGAACGTCGAACCGTCACCATAGTCACCCGGTAGTTCAATATCGTACGCATTCGGACCCACTTGTTTCTTGACCCGGAAAGGGTGGGGGATCGTGGACTTAGAGTGGCTTTCGGTCTCCGGGAGGAAACCAATCAGGTATGACCCTGACCTAGACGTACTCTCCCTTTGAATCCACGAATATGTAGCATGCATCAGCTACCTCCTTATATGTGCTTGACTGGCCTTTTATTGACATGACTTAATGCAAACCATATGAAAGAAAACAAACCATAGAAACAAACACACACAGTTGAACTTAAACAAACCTATGGTGACGTAGACCATGCATATGCAATGGTGGACCAGGGCACCCGAATATGTGCCATGCATATACTAGATGTACTCGATGCTTGACGGAATGGACGATTCCTAGACACCCTAAGATGTACCAATCATGCATTGGCGACCTATGGGATTTGGGTGGGGAAGGACTAGGATATCCAAAACTACCCTCGTCATAACCCCTAGACATAGGTACGGCTTGCCAACTAGACCGAGGGGTAGGGACGGGATGGTGAACTCCTTGGAAGAAGTGGAGTGAATATGATAGCTCGGGAGGTTCACTAGTGAAGGGATCAAAAAGGTCAAAGAATTTATGACCCCATGAAGTGGGTTCCACCATGACTCGGTCCCAATTGTGAAATTCTTGAGGGTGTAGGCAGTCACCTTCATCCGTTATGGTAACTGGGATGGTGATCTCATAGAGAAGGTACGGTTCCTCCCTCGGGATAAAAGAAATGAAATCGGGCTCGGCCGGCATAGGGAGGAATAGAAGGACCTCCGTGGTGACTTGACCCACGGTGTACAGGGAGGTAATGGATCCTAAGGCCAGATGGGTGAAGCTAAGACTAGCGGGTTGGTCAAAGCCTCGGGCCAAAAGATGCGTCAACTCCCATTGTGAATCTAATCCCATAATAAGGTCATCCAAAGTATCGACATGGTGACTAGACCGAAAAGTTGTGTGGTAGGAGTTGACGGACACCAAAGGTAGGTTAGGATCCATAAATGGGAAGGGAGGTGGGACCAAGCCATCCTTGAGCCAACGAAGAAGCGGCTCGACTATGTATAGCGTTCCCGTAAGAAACACGGGTGGCTCGAGCTTTGGTAGCTCCAAAGAAGAAGGTTCCGAATGAAGATCGGAAGTAGATGATAATGGAGCTCTAGGGAAGGGGTTCTCCGATTGAGGTAGGGAAGGCCATGGTGTAGGTGGCTGGGAGGTGGATGCTTGTCGAAAGCCACTATACCGAGAAAAGTGAGACTCAAATGGTTCGACCACTAGAGCGACCGTATAGGAGTCCGCTAGAGAGAATGCGTTGCAGATAAGACATTCCAACTGGAAGTGAAGGCGCAAACCTCTCCGGAACTGAAATGCAGCCGTGTTGCTCTCCTCTCCCAAGCCATGTTCCAACCAATACTTATGATATGACCGAATGTACTCGGACACGGACCTATCACCATGGACGGGTTGACATGGGTTGGCCATAGTTGCCAAAATATGGGAACGGATCCCTAGGAATGGATATGCAAGGCCATTTGAACATGAGACACAAACGGATGCTAACACCGACTAATGCAAACACATACTAATGCAACAATGATGCACTTAGACCTAACCAATTTTCGGTACGAGGCGGAGTTAATCGACCCGAAGGTCACTCACGCAAGTGTGCGGCCTTCCCGGTAGGCATAGCCTAATGTTCGTGTCACACCTTTTGATATACCGTTTATTGGGATGCAATTTAAAAACACTTTTTTTTTTAGAAATATGATGATCCTAGACTTAAATGACACTTTTGTTTTTTTATTTTGGACACCCTAGACTTAGAACGACGCTCTGATACCAAATTGATGCGGGACGGATGACTCGACCGGGCTAGGACGTACGACGGACACAAGTGCGGCAAGCACTAGCACGTTAAGGCAAGCCAGGCGGCTAGCCACTGTGGTATTCTCCGGGTGGAGACGCCTCTCAACAGCGCTCTCTCTTTAGCCCAGCGATCGTCCCTTGCGAGGGAAACGTGGGGATCGCGGCGATTAAGAAACCACCGTCGCCTAGGGTACCGATTCGCGTTCGGTGCTCGATCAGAGCTACGGAACGGGCACTCTCAACTCACTAGCATGGTGATTTAGATACAAGCTAACGGCCCTAATCTCACAAATGCAGCAATATAGAATGTATACTAAATTAGCAATGTGAGAATGGAATGAGCGCGTACCTCCACGTCTAGGCGTGGGGAAGAATTCCCGGCCGTTTTCCGAACAACCCCGATATACAAATGATTTAATTTTACAATTTCAGATCTGGAAACCCACTCCACACAGGGAGGTAAAGGGTTACAAAATGATGTTTGGGGGTTGCTGGGTCCCGGGTTGACGGGCAGCAAGCAACGGAGCCGAGGAAGGCGAGCTGGAGCCGAACGAGCGCGCCGAGGGCGAGTCGACTTGGTTCTGCCCACGCCAGGCACCCTGCGCAGCGATCTTCCGACGACTGTAACTTCTAGCCACGACGTCTGATTGGAGTTCCGTTTGTTGGAGAATGACGGTGACTGGACGTAGTTTCTTCACTCCAGAGTGCGCATTCAGATCCTTTCAGATATGGGTGCAGCAATGATTTCTTTCAGCATCTGATTTGGTGTTCACAGAACTGCACAGACAGACAAATAAATGGTGGAAAAAGGGTTGCCGATGTCGAAATGGAACTCCGTCTATGGGAGGTTGTTGGTGACGTCCATAGGAACAAATCCTCTAAAGACCTCTCTCTCAGATATTGGCTGGATGAGGCGGGACATATGTGGGAAGTCGCCTCTGGATCTGGACTGAGTCTGTTCAGATCTTCTTGCGCGACCTCACGAGAATTGACACCACGGACAGCACAGACCTTGAAATGCAACGAAACCAGAGGCAACGTGAAGATGACTTGCAGTACTTTAATTGGTCTTCAGACACCAGCTCCTGATCACGTCGTGGTTGGGCTGCATAAATCGAAACACAGTCACCCTCAGATCTGGACTGCACTCTCGGACAGATCTGCGCGCCGCCACGAGAAAAATCGCCGCCGGTGCTCCCGAACTCCAAACGGCATCAAACCAGCGCTGAATTCTTGAAATATTGTAGTAGTATCAAGGGTAAATCGGAGGGAACAAGATGATAAGAGGGGGATGGGAAGAGAAGGTCGAGTCCACGACCAGATTTCTGGGAAATTCACACCAAGGGAAAGAGCAAGAGAAAGAGGGAGAATCACTCTCTTAACAATTTTCTTTCAACAAAATATCATTAGCCTTTACATATACAACGTACAAGCCTTTAAATAGGCATTTCAAGAGCTATAGAGGGCTGGGGGGATGCGTGGGATACCATAAGGGGGGAGGGGAGGGAGCCCATTACAACTTGCCAAGTGGTGAAAGTGAAAGGGGGGGGGCAAGGGGACATGGGTGTTCACCAAACTTTGAATTTCTTGTAAAAAGGAGGGAGGTGGCAGCCATTTGAATATGACCAGCAGCCTTTCTAGTCTCCCATGTGGTAAATGGAGAGGGGAAGAAGAAAATTCAAAGTTGCTAGCCTAATACAATAAGGAAGGGGGCGCCCCCCATTTTGGGCCTTGAATGGGCCATTTTGGTCATGGCAGCCCACTCATCCTTCTAGGAATCCAATATGGCTCAAGGCCATTCTCCTCTAGTTGGCCCATGTATGAAGAGCCCATATATGGCCTATGGATCCATCCAAATGGACCAAGGCCTCTCCCTTTCTTAATGAAGTCTTAAGGGCCTTAACCAGTTGGCCCATTTAGAGCCTTACAACCAACCCAATATGAAAACCCAGATATAATGTGACATTACAAGCCCAATTTAATGCTAAAAAGAGTCCAAATAGAAGCCAAAGTGTCCCCATTTGGAAGATAAGCCGATGTAGTCCACTTGGCGCTCCGCGTATGGCAACGTCGGTTCGCCGACGTGTCACGTGATCGCCCTGGTGTCCGCACCAGACAGCTTAGACGCCTTAATGACCCTCCACGGGGAGTCCGACGCTGTTAAGTGCCGAGCTGTAACACCCCTATAAATTAAGGGAAAGTAAAATCTATAGAAAAAATAAATCGAAATGATAAATTATATATATATATATATATATATAAATATAAACCCAACCCAATTAATATTAAGACAAAAAGGGCCCTAACCTCAAAATGGACCTTTAACTATTATCACTAGATATAGATAATGGGCTTTAAAGAAAACTAAAGGCTTTTGGGCCTTAAGAGGGCTATGTTTAACACATATGATGGGTTATATATATATATAGTAACCCAATAATCATCACAAAGAAATTTTAAACCCAACCAAAATAAAATATCTAGTAAAGCTCAACCCCCACACATTAAAAAGGACCTTAACCCAATGAAATGGGCCTCACGTACACAGGCTTGGAGGATTGACTTAAAGGCTTTTGGGCCTTGTATGTATATATAAAGGGGTTGGGAGGGTATATGCTAATGGGCCTTATAGGATTTCTATGTTCTCCACAAGTTGGTTAACACAATGGGCTTTTAGCAAAAAGGATATCATAGGCCTCACGTTGGAAACGTACGTAAGATATACATATATAATACCTATTTAAGTGTGCTTCTAAATTAACCACAACTATTTCCACGTGGAGAGTTACATGGGCCTTGGAAAAGAACACAACCCTTTCCACGTTCGATGATTGCTTGAGAAGGGAAACAGTGGTGGTTTTAGTGTTATTAAGCTTAACATGGAAACTCTAAAGACATTAGGATAATACGCGGAAACCTAACCCCCCACTAGGACTCTTAATCTCTCATAGAATTCTTGAAAACTCGTAAACCCTATAAATAAGAACCCTGCAATCAACCAAAGCCTATCATTGATGCTGCCATGCTGCATTCGAAGGGGGGCGTGCTACTGTTGCTGTGCACGGTGCTCTTCTCCTTCCAGCGTACTGTTGCTGCCTTCCTCCTCTTCCTCTTGTGCACCGGTTGTTGTGGCTGTGGCTGTGAAGAAGAAGCATGTCTTCTTCCTCCATCTGCTTCTTTCTTTGTTTCACCAGAGGTAGGTGTTCTCAATATTCAAGCAAAACCTTATTAACCACTGAATTCAAATTTTTGCTTCACGTAAAACAAATCCATATATGCTTAAAAAAAATTTATCTATGAAATCATATGCCTAAAAATCACAAATTTCATATTACTAGAATCTCTGTGATTTTTCTTAAATTTTCATATTTTTATATGGTGCAGTAACTAGTAACATCAACTAGTTAAGCAATTTAATAGGTTTTATCAAGTTACTCGGTGAATTACAGAAAATACTGTAGCATGGTAGTTATGGAGTTTTGTCTTGATGGTTTGTTCGTGGGTGTTGGAGTGTCCTTTGGTCATGAAATTTTATGGGAGTGTTGTTGGGGTAGTGAGCGAGGTCGTGGGGATGACATCTCCTTTTTCCTATCCTAAGATAGGGCTCCTCTCGAGCAAATTTTTTTTAAAGCATCATGATAGGTAGAGTTTTTCGGGCTCTTCGATTTGACATATAGATTGCGTGATTCCGACGTGTATACGTCGAGAACGTGGGGTTTAAAGGGACTCAGCACTGTTCATAAATTTAAGGAATATCATCAACTTTGTTGTCGCATATTCTTTTTAAAATAAATCTATAACCCTGTCAAACATGGTAATAGCATTTGTGACTTGTCTTTTAAGTTGTTACAACCTTCTTCTTCTTTATCTTTTAATCTGTTTCGATACTGTATATAAATTAAACGTATTGATAGTGGACGTTATTTTAGGAATAAGCGCTCATTCATTCAGACATAAATTCTTGTCAAAATAAAACTTAAACCTTATTAAACTCATAAATAGCTTTTATACCACTGTCCCTTCTACATCAATCTCTTACTGCCAATATCCTTTTACAACATGACGACCCTTTTGGTTATTTTTTTTATTAACATTAGGGAATAGTGTCCGTTTACACATATGTTAAATCTTTTCTATTTTAGATTACCGTTTTCCGCTCAGTCGTTGATTTTAAATTCGATAAATGATAGTTAAATCTTAAAAAATTCATATCTTATGATCAAAGTTAGTAAAAACTACAATAAATATATATTCATGATCCTTGTAATTTCCTATTAATTATCATGTATTTAGTGTTGTGGGGGCTTATGTGAGATAATGTGTCTCATGTCATGTCTCCTTTGACTGAATTCTCTGAATTTAATTTCCCATATTGTTTTGATAATTGGCAACAACACATTTTATTTTTCAGCTCTTGGACTTTGATAATAATGACTTTCTGAAACCAGTCTTAGTATGACGACACTGTAAGCATTTCATCGTTTCATGTGCACGCATTTCATACTATGGTCCATACATTTTTACAGTTCTGCGCATGAAGGTCAATGCATATCGCATGGTAAGCAGAGGCAAGGTCGGTGCATATCACCTCTTAGGTCTACCAAGGTCAGTGCACGTTTCTGTAGAAGTGCACTATAGGTTGATGCAGATGTTGTAGTGCGCATTTAAAGTCGATGCATGTCTTGTATGATTTTATAAAAGATCGATGCATGTTTCTATAGATGTGCGCATATAAGTCGGTGCACCTTCTGCAATCAGCACATAAGGTCGATGCTAGCTACGTTTCATGCATACCCAAGGTCGGTGCTAGCTGCGTTACATGCATACCCGAAGTCGGTGCCGGCCGCGTCTCATGCATACCTATGGTTGGTGCATGTTTTACCTTACGCGTATAAAGGTCAGTGCACCTTTTATCTCATGCATATAAAAGGTCGGTGCATGATTTACCTTACGCATGAAAGAGGTCGGTGCATGTTTTACCGTACGCATATAAAGGTCGGTGCACCCTTTGCCTTGTGTATACAAGTCTGTGCATGTACTGTAGCACACTCAACTAAGGTCGATGCACGTTACAGTTTGTGGCATCTAATGTCTGTGCATGTTCATTCATGTTGCATATAGAGGTCTGTACACGTTTTTTCAAATGCATAAAGGTCGGTGCATATCTCATTATGTCTGTGCACTTGTGAGTGTCGACACATGAATTCATATCAGGTCAGTGCATATATGTGAGTCCCAAACACATGCAGTGTCACTCTCTGAGATTTATGCAGCGGAAACAATCGGGAACGTGAACAGCTGGCATGGTAAGCCTCAAGCAAGCAATATAATCAGAGCGCAAGACAATCACAAAAGAGTAATTACACAATGTAATTCACCATAAACCTTTAACTTTATTCCTTCATAAAATAATCCCAAATTACATAAGAACCTTGATTCTCATTGCTAGACTCAAGAAAATTAAAATTACATTCTGACTCAACTAGACATAAACAACTAAGGCTTCTCTCGAATCTTTATCCTTTAATCGCTCTCGGATCCATCACTCGAGTAAACTGAATCCGTCCTACTAGAATTTCTTGAAAAAGATTGGAAAGTAGGGTAATGAGCACACTTGCCCAGTAGGTATCTTCGTATCAACATGATTGGTAAATTTAAGTAATTAGCATCTTTGCTCTAGAGAAATAAGATACATCACATAAATACAATGAAACATGCGAATAAAGCCAAAATAACAATATACGATCAAGCTTGAGATATGAGAATATGATATGATCAAGTATAGAACAAGAATATAAATTTGGCTTTTCAAGAATGTAACAAGAATGTACTCTTCACTTAGTAACTAGTACTTCATGAATTCATGTGGATTACCCTGTGGATATATAACTTATTTATAAAGAAAGTACTCCCAACGCAATGCGACGCCAGTAGCGTCATACCCCATGGTTTACAGTATGTTTTCGACAATCAGCCGAGGGGACTAGCATAGAGCCCTTGAACACAATCAGTACTCGAACTGCATCTTCAAATATAAATCAAGCTACTTCCATGTTATAACAATAATATGGCCAAGAAAGTACAATTTCAGATATGGTTCCATGATAATGTAATGAAAAATAAGAATGCTTCTATTGAGAATAAGAGATTTCAATAAATGCATTTAATAACTAGGTCATGCTATGGAAATTAATCGGTAGCATAACGGTACATTCTTTAACTCTCAAAATTACTTAGGTATCTTTGGAATAATGTGACAGGTTCTAGATAATCAATTGGACCATCTAGGAACATAAGAAAATCAACCCTTGAGTCAAACCCCGGGTTAATCAAACTCATTACATTAGTGGTCGTTTATCGGACCGTTTCTTGATCATGGCGGTCTAGTTTAAGACCGTTTTATAAGACAATTCGATATTTTAAAAATAGAATATCTGGAGTCTTTAGCGGTCTAGTGGAGAACCGTTTAGGATCCGTTAGCGGTCTAGTGAATGGCCACTAACAGACTCTGGCGGTCAACCAGATGGCCGCTAAAGTCCATAATATAAAACATCGGTATAAGTGCTTTTCTAGACAATGGGTTTTAAGTGGTACAATCAGCTCGGCGTCCTAGAGGGAATCCTAGGCTCGCGGAGTCTTATGGAGGCCTTGAAACAAGATTTCCTAATCCGTTAGAAGGAATATCCAAAGGGGAGGTCATCATGTCCAAGATTATATTCCTAACGTGCAAAAAATGTAACTAATGACAACATACCGGGATATGTGCCATATACTTAAGAAAATGACTCTTAGAAGAGAGAGAGAATCGTGATAAAATAGTGATCAAGTGAAAACATGAATCATCTATCATTTGAAACATGTACTTATTACAAAGTATACCATTTTGGTAACAAATTACCATAAGTTAAAATAATACCAAATATGCTTAGAAGCATGAAATCTATTATGATAAACAATGAGATCAACTAAGTATATAAAACTAGTACTTGAATCAGGCTTAAAACTTAGTTAACTAGGCTTATTATATAATAACTATAGGTAATTCTGCAATATGGTTTGGTTTACCAATATTACAAAATCAGACACAGAAAATGGTCTAATACAGAACCGTCGCTTGTGGTTAGCGGTCTATCGTACGACCGCTAGATTCCCTGGCGGTCTACAGGAAGACCGTCTCTTCCTGCATAAAACCGAGTGTAAATGCTAATGAAACAAAATGCTAAACTAAGACATATCATGTCAGGAAATCAACATATTACAACTTCCATAATCATGATAGATCAATATGGGCCAACAATATGCATCGGTTCATGTAATTTACAAGAAAAATTCTTTTTTACTTCATTAGGGCTAATTCACGCATGAGGAATATACTAGATGCATAGTCCTAAGTAAAATATAAAATTTACGGTGTACAATGCATGAAATCAATTGAAACAAGAGGGTTTCTATTCCTGACTTTAAATTTGAGCCTTTCATGAGATAACCTACCTCAATTAATCCTTCTAGATAGTCAATTTTGGACTGGAAGTCAGCCCTAATTCTGCCCGTTCTTGTACTAATTCAGCAACTTCACCTCCCTCTATCTCCTAATTCCCTTGACCTATGGACGTGAAATTTTGAGGGTAGATAGAAGATATGAAAGAGAACATAAACTTCTAAAGACACTTCTACTAAATACCTCGTTTAGGGCTCTGAATTCCTTGATCTTCTTGGGTCGGATGCACTAATTCCTGAGTTCTTAATGTAGAATCAGTAACTTTGGGAGGCTCTAACTCTCTGCAGACTTGATCTCATAGAACGAAAATCGAAGGGTAGTTAGTCCTAAGTATAATAAACAAATTCCTAGAAGAAACTTACCTCTAATTCGACTTCCTTACCTTAGTTCCACGCGTGCCAAAAGTAAGGGTTGCACATGTCAAATCTGGGATCTATTTATAGGGTTAGCTAGGGTTTTGAGGATTAGAACGAACTTAGAGTCCCAATTAGACTTTCCATTCAATCTAAAATCCTTCTAGACTTATCTAATTAACTGATATGGTCGATCCTAGATGATTTAGACACGAAAAATCTAACCTTTTCACGTTTTCCTTTTCTCACAGAATCTGCAGTGGGTAGCGGTCATTGGAACGACCGTTTATTGCCTGTTAGTGGTCTCGCGATAGGCCGTTTTTCATTCCAGGCGCCGAATTTAAAATACTTCAAACTCTTTTGATATTATCTCCAATATTATCCTATTATTTATATCTCAAGGAGTAATTATCTCCTTAATTCTATGATTACACCCATTTTAACTTCTACAATATGGGCTAAAGTCCAAAACAAACATTTTTGGCCTATTGGGTTTATTATATGGGCCTAATCCTCTTGGATCAATGTAGGGCCAAAATAATTGGATCTTAATTAAATAAAATTCATTTATAGCCTATTAAATGCTTTATAATTACTTTTTAAATCCAAAAAATTCTGAGAAAAATTCTCAGGCGTTACATGCAGTCAAGTAAGGTCTATGCACACTAGGCAAGTCTCGACACAAGCTGTTACATATAGTCTAAGCATATCAATGCAAAGGTCGATGCTAGTGTGTCAAGCCTTGATATCAAGTCTGTGCATATTTCATACTTATCCAATTATCATGCTTATGAGCTACTTGATAAAATGCCTTTTGTTTTGATTGCCAGGGACTCAAGTCACTAAAGGACCCAGGATCAAACACGTGACAGGCAGCATCCCTCACTTAAGTGGTCACATGATCCTAGGATAATTAGTGGCACGTGATCCAAGATGGTTCTCCAATCTGATCTATCTGACACTTGAGCCTTGCAACTCCATTCATCCGACACGTGGAAAGAGCATCTACATCTCCTGACACGTGGAGCTTCACCAGAGCCTCTTCTACTGATTTTTTGGGCGGGAAACGTGCTTCCCACGCGCCCTATTCTCGCGAGGCCATATAAATGGACCAGATCTCTCAGATCAGGTGTGCGAGAGATAAAAAAGAAAGGGAGAGCATAGAAGCAGAGAGAAGGAGTTCGAGATAAAAGACTGAGAGCTGAAAGCTGAGAGTAGAAAGATGAAGAGCCTGCGCTGAAAGTCAAAAGGGAGTGCAATAAGTTGGATAGAAGGTCAGAGTGAGAAGAGAGCTTGTGAGAATCTGTCTTTATAATTAACTCCTGGATCAAATCCAGAGTCAATCTACTCCTAGAGAGATACATTGTTTTCTTGTTTCGTGCTTTTCATTTTATTTCCTGAATTCTCTTAAGCTGTGTATCAGTGGGCGAGGGTGAAACCTCCAACAGCGAAGCGATATGTGACGACCCAGACTCTGGATACCGGGTAAACTCGATACCACTTGGAACCTGCGAGGCCTCCCAAGAGCGGTAAAGCTCCGAAGGGATAAAAAGTAGTGTGTGGAGTACATTGAAGTCCCAGATAAAGCAGTAAGAAATTAATATTTCAATGATCAGGTTTGCTAAAGTAGCAGAAATAAAATTACTTTTTCAATTAATAATTTAAATTACAGAGTCCTGTCCAAATAAAGGTAAGTATAGTCCAACAGAAAAGAGAACGTACTCTCAAGTCGGGGGAAGCCCGACGCTGGCAAAGCTAGCAACAGCGAACCGACGGTCAGCGCCTCGAACTGCGAGGAAGAAGAACGACAACACCTAAAAAGTAGGGGTCAGCCTCATGTCACTGGCTCAGTAGGGGTCACACAGATCCCTACTGGAAACAACGCAATATATAACACACAAGAGAACAACGCTAAACAGTAAAGCAGGAGCAAAAGTAACAGCAGTGCTAAACTACAATAGTAAAGTTGTAAAAAGCAGAAGTAAAAATAGCTAAAAGAAAGAGTAAAGCTGTACCGAATAGAAACACCGCTGCCGAACGAACCTCGGCTCTCTAAGCTACTCCAAACAGTAATAGAAAGATGAACCCCGATCTCACAAAGTCGGGCGTTACCGATCTGTCGACAAAGCACTAGCTCCAAAGCGAAAGCCTATAAGAATAGGCAAAATCCCTAGAAAATACCTACACAATTAAGAAACGCTAATGCCTGCACAACTAGATCATCGTGTATGCTACACTACACTGACCTTGGGTGAAGCCGATAATAGACTACCCTGAAAAGTCACGAAGCACGAGAGTTAAGTGTCAGGTGATAGAAGTACCTCCTCACTAGAAGAATAGCCAGATGCGTCCACAGACCTCTTACACTGCACCACAAGTATCTCCCACACACCTGGAATGGCAGTAACTGAGACACTCATAGAACCAAGTACAAGGAACAACAGTAATGAGTGACTAGTCAGGGTCACGCCCATCGGCGCTCGTCCAAACGCCCCTGATCACGTGTGCACACACAAGCTCAATGCCTTGAGCCAGGCCTCTAGCTAATTTCCCCCCCCAGTAGGGCACTACTGCAAAGTAAAGGGCCCATAGAAACTAGCCTAAAAATCATATATCGGGAAATACCTCGCCACCACTTCTAGGTGGGTCGACACATAGAAAAGTGTTATCAGGCTACGACAAGCAGAAGCTTACTAGACACAGAGACTCCAAAACATCAGTGTTGAAGTACGGATAGGCAAAGCACGCACTATCGCACGTACTACGAAGCACCAAGCACAAGCACAAAATAGCACATCAGACTGCCACCCGACTCAGGACAAACAACTAGACATGCTGACAATGATCCTTGAGTCACAAGACTCTGGGTCAAGATCATCGCACAAAAGCGGTAACATGCCGCCAATCAGCCAAGTTCCTAAGCCAAATCATGATAAAACACTTATAAAGGAAACAACATAAGATAGTCAGATCCACAGACATAAGAGGTCACCAAGACTCTCAAAGCACATGGACACATAAAGCGAGGTAAGACAGCACTTTAAGGCATCCAAAACCATGTCTCGATCCACACGGGATAGATGAGACACTCACGAGGTCACGTGTCAACTACTGGGTCACACCGGGTTGACTAGAAACCAATAATGACTCTGAAGCAATACGGAACACTACACGATATAATGGCACTCCTGGCCATCCCACAACATGGTCACAGCCCTCATAGGATGTCCAAGATATCCACGGGATAACGGCCAAATCATAAGGTCAAGCCAAGACATTTGGAGGCCAAAACAATGTAAAAATAGAATTTTGGGGAAGAAACGGTCATTCACCTTACCACTAGGTAAACCAAGCGGTCAGCTAAAGGGCCTCTACCCTCACACAGAGCACACAGATACTAGCGGTCAAGACCATGGCCGCATCATGCCAAAAATGGTTCATAAATGGACCATCTCACAGAGTGTGGCGGTCAAGGACATGGGCGCTACACTCAGAGCCTCAAACGAACAAAACTACAAAAGCATAGGGTCATGCGGTCTACCTTAGGGCCGCAAGGGGGACCCTAGTTGTCACGCTGATGTGACACCACCTTGGGGGTGATAATTACAAGATCAAAGCACCTTGGACCTTATCAAGCAAGCACAATTCGCAATAGAAATGGACTGATATCGGCGGCCACTCACCCGACACTCACCCAAGTCCCGGGGTAACTCGGTGATGCCGAGTGGAGGTTGTGAGGGCTGGGCCCTTGCTGGTAGAGGGCCAGCAAGGCCAAGAGTTTTCCCAAGGGTATGGAGGCCCAATTCAATAGAGCCGACGTTGTGCCGAGGGGACGGGTTACACACTCTCTCCCACGGCGATCACTTGAAGCAAAGGAGCTTGCGGTTCGGGCACTCGCTCTCACGGGCCAGCGGAGCTATGAACTAATATTGAAAGAACTAGCACTAGGGAAGTAAGGGTTGGAACACTTACTCGACCGATTTGAAGAAATCGGTCCTGCTCAGAGACGTGGGTGAGCGGGGAAGCGTGGGTTCCTCACACGCCGCACCGGTGTAGCTTGAACCTGTTTAAAGGATTACAACATTACTGCCCATGCAAGGGGGTGGACAAGGGGAGGGGAAGTAACATATACATCCAAACACTACCTCCCACAGGGAGGGGCTGTAAGCCGGCCAAGCGGGGAGGGGAGAATCAATCTAGGAACTAATTGAAAGAAAATCGTCGGTTCTGTCCGCACTCTGGAACAAGGGACAGGCGGTCGAAGTCGGCGCCGCTGCGGCCTCTCCCGAACTCCGTTGTCGATGAAACCTGTTGGAGAACCTTCGTAGTTGACCTAGAAGGATGACCAATTTGTGGGGGAATTTTTGGATGGCGGTGTTGGTCGGGGCAGAGGCGCGAACAGGGTCTCTGCTCTCTAATTCTGACTGCTACAATGCCCCTATAGTAGGAAGACGAGGTCACCACGAGCGCTCCTGAGCACTGATTCAGGTGGGGCTGGAATCTCTGGATTCATTATCGAGTCCTTTTCGAACGGAGACCCACGGGGGTGCCGGAGGAGGTCAGAGTAGACGGATAGACCCCAAACAGTGAAAGGGTGTATGTTCAGTCCCAGAGGGAACATAACAGTGCACCGGGGGAGAAAAATGAGAACTCTTAGCTCCGGATGCCGAACGGGGTTCCGCTTCTTGTTCCTGGAAGTAGACTCATCGTAGAAGATATCAGCCAATCCCCGCCTCCATATCCTCAAGGGGATGGCTGTTGCAGTCTCTGCAAGTGGCTGCAGGTTGACTATCAGGAGGAAGAAGCGCAGTCTGGGGAAGATGGCTCCTCCGGGCAGCTATGAACTCGGACAGGGACGAGACTGTTGCATCCCTATGGTTTTGATGATGTCTCACACTATAAATCAACCTTCTGTCTCTAGATTCATGCTGGTTCATCACCTAAGTGAGTTCAGTTCATATGCTTTTCCATTATTTCATCTATCTACACTGTTTGGTTAATATGGACAGTAGTGGGTCGACTCATCAGCAAGGGTGGGTCGACGCATCAGAGCATTGATAGCTTGGGCACAAAGTCTATACACCAGCTTGATCCATTTAGTCTGTACATTGGCATATCCTCTTCTAGTCTATACATCAGGCACTTTCTAACTGAAGTCCATACACTGGTCTCAATACTCAAAGTTAGTTCAGCTCAACCCTATACATCCTTCCAAGCTTCAACTCTATACATTGGAATGTCAAGTTTAATGTCTATACACTGGTTACTGAACTCTCATGAAGTCTACACATCCGATAGTGTAAGTCTATACAGCGCCCAGTGCCATGCTTGCATAGTCTGTACAATGCCTGCTTCAATCACTCAAGTCTACACATTGCATGTCAGTAGGCTTACACACAATAAAGTTCATACATTGCACAATGTCTGAACATTGGTTCAGAGATAGCTTCAGCCAAGTCTATACATCGACTGGCAGTCTTCATGCTAAGTATATACACTCCTTGAATCCAAGTCTGTACAGCGTCAATTGTCTAGAATTCTTGAAGTCTGTACATCGGACTGCTTCTTTTGAAGTCCATACATTGGCTCGTTCACTTTTGCAAAGTCTGTACACTAGACTGTGGCAAAGTCTATACATTCGATTCCTTGGGCAAAGTCTATACATCGCTTAGTCTGCACATTGCCTTCAGCCCAAGCGCTCAAAGCCAAGTCTATACAACGCCAAGTCTGTACACTCCTCATATGTTCCTACGCTTGGCCAAGTCCATACACTCAACATTTCCCTACGCTTTTCTGGCCAAGTCTGTACATCACTAAGTGTGTACATTGCATGCTACTCAAACGTTCAAAGTCTTCAAAGTCTGTACAGTGTCCGTCTCAGCCAGCGTCTCATGCTGCGTCTTAGGCAAGTCTGTACATCGGCCTCATTCGTTCAAGTCTATACATTGAACTGCTCTTCAAAGTCTGTACAGCGTCCGTCTCAGCCAGCGTCTCATGCTACGTCTTAGGCAAGTCTGTACATCGGCTTCATTCGCTCAAGTCCACACATTCACAGTGGTTCATCAAGTCTATACATTCACTTGAGCTTCACCAAGTCTGTACAACGTTGAAGCCTTCACAAGTCCATACACTGCTTGAGCTTCATCTAGTCTGTACATCACTTCAAGCGATTCAAGTCTATACAGACTGCCTTTACAATTCAGAGTCTGTACATCGGTTCAACAGCCGATCGTTTCATTCAGAACGTTGCAAGTCTGTACAGCCGAGTGTCTAATGCATTGTCTCACCCTGGCATAGTCTATACACTGGCTAAAGCTGTCGAAGTCTATACATCACCGTTGGGCTTCAAGTCAATACATTGCTAACCGTCTTATGAAGAGTCTTACACTATCAAGTCTGTACATTGCGTACAGTACATCGCATCCTCAAAGTCTGAACACTGGCCTCCTGCTTCAAGTCTACACATTGGGTGGTCCGACCACAACCCTATACATTCTGTTGTTATAACTTGAATCTTCAATGCTCACAGCACAATCGTTTCAAACCTGTACACTGGTGAGGCTTCGTGAAGTCTACACAGTGACTGGGCTATGTAACGTCTACACATTAGTAAGGCTTGTTTGCTTTGTTCTTCATAAGTCTATACACTGCATCTCGTTTGCATTGTTCATAAGTCTATACACTGCATCTCGTTTGCATTGTTCATAAGTCTATACACTGCCATTCATGCGCATTATTCATATGTCTATACACTGCTTTCACATGCGCCTTATTCATTAAGTCTGTACACTCTCTCACGTTGTACACACTTAATCAGTTGATGTTTCTGAAGTATATACATTCGTGTTTAAAGCCTGAACTAACTAAGTATATACATTCCATCCGTCTGTCTGCAGGCAATTCAGGCTGATGATTGGGCACGTGAATCGAGGTTGGCACCTAGCACGTGATCCAAGACAACAGGCGCATGACACGTGGATGGCAACCTTGTCAGGATGCTGCCATGTGGTCGAAATTCAAATGATCTGGCCAAAAGTGCATGGGCGGGAACCTGGCAGCCACACGCCAATATCTGCTATAAATATAGAGCTTCATCCTTTAGTAGAAGCTTGATCGTGAAAAGAAAAAGCAGAAGCTATTGGTGAGAGTTTGCACGATCCAGAAAAGAAAAAGAGCAGAGAGTTCCAGATCTGAGAGGAGTTTGTTCGAGAGAGAGAGCAGTGTGTGTGGATTGATGAATTGCTTCATTTGAAGCTACATTTGTATTGGGTTTCAGAACCGATCTCTTCTTCATTGGTTTTTGTTTCTACTTTGTTTTCGTTTCATTTTGTTCATCCTTCTGATTTGAATTGGTTTCCCTCCGGTGTGTGGAGGAAGGGAGTATTACTCCAGTTTCCCTCTGAGTTGCACAGGAAGAGAGATCGGTGATCTCTGGTGGTGTTAGTGACTGGTTGTCATTAACAGTTTCCCTCCGGTGTGTGGAGGAAGGGAGAGGATTCTCCGGTTGTGTTCTAGCTGGGAGCTAGAACAGGTTTCAAGTTCTGTGGGTAGCAGAGCTTGGTTGAGGGATTTGTTTCCCTTGGGTGTTCAAGCTGTGTGGCAGCATGTTGTTCGCAGACTGTGTCTGCATTGATCTAGCATTGTCTAGTGGAATCCTCATTCTAGTTGGAGTGAGGGGTGGATGTAGATTGCGGACTGCAATCGAACCACCTAAAAACCGAGTACCTCCTCTGTGGTTTGCTATTGTTATCTGCGCTCTTCATCTGCTTGTCTCTTTGCTTCCATGTGATCAGTTCTTCATTCTCATTTACATTTCTCTGTGTACGGGTTAAGCAGGTGCGTTAGCAGTAGAATTTATTTTCCGCCTAAGTTTCTACAAATTGGGAGTGATCTATTCACCCCCCCTTCTATATCACTCTTGCTGCGCTAACAATTGGTATCAGAGCAGGTTTACGCCATGTGGACGAACGGTCAAGGAAATGCTAGTGGTCCTAGAACCTTCATGGCCGAAGGTCAATCCATTAGTCGCCCTCCTTATTTCGATGGTAGTAACTATCTGTTTTGGAAGAACAGGATGGAAGTGTTCATCAGGGCTCAGAGTCATAAACTGTGGAGAGTAATCACGGTGGGGCCATATGATCTGCCACCAAACGAGGACGCTTGGACAGATGACCATGTCAAGCTCTCCTCACTCAACTGGACGGCGCTGAACATCATCAAGTGTGCTGTTCATCCAGAGGAATATGCCCGTATATCTACATACAGAACTGCCAAGCGAATGTGGGATGAGCTGCAATTAATCTATGAAGGTACAGCTCAAGTGAAAGCCTCGAAGGTAAACCTCTACACTTCTAAGTATGAAATGTTCAAGATGAATGCAGATGAGAATATAACTAAAATGTATGCCAGGTTGTCCTTAATCACTAACACACTTAAAGGGCTAGGGAAGGATCTTGCTGAGGCAGATATAGTCAGGAAAATCCTTAGATCTTTATCCCCGGCATGGCACACTAAGGCCATTGTGATTGAGGAGTCAAAAGATCTGACTATCTTGACTGTGAATGAACTCATAGGATCTCTTATAACATATGAGATGAATTTCAAAGGAGGTGGAGAAGGAAGTGAGAGGAAGGGTAAGAATGTGGCTCTAAGGGCATCCCGCAATAAAGGTAGCAATAGCGGGAGCAGCAGCAGTAGCCCCGAGTCTGAATCCGAGCTTGAAGGTTTGTCAAATCTCGACCAGGAGGAGCAGGCAATGCTCACTAGATAGTTCAGAAAATTTTTGAAGAAAAAGGGAAAGACCTTTAGGAAGAAGAAGCCACACTCTTTCAACAAGAGTGCTGAATTTACTAGTTACAGGGATAGAAATCCTAAGAGACTGACTTGTTTTAATTGTAACAAACAGGGACATATGAAAGGCGAATGCCCAGACCTCCAGAAGAAGGGTCCCTATCTTCAGAAGAAAAACATAAAGGTGCAGAAGAAGAAGAAGCCACAGGCGATGGTCTGCACATGGAGCGAGGAAGAAGAAGGCCCAGAAGAAGCTTCCTCAGAAGAATATGAAGATGGAATTTGCCTTATGGCAAACAGTGAAGAGGAGGTAATAAACGTTTTTGAAAATTTCTCAATTGATGACTGGGAGGATGCTTATGGTGACTTGCTAGATAAATTTAATTCTCTTAGCAAAGAGCACAGAGTTCTGAAAAGAAAATTTAACACAAATGTTGAAGAACAAACTCTGGTCTGTGAGGAAAATGAGAAGCTAAAAGAACAACTAGAAGAAATGACCTCACTAAGGAAAGAAAATGATAAGCTCAAGGAAGAAACTCAAGAAAGTCAAAAACAGCTCAATGAATTCAAAACTAAAATTGAAGAAAGCATGAATGAAATTAGAGTGAATTCAGAGAAATATGAAGCTGTGAAGAAAGTAAATGTTGAACTCCTAAAAAATTCTGAGTCCCTTCAAAAGGAGCTGGAAGACAAACAGAAAATCTTACAAAAGTTTGTCCAAGGAAAGACTAGTTTAGATGCTATACTAGGGACTAGGGTCAATTTCAATAAGGAAGGTCTAGGCTATGACCCAACCAACAAGAGACCCTTGCAATTCAAGACCATCACCTTCTGCCCAGAGAAGGGAAAAGAAAAGCTGGACACACCATCCAGCTCAAACAGCTCTAAGGAAATTCAAAGTCCTAAAGAGAACACAAAAACCAGTACTGGACAACCATTTAAGATGTGAATGAATTTTATGAAGAATAACACTAAGCCCACTCACCAGAACACAAATGGTAGATGGACCAAGAAAGTAAATCAGAATAAGAGCTGGAATTACAACAATCAGATGGGTCCAAACAGGACCTACTGGAGAAATAACTTTCATGGTCAAAGATATGCTAATCAACAAGTCTACAGGAAATTTCCTAGGAATAGGAAGACTAATGAATGGAATAGAACTCACTTCTCCAGTTCAGCTGGATTCAACTTTAATAAATCAGAAAGGAAGGTGCCAGAGAAAACCATGCTGAAGCAAATCTGGATACCTAAACACTTGATCAGAGATTTGAACAATGTCTTTGGACCCAACTCATCTTGGGTTCCAAATCACTCTGCTTGATGTATTTGTGTAGGTCGGCCTGGCAGCTGAAGATAACAAGTGGTACCTCGACAGTGGCTGCTCCAGGCATATGACAGGAGATCGATCCAAGTTTAGCAATATAGAGATGAAACCAGGGGGTCTGGTCAAGTTTGGAGGAAAGAACAAAGGTAAAATAATTGGAGTTGGTATAGTAGGTAAGTCTTCCACAAACTCCATTGAAAAAGTCTTACTTGTGGAAGGGCTTCAACACAACCTGATTAGCATAAGTCAGTTATGTGACAGGGGTCACAGGGTTGTATTTGATGATAGTTCATGCAAAATCCTTGAAACAAATTCTGACATGGTTAAATTTGTAGCCAACAGGATTAATAATGTCTACATTGTAGACTTAGATGAGAAATCTGAATCTACTATTTGCTTATCTGCCAATTCTGAAAATGATGCCTTTGAATGGCATAGACGTCTAGGTCATGCTAGCTTTTCAACTTTAAATAAATTGGTCAAGCATGATTTAGTTAAAGGCATGCCTAGAATTAAATTCAACTCAATATCAAAAGCATGTGATGCCTGTGCTCTAGGCAAACAGACCAGAAATTTCTTTAAATTAAGATCTGAGCCATTGTCCTTTAGACCAATGGAACTTCTTCATATGGACCTTTTCGGTCCCACTAGAACTCAGAGTCTTAATGGAAACAGGTTTGGCTATGTCATCATAGATGACTTCTCTAGATATTCATGGATATTTTTCTTAGCAAATAAGAGTGATGCATTTCAAAAGTTTAATATGTTTTTCAATAAGGTCAAACAAGAAGGGAAATACAAGGTCTGTTCTATTCAATCTGACCATGGAGGTGAGTTTGAAAACTCCATGTTTACTGATCTTTGTGAAAAAGAGGGACTAACTCACAGGTTTTCTTCTCCCAGGACACCTGAACAGAATGGGATTGTGGAGAGAAGAAATAGAACTGTGGTGGAGATGGCCCGAACCATGTTGATTGAAAGTAAATTACCTAGAAGGTTTTGGGCAGAAGCGGCCAATACAGCAACCTACATAATCAACAGGGCCATGGTAAGACCCATACACAAGAAAACACCCTATGAGCTTCTAAAAGGTAAGAAACCAAACTTGTTTCATTTCAGAATTTTTGGAGCAAAATATTTTATTCATAACAATGATAAGAAAGATTTAGACAAGTTTGAAGCCAAGAGTTCACCTGGAATATTCTTGGGTTACTCTGAAGTGTCAAGGGCATATAGGGTATTTAACATATCAGATCAGAAAGTGGAAGAGTCTCCACACATCCTTTTTAGTGAAAAGAAAGATGTTTCTAATGTTGAAAATCTTGACAGGGATTCCAATCATGGTGGAGATTTTCTAGAAGACCAACAGGAAGAAGAGAAGACTCAGCCAAGTGGAGAAACAAATTCACCCAATCAGGAAGGGCCAAGAGAAACAGGTGAGTCTTCAACAAATATCAGATTTCTTAAAGACCATCCTTTAGATAAAGTCATAGGCAATCCTGAAGATCCTCTTCGGACTAGGTCTCATTTTAGAAATGTGAATAATGATGACTTAATTGCATTAGTCTCACAAATTGAACCCAAAACAGTAGAAGAGGCCTTAGCTGATCAAGCTTCGGTCAATGCTATGAGTGAGGAATTAGGTCAGTTTGAAAGGAATAATGTCTGGGAGCTTGTCCCAAGACCAGATGGTATAAATATCATAGGAACCAAGTGGGTGTTCAAAAATAAGATGAATGAAGATGGAATCATCTCTAGGAATAAGGCCAGATTAGTAGCCAAAGGCTACTGTCAGGAATTCGGTGTAGACTTTGATGAATCCTATGCACCTGTTGCTAGGATGGAAGCTATAAGATTTTTGCTTGCCTTTGCTTGCTCAAAGAATATAAAACTCCAACAAATGGATGTCAAAAGTGCTTTTTTAAATGGAGTCATTAAAGAAGAAGTTTTTGTTGAACAACCTCCTGGATTTTAATATTCTCCTCAACCTAACCAAGTTTTCAGGTTAAACAAAGCCTTGTATGGTCTAAAGTAGGCTCCAAGAGCTTGGTATGAAAGATTGTCTGAATTTCTGATCAGCAAAGGCTACAAAAGAGGTAAAGTTGATCAAACTTTATTTACCAAGGGCATAAATAAAGATCTCATCATAGTTCAGGTATATGTAGATGACATTGTATTTGGATCAACTAAGCATGAATTATGTGATGAATTTTCTACCATGATGTCTGCTGAATTTGAAATGAGCTTGGTTGGTGAACTAAAATATTTTCTTGGATTGCAGGTACAGCAGCTAGAAGATGGGTGCTTCATCAACCAAACCAAATACACAATGGAACTGTTCAAAAGGTTTGGCATGGAAAACTTAAAGCACATTACTACACCCATGGGCACCAATACCTCATTGGATGCAGATGAGACATGTAAAGAAGTAAATGCCAAACTTTATAGAGGTATGATTGGATCACTTCTTTACTTGACAGCCTCTAGACCAGATATACAATTCAGTGTAGGAATGTGTGCAAGGTATCAATCTAGACCTACTGAATTACACTTAGCTGCAGTTAAAAGAATCTTCAGATATTTGTCAGCTACTCAGTCTCTTGGTTTATGGTTTCCTGCATCTCACTCACTTAACTTAGTAGCATACATAGATGCTGATTATGCAGGTTGTAAACTAGATAGGAAAAGCACTAGTGGCCATTGTGAATTCTTGGGTGGGTGTTTAGTGTCTTGGGGCTCCAAGAAACAACATTCTGTGGCCCTCTCCACTGCAGAAGCTGAATATGTGACTGCAGGGAGCTGTGGAACACAAGTAATATGGATTAAACACCAGCTTCAGGACTACCAAGTAGACCTGGGGTGCACACCAATTTACTGTGATAATACTAGTGCCATCAATCTTGCTAAAAATCCTGTTTTGCATTCACGAACCAAACACATAGAGATAAGACATCATTTTATAAGAGATGAGGTGTCTAAGAATAATTTTGAATTGATTCATGTAGGCACAGATAATCAGATTGCTGACATATTCACAAAACCTCTGGATAATGAAAAATTCACCACATTGAGAAGAGAATTAGGCTTATACAAATTGTCTTAATTATGAAGCCTGTTCTTGTTGTGAGGGGGAGTTGTGTTTGTCTGATGTTTAGCCTTCTTTCATGCTGGTTTAAGGGGGAGTTCAGAATGCTTACTGGTTAGCTTTCAGGAATACTCTTAGTAAGGGGAAGCCTTGAGTTTATGCTGGAATGTTTTATTGAGGAATGCTATGTCTTAGGGGGAGCTGAGTTGTGATGTGAGAAGAGAAGTTCTTTGACAGATTCAAAAGGGCTGTCCAGATGTGTAACTTTGCTGGTCTTGCATGACTGATCTAGAGTGGTTCTCTCAGACAGTAGAGTGTCACTTATCTCTTAAGTCTATAAGTCAGTGACTCTAATCTCCAGATTAGAATCTTTCCTTTAGTACTTCTTCAGAGATCTGGACTAATTGCATAAAGTATATCTTCCTACATTGTCATTGATTCTGGTTCAGGCCAAAAACTTGTATGTCTTGTTATCTGACCCAATCAACTTGAAATCTAGACTTCAAGACTCAATTCAAGAAATAGTCCTTTTTGGTATAGTTTTCAATCATTCTATCTCTTTAACTCAAGGGCTTAACTGAACAAAAATGTTCTGTTTTGATCACTGAGAAACTGGGAGCTTCATCAATGAAATGAATATTTCTCCCATGTCATGAGGTGCCAAATGCTTAAAATGAATGAAAAGATATGACAGAGCAATGGTGGCTTGCTGGTGAGTAACTGGGGACTCTGGCCTCTAATCAAGGTGTTTCCTCATGTCAAAAGCCACAGTTACTATCTCTGTTCCCTAATAAAAAAAAGGGGGGAAAGTGATGAGGTACTCACTCTGAGTAACTGGGGATTCAGGCCTCTAATCAAGGTGTCTCTCTAATGTCAAAGGAGTGAACTACCAACTTACTCATTAATCTTCTTGAAAATCATCTCCAACAAAAAATTCCTTGTTGTTACGCAACTAATGGATTGCTTGTCCTCAATACCTTGAGAACACCTATCTGATTTCGTCTCTTGCTGTCTTGTGGGATAGTTGAATGATCAGCTATATTTGGCCATACTTGTGAACTCCTGCTCTAAATCATCCACTATGTATGCTGATAAACTTGTCAATCATTCTACTTCTCTATTGTGTACTGGAGTTTAAAGAATCTTCTCTTGAGATTAGAAACTCACTTATTCTCTTAAGACCTACTCGTGACTTTCTGCACTAAGAAGTTACTGCCCTTAGTCCTCATATTTCCAGCACTGTCATACATTCTGTAGTTCTTTTTGCAGATGTCAAAGGGGGAGAGAAGTTTGTAATATTTGCAATTTCAGTGAGAAGTTCTGCAATATCAGTGAGTCTTGGATTTGTCTTGAGCTTTGGGGGAGTCATGTTGCTTCATGGAAGATATGGTTATGAGTTGTGGGGGAGATGAGAGTGTGTTGTAGGGATTGTATAATTCATCTGCATGTGCATGCCTTGAATTTACTTTGTTTGTTGCAGCTGATATAAATCTCTTGTTGAACCTTGATATTGCTTGATTCATAGTGTTGTCATCATCAAAAAGGGGGAGATTGTTGCATCCCTATGATTTTGATGATGTCTCACACTATAAATCAACCTTCTATCTCTAGATTCATGCTGGTTCATCACCTAAGTGAGTTCAGTTCATATGCTGTTCCATTATTTCATCTATCTACACTGTTTGGTTAATATGGACAGTAGTGGGTCGACTCATCAGCAAGGGTGGGTCGACGCATCAGAGCATTGATAGCTTGGGCACAAAGTCTATACACCAGCTTGATCCATTTAGTCTGTACATTGGCATATCCTCTTCTAGTCTGTACATCGGGCACTTTCTAACTGAAGTCCATACACTGGTCTCAATACTCAAAGTTAGTTCAGCTCAACCCTATACATCCTTCCAAGCTTCAACTCTATACATTGGAATGTCAAGCTTAATGTCTATACACTGGTTACTGCACTCTCATGAAGTCTACACATCCGATAGTGTAAGTCTATACAGTGCCCAGTGTCATGCTTGCATAGTCTGTACAACGCCTGCTTCAATCACTCAAGTCTACACATTGCATGTCAGTAGGCTTGCACACAATAAAGTTCATACATTGCACAATGTCTGAACATTGGTTCAGAGATAGCTTCAGCCAAGTCTATACATCGACTGGCAGTCTTCATGCTAAGTATATACACTCCTTGAATCCAAGTCTGTACAGCGTCAATTGTCTAGAATTCTTGAAGTCTGTACATCGGACTGCTTCTTTTGAAGTCCATACATTGGCTCGTTCACTTTTGCAAAGTCTGTACACTAGACTGTGGCAAAGTCTATACATTCGGTTCCTTGGGCAAAGTCTATACATCGCTTAGTCTGCACATTGCCTTCAGCCCAAGCGCTCAAAGCCAAGTCTATACAACGCCAAGTCTGTACACTCCTCATCTGTTCCTACGCTTGGCCAAGTCCATACACTCAACATTTCCCTACGCTTTTCTGGCCAAGTCTGTACATCACTAAGTGTGTACATTGCATGCTGCTCAAACGTTCAAAGTCTTCAAAGTCTGTACAGCGTCCGTCTCAGCCAGCGTCTCATGTTGCGTCTTAGACAAGTCTGTACATCGGCCTCATTCGTTCAAGTCTATACATTGAACTGCTCTTCAAAGTCTGTACAGCGTCCGTCTCAGCCAGCGTCTCATGCTACGTCTTAGGCAAGTCTGTACATCAGCTTCATTCGCTCAAGTCCACACATCCACAGTGGTTCATCAAGTCTATACATTCACTTGAGCTTCACCAAGTCTGTACAACGTTGAAGCCTTCACAAGTCCATACACTGCTTGAGCTTCATCTAGTCTGTACATCGCTTCAAGCGATTCAAGTCTATACAGACTGCCTTTATAATTCAGAGTCTGTACATCGGTTCAACAGCCGATCGTTTCATTCAGAATGTTGCAAGTCTGTACAGCCGAGTGTCTAATGCATCGTCTCACCCTGGCATAGTCTATACACTGGCTAAAGCTGTCGAAGTCTATACATCACCGTTGGGCTTCAAGTCAATACATTGCTAACCGTCTTATGAAGAGTCTTACACTATCAAGTCTGTACATTGCGTACAGTACATCGCATCCTCAAAGTCTGAATACTGGCCTCCTGCTTCAAGTCTACACATTGGGTGGTCCGACCACAACCCTATACATTCTGTTGTTATAACTTGAATCTTCAATGCTCACAGCACAATCGTTTCAAACCTGTACACTGGTGAGGCTTCGTGAAGTCTACACAGTGACTGGGCTATGTAACGTCTACACATTAGTAAGGCTTGTTTGCTTTGTTCTTCATAAGTCTATACACTGCATCTCGTTTGCATTGTTCATAAGTCTATACACTGCATCTCGTTTGCATTGTTCATAAGTCTATACACTGCCATTCATGCGCATTGTTCATATGTCTATACACTGCTTTCACATGCGCCTTATTCATTAAGTCTGTACACTCTCTCACGTTGTACACACTTAATCAGTTGATGTTTCTGAAGTATATACATTCGTGTTTAAAGCCTGAACTAACTAAGTATATACATTACATCTGTCTGTCTGTAGGCGATTCAGGCTGATGATTGGGCACGTGAACCGAGGTTGGCACCTGGCACGTGATCCAAGACAACAGGCGCATGACACGTGGATGGCAACCTTGTTAGGATGCTGCCATGTGGTCGAAATTTAAATGATCTGGCAAAAAGTGCATGGGCGGGAACTTGGCAGCCACACGCCAATATCTGCTATAAATATAGAGCTTCATCCTTTAGTAGAAGCTTGATCGTGAAAAGAAAAAGCAGAAGCTATTGGTGAGAGTTTGCACGATCCAGAAAAGAAAAAGAGCAGAGAGTTCCAGATCTGAGAGGAGTTTGTTCGAGAGAGAGAGTAGTGTATGTGGATTGATGAATTGCTTCATTTGAAGCTACATTTGTATTGGGTTTCAGAACCGATCTCTTCTTCATTGGTTTTTGTTTCTACTTTGTTTTCGTTTCATTTTGTTCATCCTTCTGATTTGCATTGGTTTTCCTCCGGTGTGTGGAGGAAGGGAGTATTACTCCAGTTTCCCTCTGAGTTGCAGAGGAAGAGAGATCGGTGATCTCTGGTGGTGTTAGTGACTGGTTGTCATTAACAGTTTCTCTCCGGTGTGTGGAGGAAGGGAGAGGATTCTCCGGTTGTGTTCTAGCTGGGAGCTAGAACAGGTTTCAAGTTCTGTGGGTAGCAGAGCTTGGTTGAGGGATTTGTTTCCCTTGGGTGTTCAAGCTGTGTGGCAGCATGTTGTTCGCAGACTTAGTCTGCATTGATCTAGCATTGTCTAGTGGAATCCTCATTCTAGTTGGAGTGAGGGGTGGATGTAGATTGCGGACTGCAATCGAACCACCTAAAAACCGAGTGCCTCCTCTGTGGTTTGCTATTGTTATCTGCTTCATCTACTTGTCTCTTTGCTTCCATGTGATCAGTTCTTCATTCTCATTTACATTTCTCTATGTACGGGTTAAGCAGGTGCGTTAGCAGTAGAATTTATTTTCGCCTAAGTTTCTACAAATTGGGAGTGATCTATTCATCCCCCCCTTCTATATTATTCTTGTTGCGCTAACAGAGACCACCACGGTTGCGTAGAGGACTTAAAGACGCTTCCAATGGTACCACTTGTGCTTCCAGGAATGCCAGGGAGAAGTTGAGGCTGGCTCTGCAAGGGGCTGGTTCTCTGTAGATCCTGAGCTACAAACAGACTTACCGGGTGTATCTCCAAGGGCACAAGAGATTGGGGAGGGATGAAGCTAAATGGTGAAGGGAGGTGGAGGGGTGGCCAGAGGAAGATGTATGGGAGGTGTGGAGGAGGCCAGAGCAAGGTGGAGGTGCTGGGATGGGGTGGGACGTAGGAGAGAGAGGGGGCTGGTTCTGGGTACAAGGTGAGGAGAGAATGAGTGGTGGTTGTTCTAGAGAGGAATGGGGAGGGAGATGGGGAGCGACCAGATCAAGGGTTTGGGGGAGGGGAGGGTGAGAGAGGAGGGAAATATTCAAATTTGGCCTAGGGAGGGGTGGGTTCAACCTTGGGACGGTGGAGGCTTGCTTGGGAAGGGGAAGTGGGTTGTTGGGAGTTGGATGGTGGAGCTAGGATTGGGTGGGGTTCTCTTGGGGATGAGTGGAGTAAAGAGAGGGGTGTGGGGAGTTGGAGTAGCCTTAATGGAAGGGGAAAGAGAGAGAAAGTAGGTGGGAGGGTGAGGAGAGAGAGAATGGGGTGAACCTCCCTTGATGAGAGAGAGAGAGAGAGAGAAAGAGAGAGGGGGGGGGGGGAATTGGAGGGCTTCTCACCCAGGATTTCACACCCTATCTAATGGATTCTCTCTACTAAAAGAAACTTGAATTTTGGAACTCAAAATATGGCAATTTCATTAGCTTCCTCAAATGGGGTTGGGGTCCTATTGATAGGGACCCAACCTTTTACATGACCAAACTACCCGTGGCTTTACATGTAATGACAAAAGCTGCCCAATTAAGCCAACCAAGGGGTAATGACTCAAACATAGAGAAATAAACCAAAGACTTAGGGATATGACTCAAATAAAAGGGAAAATACATCAAAAGACTAAAATAGAAAGCTCAAAATAGATAATTGGGCCCACATGGAGTGATGCCCGAGCTCAAATAACTATGTGGTGTGAAGTCGACCCGAGCCAGAGGGAGTCGTGGGTGATGCCTCCATCAAATCCCCTGGGCTGCGAAGAGCTCGACTCCGTCGAGTAGGGGTCCATCCTATTGTGATATTGCTCGAGAAGGTTGGGATCCAGCTACTGGAGATCTTCCCGACTCACCCACGAATCCTCTGAAGGAGGCCGATCCTTCCACCTGACGAGATATCACTCGTATACCTTGCTCCTGGTAGTAGTGACTTGTTCATTCAATATTTACTCAATTCGCTCACGCTGGGCTCTCTTGGCTGGTGGACTCTTCTCACGGTTGGGTGCTCTCTCAATGGGGGGAATGGGCTCAATATCCTCACTGGGTACCACCGTGGGACCCTTATATGGCACTAGGTCGGCCACGTTGAATGTGTGGCTCACTCCATACTCCTCGGGGTGTTCTAGCTCATAGGTATTAGTGCTAATGCGCCTCAGAACCTGGAAGGGACCAGCCCCACGAGGCCTCAATTTTGAGATTGCTCCTGGGGAGAGCCTCTCTGTTCTCACCATCACAAAGTCACCCACGTGGAATTCTTGGTGACGTCGATGAGAGTTGGCCTGCCTTTTATAACTCCTATTCTTCTTGCTGATGTGCTTGCGGATTTCTTCATGCAATTCTCTAATGTGTTGGGCAAATGACTCAGCTAAAATAGACACTCTAGCATGCTGGGGAAGGGGAATGAGATCTGAAGGTTTCCTTGACTTGTACCCATGAATAGCTTCAAACGGACTTATCCCTATGGAATAATTGACAGAGTTGTTATATGCAAATTCAGCCTGAGGTAGAATGAGATCTCAATTCCCTGGACGATCCTCAATAAGACACCTAAGGAGGTTCCCTAGATTCCGATTAACAACTTCGGTTTGGCCATTAGTTTGAGGGTGGTAGGCTGTGAAGAATTTGAGGTGGGTACCCATCAAGTGCCAAAGGGTCTTCCAAAAGTAGCTGGTGAACTTGACATCCCTATTGGAGACTATGGTTTTGGGTAACCCGTGGAGGCGAACAACCTCATCAAAGAACAATCTGGCCACTCGGGAAGCATCTGAGGTTTTGGAGCATCGGATGAAATGGGCCATCTTAGAAAATCTGTCAACTATCACAAAGATCGAGTCATGTTTCCTTTGAGTCCTGGGTAGGCCTAACATAAAGTCCATGCTTAAGTCTTGTCATGGACGGTCGGGGATGGGGAGAGAGGTGTAGAGGCCGGTGTTTTGCTTCACATGTTTGGCCGAAGCACATGTGCGGCATTGACTCACAATCTTGGCTACGTCTCTCTTGAGACTTGGCCAATAAAATTGACCTTCAACTAGAGCAATGGTTTTGTGAACCCCAAAATGACCAGCTAGTCCCCATGCATGTAGTTCCCAGACCAATAAATCACGGAGTGTGGTCCGTGGTACGCAAAGCTTTGGGCCCTTGAAGAGGAACCCATCCTCTAAGATAAAACCCTCATGTGCCCGGCTAGACGGGGTGGTCAAGGTGGTATAAATGTGCCCAAAGTCAGGGCAACCACGGTACTCATCCTTGAGTCTCTCAAACCCGGTAACCTCCACATGGATAGTGGACAACAAAGAGATCCTCCTACTGAGTGCATCCGTTGCTCGGTTCTCACTTCCAGCCTTGTGTTTGATTACAAAGGTATAGGATTGGATGCACTCAACCCAGCGAGAATGTCGGGCATTCAACTTTTACTGGGAGTTGAGGTATTTTAGGGCCTCATGGTCGAAAAAGATGACAAATTCTTTGGGCAACAAGTAGTGCCTCCAATGTCGGAGAGACTGAACCACGACATAGAACTCTTTGTCATAAGTGGAGTATCTTGTCCTAGCATCACATAGCTTCTCACTGAAGAAGGTGACGGGGTGGCCTTCTTGACTAAGGATTCCGCCTATTCCTATCCCGGATGCATCACATGTGACTTCAAAGACTTTGGAGAAATCGGGTAGGCATAGGACCGGGGCTTAGGTCATCCTCTTCTTAAGCTCTTGGAAGGCTTTGGAGGCTGGTTTGGTCCATACAAAGGTCCCCTTTTTGAGACAATCAGTGATGGGGGCGGTGATGGTGCTGAATCCCCGGATAAACCTCTTATAGAATGTGGCCAACCCGTGGAAGCTTCGGACCTCATGGAGGGTGTGGGGTTCCGGCGAATCAAGGATAGCTTGGACCTTCTCGGGGTCCATGGAGACACCCTTGGTAGAGACTACAAATCCTAAAAAAATAATGGACTTGGTCATCAACTGACACTTCCCTAGGTTGGAAAATAGACTCTCATGCCGAAGGACGGTGCAAACTTGCCTAAGGTGGTCATGGTGGCCCTCTTGGGACTGACTATAGATGAAAATATCATCAAAATAGACCACTAGAAAGATCCCAATGTAAGGCCTAAGGACCTCCGTCATAAGATGCATGAAAGTACTTGGGGCATTTGAGAGCCCAAAAGGCATGACTAACCATTCATAGCGGCCATCTTTGGTTTTGAAGGCTGTCTTCCACTCATCTCCGGGCCTAATTCTAACTTGGTGATAGCCACTCTTAAGGTCGATTTTGGAGAAAATAGTGGCTCCAGCTAGCATGTCAAGCATGTCATCAAGCCTAGAGATGGAGAACATATACTTGACGGTGATTTTATTAATGGCCCGACTATCCACACACATCTGCCATGATCCATCCTTCTTGGGGGTGAGAAGGGCGGGGATGGCACATGGACTTTTGCTAATGTGGATGAAGCCCTTCCTAATGAGTTCCTCCATTTGCCTACGAAGTTCGGCATGTTCCGTGGGATTGAGGAGATAATGAGGAAGGTTTGGAAGGGTGGCTCCCGGAACCAGATCAATTGCGTGTTGCACATCACGCATGGGAGGGAGTTGGTCCGGGAGCTCCTCCCAGAAAATATCATGAAACTCCTCTAGGAGATGCCAGACTCCTATGGGATGGGGGTTGGAGGGGGTGGGCTCTCCTAGACAAATGACTATAGCACATAGAGGTGTCCCTTGAGCTATCTCCTCCTCAAGCTCTCTTTTGGTGATGAGATGAAGACCCTTGGTCATTCCCAAAGTTTTATATTGGTTGGGGTTTTGGGAGAGAGGTTGGGTTGGCGGGGTGGAGTTCCCCTTGACTTGAGGTGAGGTGGAGTGTTGACTTTGAGGGGGTGGGCTCTTCTTAGGCAATGGACATGGTGGGAAGGGATTAAGACGGATGCTCTTTCCCTCATGCTCAAAGGTGCATGTGTTGGTCCTACCCAAAATTGTGGCATCCACATCATAAAGCCAAGGTCTCACTAGTAGGATGCTACCTACTTCCATGGGGATAACATCACACCATATTTGGCCATGGTAGGAAGAGAAGGTGAGGGGCACAAGGCAGTGAGTGTTGACCGGGATGGAATTGTTGTTGATCCAAGAGACCCGGTATGGGCTAGGGTGGGGAGTGATAGTAAGCCCAAGGAGCTTAACGGTCTTGGAAGACACGACATTGACACAACTCCTATTATCTAAGATCACTTTTCTCACATGGCCCCGTATCTTAACAAAGTTGTGGAAGATTGAAGTTCATCGCCAGTCCTCCTCTTGGGTTTTGGTGAGGGTGCATCTAATCACTCCTAGATGGGAGTCGGTAGATGGAATGATGTAGTCTAGACCCGACTCATGATATTAGGCCACATACTCTTCTTCCCAATCTAGTGAGGCTTCATGGACCTCAACCACACTCTCAAGTTCCCCTTGGGGTGTGGGAGCTTCTTCCTCAATAAGTAAACTAGACAATCCTTTGGATGGGTATTGCCATGCAAAGTGGCCAAAGCCAAGGCACCTATAGCATTGTTGACGGCCATTTCCCGGGGTGGTCCCTCCTCCATTTGGACCCTTGGAATTATCTTCCCTCCGTGGAGGAAGATGGCTAGGGGCGTTCTTGGTTGGAGTGATGGTGGGAGGGGCATTGTAAGGCTGCAATGGGGCACTTCCACTTGGAGTAGGGGCCTTCATGGGGGGGGGTCGGGTTGGTTCGTGGTCCCATGCCTTTGGGATCAGCCGGTCGGGGAGGAGCAAACCTAGGGATCCTAGAGAATCTTTCAACATCCCTAGCTTTTTGGTAGGCTTGTTCAAGGTTGTAAACATCTCTCATGAAGAGTTCTCTTTTGATGTGGTTTTGGCGCCCATTTCTAAATCGGGACAAGGTGACGGTCGGGTCCTCATGCACTCCACACTTCAAAAGATAGGATTTAAATTTTTTAATGTATTCAACCACGGTCTTCCCTTCTTGGGTGAGGCTTTGCCATTCATATAAGAGCGTTTTGTGGTAGGATAGGGGTAGGTACTTGTTTTTAAGTTGGTTCTTCATGCCTTGTCAAGTGTCAATAGGATCTTCCTGCCTAATCCTTCTTAACCCCTCTTGGTTTAGCCAATAAGTCTTGGCTAATTTGGTGAGGTGCATTTTGGCCAATCTCACTCTCCTTTGGTCAGATATAGGGTACCATTCAAAGTATTGGTCCATGGCGGTCTCCCATTCTAAGTAGACACTTGGTTCATGGGAACCGTCAAAGTTTGGGGCTTCTACCTTGATCATCCTTAAGAGAGGGTCATCCGGGTCGTCCCGTGGATGCCTTTCATTATGTTGATGGTGGCGAGGCCTCTCATAGTCATGGTAGGGGTCAGCATTCAAGTCCTCCCTATCAATTTCAGCATGTGGAGGGTGGGCTCTTGGACCAATGTTCCTTGGGCGGGGATCATTTTCTTCAAGCCGAGCAAGTCGAGTGGAAAGGGCCTCTAGTCGGTCAAGAATGGTGGCAAGGGCAGCATCCACCCGGTTCATTTGGCCTTGGGGTCCTCCCTATGGGCATCTTGGTTGATTTGGGGATTGGGATCCATGGGGGGAACCGAAGAGGATGGATCGGATCGATAAATTGCTCCACTACGGGTGGACATGCAAGGAGGGGAGAGGTTTGAACGGAAGACTCAATGCAATGGTCCTATGACTTATACTTAGTAGAGACAAGTCTAAACTTGCTCTGATATCAATTGATGTGACACCACCTTGGGGGTGATAATCACAAGACCAAAGCACCTTAGACCTTATCAAGCAAGCACAAATCGCAATAGAAACAGACCGATATCGACGGCCACTCACCCGACACTCACCCAAGTCTCGGGGTAACTCAGTGATGCCGAGTGGAGGTTGTGAGGGCTGGGCCCTTGCTGGTAGAGGGACAATAAGGCCAAGGGTTTTCCCAAGGGTATGGAAGCCCAATTCAGTGGAGCTGACGTTGTGCCGAGGGCACGGGTTACACACTCTCTCCCACGGCGATCACTTGAAGCAAAGGAGGTTGCGGATCGGGCACTGGCTCTCACGGGCCAGCGGTGCTATGAACTAATATTGAAAGAACAAGCACTAGGGAAGCAAGGGTTGGAACACTTACTCAACCGGTTTGAAGAAATCGGTCCCGCTCGGAGACGTGGACGAGCGGGGAAGCGTGGGTTCCCACACGCCGTGTCGGTGTAGTTTGAACATGTTTAAAGGATTACAACACTACTCCCCATGCAAGGGGGTGGAACAAGGGGAGGAGAAGTCACATATACATACAAACACTACCTCCCATAGGGAGGGGCTGTAAGCCGGCCAGGTGGGGAGGGGAGAATCAATCTAGGAACTAATTGAAAGAAAATCGTCGGTTCTATGCGCACTCTGGAACATGGGACAGGCGGTCAAAGTCGGCACCGCTGCAGCCTCTCCCAAACTCCGTTGTCGACGAAACCAGTTGGAGAACCTTCATAGTTGACCCAGAAGGACATCCAATTTGTGGGGGAATTTCTGGATGGCGGTGTTGGTTGGGGTAGAGGCGCAAACAGGGTTTCTATTCTCTGATTATGACTGCTACAGTACCCCTACAGCAGGAAGAGGAGGTCACCACGGGCGCTCCTGAGCTCTGATGCAGGTGGGGATGGAGTCCCTGGATTCATTGTCGAGTGATCTTCGAACGGAGACCTACGGGGGTGCCGGAAGAGGTCAGAGTAGCCAGATAGACCCCGAACAGTGAAAGGGTGTATGTTCAGTCCTAGAGGGAACATAACGGCGCATCGGGGGATAAAAATGAGAACTCTTAGCTCCGGATGCCGAACGGGGTTCCGCTTCTTGTTCCTGGAAGTAGACACATCGTAGAAGATCTCAGCCAAGCCCCGCCTCCAGATCCTGAAGGGGATGGCTGTGACAGTCTCTGCAAGTGGCTTCAGGTTGACTGTCAAAAGGAAGAAGCGCAGTCCGGCGAAGATGGCTCCTTCGGGCAGCTACAAACTCGGACAGGGATGAGACCACCACGGTTGCGTAGAGGAGTTAAAGACGCTTCCAATGGTACCACTTGTGCTTCCAGGGATGCCAGGGAGAAGTTGAGGCCGGCTCTACAAGGTGCTGGTTCTCTGCAGATCCTGAGCTGCAAATAGACTTACCTGGTGTATCACCAAGGGCACAAGAGATGGGAGAGGGATGAAGCTAAATGGTGAAGGGAGGTGGAGGGGTGGCCAGAAGGGGATGTATGGGAGGTGTGGATGAGGCCAGAGCAAGGTGGGGGTGCTGGGAAGGGGTGGGACGTAGGAGAGAGAGGGGGCTGGTTCGGGGTACAAGGTGAGGAGAGAATGAGTGGTGGTTGTTCTAGAGGGGAATGGTGATGTGACACCAACCCTTGGACCTATTTTGCAAGCATTCAAGTTGGGCAGCGGACTCACACTAGCGAGCTCACTCGCTTGGTGCACACTAGTGCCCGATGGTGACTAGGCGATGTTGGAGAGGGTCCGACGCGGGACCTTGAGGCTCTAAAGGTTGGCTAGCTTGGGGAGAACCCCAAATGGGCCTAGGATGCCCAAATCATGGGCGGCCAACCCACCAAGGGTGTGGGTTAAGTGGATTCACTCTGAACTTGCCCGCGGTGGTCACTCACGGTACTAGAAATTTGGGCCGAGCTCTCACTCTCCATCCGACGAAGCAATAGCAATAATACTAAGCTAAGCAAGTGATTAAACCAGTCAAGAGAGGGACCGAGGCTCACCTAGCCGGCGTGAAGATGCCGACTCTGGCCGGAGACGGGGGCGAGCGGGGAGGCGAGGGTATGCACCCCCACGCCGCGTCGAGGGAGCTTCAACCTGAAATTGAAAGATTACACCACTACTCCTCTCGCAGGAGGGGGGGATCTCGGGGTGGGGGTTAATGTATTACAACCAAACACTACCTCCTCGCAGGGAGGGGTTGTAAGCCGGCCAGGCGGGGTGGGGGAATTGGGCAAGAAATCCCAACTTCCGAGTTCTGCCGGTTCTGCCAGTCTACAGATTCACTGGATATGGGGTCGGTGTTGACGCCGCCACGGGCTCCAGGGGACTCTGATCCCGATGATACTGGTCCCAAAAGTTTCCTAGCTGCAGGAGGAAGAAGCTGAATTTTTGGAGGATCTCTAGAATTCTGTGCTGATCGTGGCAGAGCCTGGAACAGGACCCCTCTGTCTGCCTCGGATGGAAACAGAAAAGATGTAGTTGGTTGCAGAAGGTGCTGTGGCCTCTCTGAACTCGGATTGAGGTGAGACTGGCGGTGACGCTTCCGTAGTTGGAGTAGCTTTGAGCAGGAGCTGACGGAGTTGCAATCGGAGCTCAGAGAAGAGAGCAGTCATCAGATGAGTGGGTGCAGGTCGAACCTGGATCCGCAGGAGCAGTCTGCGCACTTGGACGAGGAAAATGGGAACTAGGGGTTCTGGAAGCCGATTGATGCCCTGCCTTTTGGAGATGAAATAGGACTCAGAGGAGAAAATTTTTGATGGAGAACTCCTGCCCTTATTCCCATGAGGTTGGCCACTGTAGAGCTTCAACTCCGGCTCAGGTGCTCTGCTAGGGAAGCTGCGCACAGTCGGGGGAGAAATGCTCTCACGGCCAGCTCGGAGCTTGGATCCAGACGAAACCACCACCGTTGCGAAGACGACTCGAAGACGCTTCCAACGGTACCTCTTGGGCCTTCAGATTCGCAGGGAGGAGGACGTGGTGGCCGCTTCAAGCTACGGCCAACCTGCTGCCTGCAACCAGAGCTTGACCTGCAAAAGAAATGGGTATGAATGGAGGGGTGGTGGTGGGGGTGCGACCTTGGCTGGGTTTGGGGTTGGATTTGGGCGACCAAGGGAGCTAAGGGGGTGGGAGATGGGAGGGAAATTCGAAATTGGGCTTTGGGACAGGCTAATTTAGCATTGGGAAGGTGGTGGGATGCTTTGGGAAGGAGAGTGGGGTAGTTGGGGGTTGGGAGGTGGGGTGTGGATTGGAGGATGCCACCTTGGGGTTGGGGGGGGAGTTAAATGAGTGTATGGGGAAGGGGAGGGGTCTTAATGAGGGGTGAATGGGGAGGAGAGAGAAAATTCTGAAAATTGGGGTGGAGGGAGAGAGAGAGAGAGGGGGGACCCCTTAGAGAGAGAGAGTGAGAGAGAGGGAGATCTAGTGGGATTTGGAAGTGGATTTCAATTTTCATTCAATTGTTCATTATTTCAAAATGAGGGGAATGGGGTCCTATATATAGGCAACCCACATTTCTACAAAAGTCCCTGACATTTGACTCAATGACAAATAACCGAAGGGATAGGGGTGCCCTTAGGCCAAGCCCAATGAATTGGGCCCACTAGCCTAACAAACCAACCTAATGACACAATACTTAGGAAAATGACTCACTAACCTAGGTACATGACTCAAATAAAGAGAAAATTACATGATATTGACTCAAAGAAAATGTGAAGATTACATGACTAGACTCAAAAATACATGACTAACATAATGGCACTTGCCGACGAACAATCCGAGTCCGGAGAAAATGTGGAGGGGCAAGGGATGCCCTCATCATACCCCCGGGGTGGGGAAAACTCGACCCCGTCGAGTATGGGTCCACCAGGGAAGTAGTACATCGAACTGCGGCTCTGGGCGATCCATGATCTCCATACTCAACCCGCGACCATAGTCGGGGAACGACGCTTCAGCTCGACAAAGTGGCTCGGTCATAGCCTCATGCTGGCGATGGGATCTTGCTTGCCTAGTATTGCCGCCGTGTGCTCACGTCGGGCTCTCAGGCTATTTTGTGGTGGCACTCCGAAGGTGTCTCTTGCAAGGATTGGTGTAAGCTCAAGGCACTCACTAGGATCCACCGCGGTGCCCTTAGAGGATGCTGGATCCGCCACATGAGAAATGGGGAGAATCCGAAAACCCTTTTGAAAGTTCAACCCATAAGCCGGGTTGCCAAAGCCACTCGAAACTTGGCAAGGTCCAAGTCCTCGTGCCCTCAATTTGGAGGTGACCCCAGGGTAGAGCCACTCTAAAGTCATCATCGTCAAGTTACCAACTTGGAATTTCAAGTGGCGCTCACGAGTTTTTACTCACTTATTGTGAATCTCACCGCTTGTTGCTTGATATTTGCTTGGATGCATATGCCATGCTTTATGATGCGGTGTGAGTGGACAATGTATGGTATGCAAAGGTGGTCCGGGGCAGCCACATGTAGATCGATCATGCTTTGATGCCATGAAGACTGTGACAGACTCAGGGGGGCCGGGACATCCATAGATGAACCTTTTATGCATGGGTATGACAAATGGCGGGGGACCCGGACATCCATGTATGCTCCTCTCATGCTTAAGACTCATGATGAATGAAGGTGGGCTAATACATCCAAATACGGTCCACTTATGCTTCCTACTTGACATGTGGGTGATGTAAATGAATGTACACGACTTATGAATCATGCCAAGTGGTATTGTATGCCACGACTTATGCACTCTTGTGACAAAGATGTCTCCTAGGTGTGGGCTTTTTGACTTCCATTGGAATGGGTCAAAGGGGTCTAGGAAGGTGGATATCATGAAATGGGGCACTTCCTCGATCCCTGGGTGTATACAACCCAAAGTCATGGCTCCCATGGTATAACCCGGGTCTGGGATGGGGTGGATTGGATCAAACATGGTGGGTTGGGGTAGGGAAAGGTAGGTGGTGGTTAAGGTGGTTGGGTCACACGGGTTCCTTGACTCCCATTGGAATGGATCATAGGGATCATAAAATGGGTTACCAAGGGAGAGGAGCTCCATGTCTTCAAGGTCCTCCAAAGGTGCTAAGTCATTCCTCTCCATGATAATTGGGCCAATGTTCTTGGTGAGTGGGTCGGCCACAAGAGGAGGGCTTGGCTTTCTACACGCTGTAAGAAGCTCCAAATTGAGGAGAAGGTCGGGCTCATCGGGTGTGGAGAGGAATAGAAGGAGGTCGCTAGTGTAGCAACCAATGGTGCAAACAGAGGTGATAGACCCTATGCATAGGTGTAGGAGGTCAAGGCTCTTAGGTTGTTCAGCCATAGGGGTCAACATGCTAGTGAACTCAATTTGCCATGCTAAGCCCTTAAGAAGATCTTCTAAGGTTTCCACTTGGTAGGATGTTTGGATTATGGTGTGATAGGAGGAGAAGGGTAGAATGGGAAGGTTTTGCTCTATGGGAGGGTAAACATAGGACATGGTAGGGTGAATTGGTCTCTCCTTTAGCCATCTAGCTAGGGGCCCATCGATGATTATGGTGCTATTTGTGAAGTCTTGTGGGTCTTGGGGGTCCAAGCTATGTGGAGGGGACATTTGTGATTCTTCCTCACCATAGGTATGAACTTGGGTTTCCTCAAGGATGGGGATGGGTTCCGGAATGGCATCTACTCCCATGTGGATGGTTGTGGTCTCCTTTCTCAAGGGAATGGGAAGGTCTATTGAGGGTGGGGTGATGATGGTTGGTGCATGGTGTACCCGGGGTGGTGGGTAATGGGAAACTTGGTTTTGGATAGGGAGGGGAAGTAGTGGAAGCCTAGGACTTGGGACTTTTGGGGTAGGGAGTGGGAGATGGGTTGGTTGGGGTGGCTTGGGTTGGTTGGTCTTGGGGGGAGTGTCCCTTTTAGGGGACAAGGGAGGGGTAGTGGTGGGGACCAAGGGGGCTTGTGGGGTATGGGTTTGGTGGGAGCTTTTAGATTGGAGGTTGGTGGCCGTCATGGGCCTAGGTGGAGGGGTGGACACGGTGTCCACTTGGTTTTTAATGGTGAGGGTTGGATGAGTGGTGGTCACCATGGAGGGAATTGGGTCGGTTAGGGGTCTCTTGCCCTTGGGATCGTTTGGGGTGGAAGTGGGGGCTAAAGGGGCTTGACTAGTGTAGGTTAGGGAAGGGGGTTTTGGTTGGGGTGTGGGGCCCTCATGGGGTTAGGTGGGGAGGTGGAGGCCTTGGACACTTGGGTTCTAGTGGTAAGGATTTGGACGGGTGGGGTTGGAGGAGTGGGAGTGCTCCTTGAGTTTTGGAAACCCGGGTAGGAGGGAGGAGGTCAGGGAGTGTAGACTTTCCTAAGTTCGGCTCTCATGTTCTCCCATGTGTTAATAGGGTCTAGCCTCATAACCCTCCTAAATTGTTCAATGAACTTCCACCTATCCTCGGCATGGTACACAAGTCGACTGTTGGCAAGGTAGATTTTCATGGGTTCAGTCATTGGATTCCTCTTAAAGTATTTGTCCATGTTTTCCTCCCACTCTAAATATGCACTAGGGTGGTATCCGTTAAAGATAAGGTCCTCAAATAGAACTTTGTCCAAAGGGGTGTCAATCGGACCTTTGCGGAGGGCCGAGTGAGATAGATGTGACTTACATGAAGTAGCCATGCTAGTGGACAAAAGAGATGCAACCGAAGACTCTAAATGCATATGAGCGTCCTAGGACCAACTTGATAGAGACAAGTTGTGAACCTGGCTCTGATACCACTTGATGTGACACCAACCCTTGGACCTATTTTGCAAGCATTCAAGTTGGGCAGCGGACTCACACTAGCGAGCTCACTTGCTTGGCGCACACTAGTGCCCGATGGCGACTAGGCGATGTTGGAGAGGGTCCGAGGCGGGACCTTGAGGCTCTAAAGGTTGGCTAGCTTGGGGAGAACCCCAAATGGGCCTAGGATGCCCAAATCATGGGCGGTCAACACACCAAGGGTGTGGGTTAAGTGGATTCACTCTCAACTTGCCCGCGGTGGTCACTCACGGTACTAGCAATTTGGGCCGAGCTCTCACTCTCCATCCGACGAAGCAATAGCAATAATACTAAGCTAAGCAAGTGATTAAACCAGTCAAGAGAGGGACCGAGGCTCACCTAGCCGGCGTGAGGACGTCGACTCCGGCCGGAGACGGGGGCGAGCGGGGAGGCGAGGGTATGCACCCCCACGCCGCGTCGAGGGAGCTTCAACCTGAAATTGAAAGATTACACCACTACTCCTCTCGCAGGAGGGGGGGATCTCGGGGTGGGGGTTAATGTATTACAACCAAACACTACCTCCTCGCAGGGAGGGGTTGTAAGCCGGCCAGGCGGGGTGGGGGAATTGGGCAAGAAATCCCAACTTCCGAGTTCCGCCGGTTCTACCAGTCTGCAGATTCACTGGATAGGGGGTCGGTGTTGACGCCGCCACGGGCTCCAGGGGACTCCGATCCCGATGATACTGGTCCCAAAAGTTTCCTAGCTGCAGGAGGAAGACGCCTGAATTTTTGGAGGATCTCTAGAATTCTGTGCTGATCGTGGCAGAGCCTGGAACAGGACCCCTCTGTCTACCTCGGATGGAAACATAAAAGATGTAGTTGGTTGCAGAAGGTGCTGTGGGCTCTCCTGAACTCCGATTGAGGCGAGACTGGCGGTGACGCTTCCATGGTCGGAGTAGCTTTGAGCAGGAGCTAACGGAGTTGCAATTGGAGGTCGGAGAAGAGAGCAGTCTTCGGATGAGTGGGTGCAGGTCGAACCTGGATCTGTAGGAGCAGTCTACGCACTTGGACAAGGAAAATGGGAACTAGGGGTTCTGGAAGCCTATTGATGCCCTGCCTTTTGGAGATGAAAGAGGACTCAGAGGAGAAGATTTTTGATGAAGACCTCCTGCCCTGATTCCCAGGAGGTTGGACGCTGTAGAGCTTCAACTCCGGCTCAGGTGCCCTGCTAGGGAAGCTGCGCACAGTCAGGGAAGAAATGCTCTCACGGCCAGCTCGGAGCTTGGATCCAGACGAAACCACCACCGTTGCGAAGATGACTCGAAGACGCTTCCAACGGTACCTCTTGGGCTTTCAGATTCGCAGGGAGGAGGACGTGGTGGCCGCCTCAAGCTACGGCCAACCTACTGCCTGCAACCAGAGCTTGACCTGCAAAAGAAATGGGTATGAATGTAGGGGTGGTGGTGGGGGGGCGACCTTGGCTGGGTTTGGGGTTGGATTTGGACGAGCAAGGGAGCTAAGGGGGTGGGAGATGGGAGGGAAATTCGAAATTGGGCTTTGGGAGAGGCTAATTTAGCATTAGGAAGGTGGTGGGATGCTTTGGGAAGGAGAGTGGGGTAGTTGGGGGTTGGGAGGTGGGGTGTGGATTGGAGGATGCCACCTTGGGGTTGGGGGGAGAGTTAAATGAGTGTATGGGGAAGGGGAGGGGTCTTAATGAGGGGTGAATGGGGAGGAGAGAGAAAATTCCAAAAATTGGGGTGGAGGGAGAGAGAGAGAGGGGGGGGACCCCTTAGAGAGAGAGAGTGAGAGAGAGGGAGATCTAGTGGGATTTGGAAGTGGATTTCAATTTTCATTCAATTGTTCATTACTTCAAAATGAGGGGAATGGGGTCCTATATATAGGCAACCCACATTTCTACAAAAGTCCCTGACATTTGACTCAATGACAAATAACCGAAGGGATAGGGGTGCCCTTGGGCCAAGCCCAATGAATTGGGCCCACTAGCCTAACAAACCAACCTAATGACACAATACTTAGGAAAATGACTCACTAACTTAGGTACATGACTCAAATAAAGGGAAAATTACATGATATTGACTCAATGAAAATGTGAAGATTACATGACTAGACTCAAAAATACATGACTAACATAATGGCACTTGCCGACGAACAATCCGAGTCCGGAGAAAATGTGGAGGGGCAAGGGATGCCCTCATCATACCCTCGGGGTGGGGAAAAGTACTCGACCCCGTCGAGTATGGGTCCACCAGGGAAGTAGTACATCGAACTGCGGCTCTGGGCGATCCATGATCTCCATACTCAACCCACGACCATAGTCGGGGAACGACGCTTCAGCTCGACAAAGTGGCTCGGTCATAGCCTCATGCTGGCGATGGGATCTTGCTTGCCTAGTATTGCCGCCGTGTGCTCACGTCGGGCTCTCAGGCTATTTTGTGGTGGCACTCCGAAGGTGTCTCTCGCAAGGATAGGTGTAAGGTCAAGGCACTCACTAGGATCCACCGCGGTGCCCTTAGAGGGTGCTGGATCCGCCACATGAGAAATGGGGAGAATCCGAAAACCCTTTTGAAAGTTAAACCCATAAGCCGGGTTGCCAAAGTCACTCGAAACTTGGCAAGGTCCAAGTCCTCGTGCCCTCAATTTGGAGGTGACCCCAGGGTAGAGCCACTCCAAAGTCATCATCGTCAAGTTACCAACTTGGAATTTCAAGTGGCGCTCACGAGTTTTTGCTCAATTATTGTGAATCTCACCGCTTGTTGCTTGATATTTGCTTGGATGCATATGCCATGCTTTATGATGCGGTGTGAGTGGACAATGTATGGTATGCAAAGGTGGTCCGGGGCAGCCACATGTAGATCGATCATGCTTTGATGCCATGAAGACTGTGACAGACTCAGGGGGGCCGGGACATCCATAGACGAACCTTTTATGCATGGGTATGACAAATGGCGGGGGACCCGGACATCCATGTATGCTCCTCTCATGCTTAAGACTTATGATGAATGAAGGTGGGCCAATACATCCAAATACGGTCCACTTATGCTTCCTACTTGACATGTGGGTGATGTAAATGAATGTACCCGACTTATGAATCATGGCAAGTGGTATTGTATGCCAAGACTTATGCACTCTTGTGACAAAGATGTCTCCTAGGTGTGGGCTTTTTGACTTCCATTGGAATGGGTCAAAGGGGTCTAGGAAGGTGGATATCATGAAATGGGGTACTTCCTCGATCCCTGGGTGTATACCACCCAAAGTCATGGCTCCCATGGTATAACCCGGGTCTGGGATGGGGTGGATTGGATCAAACATGGTGGGTTGGGGTAGGGAAAGGTAGGTGGTGGTTAAGGTGGTTGGGTCACACGGGTTCCTTGACTGCCATTGGAATGGATCATAGGGATCATAAAATGGGTTACTAAGGGAGAGGAGCTCCATGTCTTCAAGGTCCTCCAAAGGTGCTAAGTCATTCCTCTCCATGATAATTGGGCCAATGTTCTTGGTGAGTGGGTCGGCCACAAGGGGAGGGCTTGGCTTTCTACACGTTGTAAGAAGCTCCAAATTGAGGAGAAGGTCAGGCTCATCGAGTGTGGGGAGGAATAGAAGGAGGTCGCTAGTGTAGCAACCAATGGTGCAAACTGAGGTGATAGACCCTATGTATAGGTGTAGGAGGTCAAGGCTCTTAGGTTGTTCGGCCATAGGGGTCAACATGCTAGTGAACTCAATTTGCCATGCTAAGCCCTTAAGAAGATCTTCTAAGGTTTCCACTTGGTAGGATGTTTGGATTATGGTGTGATAGGAGGAGAAGGGTACAATGGGAAGGTTTTGCTTCATGGGAGGGTAAACATAGGACATGGTAGGGTGAATTGGTCTCTCCTTTAGCCATATAGCTAGGGGCCCATCTATGATTATGGTGCTATTTGTGAAGGCTTGTGGCTCTTGGGGGTCCAAGCTATGTGGAGGGGACATTTGTGATTCTTCCTCACCATAGGTATAAACTTGGGTTTCCTCAAGGATGGGGATGGGTTCCGGAATGGCATCTACTCCCATGTGGATGGTTGTGGTCTCCTTTCTCAAGGGAATGGGAAGGTCTATTGAGGGTGGGGTGATGATGGTTAGTGCATGGTGTACCCGGGGTGGTGGGTAATGGGAAACTTGGTTTTGGATAGGGAGGGGAAGTAGTAGAAGCCTAGGACTTGGGACTTTTGTGGTAGGGAGGGGGAGATGGGTTGGTTGGGGTGGCTTGGGTTGGTTGGTCTTGGCGGGAGTGTCCCTTTTAGGGGACAAGGGAGGGGTAGTGGTGGGGACCAAGGGGGCTTGTGGGGTATGGGTTTGGTGGGAGCTTTTAGATTGGAGGGTGGTGGCCGTCATGGGCCTAGGTGGAGGGGTGGACACGGTGTCCACTTGGTTTTTAATGGTGAGGGTTGGATGAGTGGTGGTCACCATGGAGGGAATTGGGTCGGTTAGGGGTCTCTTGCCCTTGGGATCGTTTGGGGTGGAAGTGGGGGCTAAAGGGGCTTGACTAGTGTAGGTTAGGGAAGGGGGTTTTGGTTGGGGTGTGGGGGCCCTCATGGGGTTAGGTGGGGAGGTGGAGGCCTTAGACACTTGGGTTCTAGTGGTAAGGGTTTGGATGGGTGGAGTTGGAGGAGTGGGAGTGCTCCTTGAGTTTTGGTAACCCGGGTAGGAGGGAGGAGGTCGGGGAGTGTAGACTTTCCTAAGTTCGGCTCTCATGTTCTCCCATGTGTTAATAGGCTCTAGCCTCATAACCCTCCTAACTTGTTCAATGAACTTCCACCTATCCTCGGCATGGTACACAAGTCGACTCTTGGCAAGGTAGATTTTCATGGGTTCAGTCATTGGATTCCTCTTAAAGTATTTGTCCATGTTTTCCTCCCACTCTAAATATGCACTAGGGTGGTATCCGTTAAAGATAAGGTCCTCAAATTGGACTTTGTCCAAAGCGGTGTCAATCGGACCTTTACGGAGGGCCGAGTGAGATAGATGTGACTTACATGAAGTAGCCATGCTAGTGGACAAAAGAGATGCAACCGAAGACTCTAAATGCATATGAGCGTCCTAGGACCAACTTGATAGAGACAAGTTGTGAACCTGGCTCTGATACCACTTGATGTGACACCAACCCTTGGACCTATTTTGCAAGCATTCAAGTTAGGCAGCGGACTCACACTAGCGAGCTCACTTGCTTGGCGCACACTAGTGCCCGATGGCGACTAGGCGATGTTGGAGAGGGTCCGAGGCGGGACCTTGAGGCTCTAAAGGTTGGCTAGCTTGGGGAGAACCCCAAATGGGCCAAGGATGCCCAAATCATGGGCGGCCAACACACCAATGGTGTGGGTTAAGTGGATTCACTCTCAACTTGCCCACGGTGGTCACTCACGGTACTAGCAATTTGGGCCGAGCTCTCACTCTTCATCCGACGAAGCAATAGCAATAATACTAAGCTAAGCAAGTGATTAAACCAGTCAAGAGAGGGACCGAGGCTCACCTAGCCGGCGTGAAGACGCCGACTCCGGCCGGAGATGGGGGCGAGCGGGGAGGCGAGGGTATGCACCCCCACGCCGCGTCGAGGGAGCTTCAACCTGAAATTGAAAGATTACACCACTACTCCTCTCGCAGGAGGGGGGGATCTTGGGGTGGGGGTTAACGTATTACAACCAAACACTACCTCCTCGCTGGGAGGGGCTGTAAGCCGGCCAGGCGGGGTGGGGGAATTGGGCAAGAAATCCCAACTTCCGAGTACCGCCTGTTCTGCCAGTCTGCAGATTCACTGGATAGGGGGTCGGTGTTGACGCCGCCACGGGCTCCAGGGGACTCCGATCCTGATGATACTGGTCCCAAAAGTTTCCTAGCTGTAGGAGGAAGACGCCTGAATTTTTGGAGGATCTCTGGAATTCTGTGCTGATTGTGGCAGAGCCTGGAACAGGACCCCTCTATCTGCCTCGGATGGAAATAGAAAAGATGTAGTTGGTTGCAGAAGGTGCTGTGGGCTCTCCTGAACTCCGATTGAGGCGAGACTAGCGATGACGCTTCTGTGGTCGGAGTATCTTTGAGCAGGGGCTGACGGAGTTGCAATCGGAAGTCGGAGAAGAGAGCAGTCGTTGGATGAGCGGGTGCAGGTTGAACCTGGATCTGCAGGAGTAGTCTGCGCACTTGGACGAGGAAAATGTGAACTAGGGGTTCTGGAAGCCGATTGATGCCTTGCCTTTTGGAGATGAAAGAGGACTCAGAGGAGAAGATTTTTGATGAAGAACTCCTGCCCTGATTCCCAAAAGGTTGGCCGCTGTAGAGCTTCAACTCCGGCTCAGGTGCTCTGCTAGGGATGCTGCGCACAGTCGGGGGAGATATGCTCTCACGGCCAGCTCGGAGCTTGGATCCAGACGAAACCACCACCGTTGCGAAGATGACTCGAAGTCGCTTCCAACGGTACCTCTTGGGCCTTCAGATTCGCAGGGAGGAGGACGTGGTGGCCGCTTCAAGCTACGAACAACCTGCTGCCTGCAACCAGAGCTTGACCTGCAAAAGAAATGGGTATGAATGGAGGGGTGGTGATGGGGGCGCGACCTTGGCTGGGTTTGGGGTTGGATTTGAGCGACCAAGGGAGCTAAGGAGGTGGGAGATGGGAGGGAAATTCGAAATTGGGCTTTGGGAGAGGCTAATTTTGTTGGGTTCGGTGCAAGTATTCAGAGGGGGGGTGAATGAATATGGCCTATAAAAACTTTCACCCAGTAAAGATTTCGCTCAATTAAAATCTAATGCTCACTAAAAATGTTAGTTCGCAAACTGAACAACCTTGAAGGCTAATGGGCAGTTGCGGAACTGAAACAAACACACAGTGAGATCACTAGAGTGCTAATAAGATAAATTTAGCCAACCAGAAAACTGATTAACTCTTCTTCTCAACCAAAAGCCAAACACATGGAGTGACCCTATGCATTCATCTAGCGGAAGCAAACCATAAGCAATCAAACCACAATGCAAGAGGAGTTTTTAGGTGGTTCGGTCCTCCAGACCTACATCCACCCCACACTCAAACCGAGTGTGGATTCCGCTGACTCACAGCTTGAACAGCTAGGCATTACAGCTTGCCTTACAACCGCTGGGCAACACAGCTTGCCGTCCGAGGAATCCTCCTCGCCCCGCTGAGCAACACAGCTTGCTGTCCAGTGGACTCCTCCACTGCAAACCGCTGGGCAATACAGCTTAGCCGTCCAGAGGCAGCACCTCTGCAATCCGCTGACTAACAGCTTGACAAAGGAAGTTCAAAAGAAAACAAAAGATGGGAGTAAACAGCATCGGAAAGCTATAAGCACTAAGCACAGAATATGGCTCTTAAAGAGCTGACTGGAGTGGATCTGATCCAACTTCCAGCAAGAACAGATCTCCCTCGATCTCACTCTCTTTCTTCACTCTCTCTCTTTTTCTCTCGATCTTTGCTCTCTTTTCTCTCTTTCTCTTTTCTTTTTCTTCTTCTGCTCGAGGTCTCTCGCTCACTCTCTATCTCTCTTTCTTTCTCTTCTGCTCTCCTAATCTCTCACTCTTTCTCTTCTGCTTCTTCTCTCTTTCTTTTCTTCTTCTTCTGCTGGATCGTGGAAGCTCTCTCTCCTTCTAATTCTTCTCTCAGCTTCTGTTCCCTGGCTTCGATCATGATCAGCCTCCATCTGAGGACGAAGGCTCCATTATATACCAGCAGCAGCAGTAGCAGCAGGGCGCGTGTGGCTTCCACAGTTCCCGCCCTAAGAATTCGGACCACGTGGCAGCATCCAGCAGGCTGTCAGTACACGTGTCCTCATCTGAGCATTCTCCTTATCCTTGGATCACGTGCCCAGCACCAGTACGCTCAGCAACTGGAGTTAGATGGCGTCAACTCACTTGCTCCAAGGAGTTGACGCAGCCATCAGAGATCTTCAACCTTTTTAACTGCTGCGTCGACTCCATCAGCCTGCTGCGTTGACGCATTGAAGATAGCCAGAGATAAGTTGCCCCTTTCTTGAATTGCTGCGTCGACGCTGCCAGTTGGTGGCATTGACGCACGAACATGTACATTTGTATACTGGCGTCTCTTTAGATGTTGCGTTGACGCTGCTCAATTATGTCGTTGACGCAGTGGAATAGCCTGTGAAGCTGAATGCTTCTTCAACTGCTGCGTCGACGCTGCTTGATCAATGCGTTGACGCACCAGAGTAATCCACCAGCTTCTTTCTTGATTGTTTGAACTGCTACATCCATGCCACTTGATCAAGGCGTTGACGCATTGGTGTGTTCTAGCAGCTGAAATTGGATGTCTTCAGCCCTCTTGCGTTAAGGGGTTCATTAGCCTCTTCAGTCCCTGTCAGACAGATGAAACGAAGTCATTAGTTCTAAGTCTATGCATTGCATTGTATAGACTTTGCTGTGAAGGCGAACGCAATGTAAAGTATGCACAACGCAGTGTATAGACTTAATGAATACAAAGGCTTCATAAGCCTCAGATGAAGGCAGGCGCTGTGTAGACTTTGAACCAGTGTACAGACTTGTAAGCATGAGCCAATAAATAGACTTGAAACGCTTAAGGCGTTGTACAGACTTGTTGAGGCTCAAGCAGTGTACAGACTTCGAAGATCCACTGTGGATGTACAGACTTGATCATCCAGCAATGTATAGACTTTCAATGTGAAGACTTGAATATGTGAAAGCTACAGTGAATGAGTGTACACACTTGACCAGATCAAGGGCAATTCGGATGTACAGACTCTGAGGATCAAAGCCAACGGCTGTACAGACTTAGAATATTAAGACTGACGTACCGACTTCATGCGTTGATGCTGTATACTTGAGGATGCTCACAGCGTTGACGCTGCATGAGACGTAGGCTGTACAGACTTAGCATATGAAGACTGATGCATGAACAGTAATGCTTAGACTTGCATGAGACGCTCGGATGTATAGACATGGAGACTTAGCCTATGCATAAGACGCTAAGTTTGACGGTCTAATGTATGGACTTAGTCTTCACAGCGAATGCAGGCAGTGTACACGCTTGTGTCCACTTGAGACGCTGAAGGAGACGGTCCAATGTATGGACTTCAACTCAAGCGACCAAAGCAACAATGCAATGTGCAGACTTCGCCTGAGACAATGCATGAGACGGACGATGTATAGACTTCAGCAACAATGCATGACTGTATAGACTTTGGACTCCAAGGGCGATGTATGGACTTTCATATGAACGGCTGTACAGACTTTGAAGTCTGGGGGCGTCGACGCATGATGCATGAGACACACTTACTGCGTTGACGCTGCATGACTTGCGAAATGCATAGAACATACAGAGGCTGCAATGCACCGATCTTAATACAAGCACAAAACACTTTATGCACTCTCATGCATTCTCCACAGAATATATCAGTTATATGCATTCAGATTGTTATGATTCAATGATTCAATGTCAATCTATTAGCAAAACAAAATGGTGACTCATTCGTGTTGCTATCATTAAAACACCACATTCATCAAAGCACAAGGGGCACAACAATCTCCCCCTTTTTGATGATGGCAACATAATGAGTCACACTGACTCGTCAAACTATTCTCTCCCTTTGACATAATCAAAAAGAAAGGGAATGGTTTGAGAGACACAATGCAGCACACAAAGACACTTATGACAATGAAACATCACTCCCCCTATCAGCATGCAAGATTAACTACTCTCCCCTATATGCAAAGAAATCATAACTCCCCCTGAAGCACAGGAATGGATTCAGGTTATCGAATAATCAATCTGAATTCTGCCTTTACAAAGAATCTGAATTCTGGTGAAAAGACCACATAATCAGAACTTATTGCAGAACAAGATAGAAGATTCCAACAGTGTGGAGAGTAAAGTGATTGGTGATAGAAGGGCAATAAAAGACAACAATCATCACAAGATATCTCAATGAATAATCAGACTGAATCTGATCAGGCTATCTGGAAAATCTGATCATGAGGGATTTTAATGCATACATCACTTCAATAAGTCTTAAAAGATGTAGACTCTTCTATCATAAAGGGTTATGAAGTGGCAACTTAACCAATCTGATTTAATTTTGATGTATATCAGATTCGTCAAGTTAAACTCAATACTCATATCTGAATCCAAGTTTTAATAAAGGTGAACCAAATATTCAGATAACACCCAAAATCAATCATCTTTTATCTTACACATATGATCTCAATAGCACCTTTGAAAGATACACAGATTAGTACAGAAGTTAAACACTTTTCAAGAACATGAGTTGACAGATTTTTCAAGATAATTTCATTTGAAGTACATTATATTTTTCCTGAGCAATTTAAGTTGATCAACACCTTTTTACATGAGGCACAGCAAGTCTTAGTTGAAGTGACCCAGTTACTCAGTGTGATAACTATCATTGCCTCTCACTTTGAGAGCAGAGTTAGCAATATGAGTGTCTTTTTACATGAGAAGACACCTTTATCAGAGGCCAGACTCCCCAGCTACTCAACTCAAATAAGCTATTGCTCTGTCAGGTTTTGTTTCACTAAATTTTTATCAGAGATAACTATGGCACCTCATGACTTGAGTTACTTTATTTCATTGATAAAGAACTCAGTTTGTCAGTGACCGAGTCATTGCTCTGACTTCACAAATTTTTCATTTAGTCAACATTTCTCAAATTAATGTTAATCAACAATACACACTATATGCATCTTAACCAAAGAAGTCCTGAATTCAAATTTTCAGATATCTGATGAGAGAGTCTAAGGTTTACATGACACATGTGGTTAAAGTTTATTAAACCTTGTCATTCAGATATTTTTAATTCATTTAACTACAAATCTTAGAATACATTAATCTTATATCAGTCTGATTCAGTGATAATTCTTAAACCTATATGATAGAAATTTCTACAATGTTCTCAGACTGAATTGCATGACATGCAGCTTAAGTTCCTCAGATCAGAAAAATAAGTTTACCTGACCAACAAATCAATAGTAGAGCCAATTCAGTCACACCAGCTGAGAAGAATGTGAAAGGTGAGTATAGGCTGGTGCAAGAGTAAGTCAGCAATAGAGAAGAGCATCAGAAGAGATTTTAACATCAGACAGTAGCTGAGTCTGGAATACAGACTGATCAGCTATTTTATAGATATCAGCAGAGAATTCAGTTGAATAGTGCATAGTCAAGAGAGTGAATCAGGTTATTTAAACAAATGGAGTTCATGAGGTGAAGAAGATATGAAATAGGATTGCTCCCCCTGTCTAAGTGCAATGAATTTCTTTTTAGATTTTTTAAAATTTTATGATATGCACTATCCTACATATGCATAGATCAAAAAACAGTTGGACTCCCCCTGACTATATGCATGAAATATATTGAAATCACATCACATGATATCAAATTTAGCATTCAGATATCATTCATGCAAATTAGACAGAAGAGAATTACTATAAGCATGATTGTTCAATTCATATTTCAGAAAACTTCAGTTTAGCACCAACAGATCAACATGATATGCAATACACTGCTCTATATGACTTGACCCATCGTACTGGGCGGAGGACTTGGTCCAAGGACCACCTCACACATGGCAGTAGCATCCAGACATACTCCATCTGCCCTTCAGCACTGTTCCATTTAATACCATGATGGTCATGCAAATCAGTGCAATACAACATGCAGGGAGTTTGACATATCATGCATCATGACATGGATATGTAATGCATTCAAAGGTAAACTACAATTATTTCCATGTGCATTTCAGATTTTCAATTAGATTCAGTTAGATGATGCACAAAAGAATTAATCATGATATGCAGGCATTTAGAGCACACAAATTTAGAAGATAGCATTTAAGTAGAGTTTTCAGAACTAACCTGAAATGTAGTCATGGGGTTTTCATTCTTGAGTGCCTTGGTTGATTAACCCCCTTTATTCATTTCCAAGGCACATCTGCAACAATTAGATTATTTTAATCCTGCAGGAACCCAAGCTGCCTTGGGTCCTGTATGAGCCCTAACAGGTGTTCTAAATAATCTTTTAGCAACATGATCATCATATTCCATCAGTTTACACTCAACCATTGAATGTCCAGTTTTTCCACAGTAATAACATGAAGCCACAGAATTTTTGTTCCTATGATGCATATCTACAGCAACATGAGACCTATGAAACTGAGCATGACTTTTTCTGTTGTAAGCATGAATTTTTGATTTACCAATACCTGCCCACCAGCATTCAGAAGCTCGGTGGCCAGGTTTTCCACATTCATAACTAACAAGAGTCTTTTCTTTAAAACCAGCTTTATTTCTGCCCAAGAAATTTTTGTTTGCAGGGAATTTTACAAATTTGGAATTAAGGTGATTTCCCTGAGCAAACCAGCAGTCCTTGACTGCATGCCCATACTTTCCACATTCAAAGCACCTTGGGTGCTTACCTCTTGAGCCAGTAAATCCCCTTGAAGGCCTAAACCAACACTCAACAGCTTTATGACCACGTTTGTTACAATTGTAACAAATGAGATGTTGGTTTGAAGAAGACATTTTTCTTTTGGGGTGGTGATGATTGTTTGGAAAAGTTTTATCATGCATCATATCATCACTTGTCATCACACTGCAGTCATCCATATAATGACCATGCCTACCACAGTAGTAGCAAGAGGCATCAGATTTCTTAGGAGTATGGTTTCTATCATATGAGTTCCTAGATGCATGAGAGTGAGTATAGGAAGCATGAACAGTGTGTACACCATCAGACTCAACCGAGCTAGCAGCTTTCTGTTCATGAGCAGGAATAGTCTTTACCTTCTTTATTTGACTCTTTCTTTTCAAATTCTGATTATCTTTAACATGTTCTGTTTGTTTTTCTATTTTCTTGGCTTTAAACTGAAAGACAGATTTTGAAGGTGACTTCTGATTTTCATTTTGTTTTGGGGATTGCCTTGAAGTACCAGCTACATCAGTGCTTTGAACAAAAGTTGTATATAGCTGATTTTTAGTGATTTTCTTAACATTAGAATAGCAATTTATTCCCCCTTCAGAGTTATCATCCTTCCTCTTCCCAACAGTTTTCATTTTTCCTTTAGTCTTGGTAGACTCAATAGCTGAATTTTCCAGATTATGAATTTTATCTTCCAAGCTAGCAATGTGAAGTTCATAACTGGCTATTTTCTGTTCACTATAATTAACACATTCGCTTAGACTTGGTTTGCAGTTTTATACTTCTCAATTTCTTGTTCTAGACTGTTCAAAATTTTTGAATTTCCATCATAGACAGCTTTTCCTTTTTCTATAGTGAGAAGTCTTTCAGACAAGCCAGTGTTCAACCACTTTAGTTTTTCAACTTCAGCTTTTAATTCAGTGTTTTCTTCCTCAAGATTTCTATTCTAAATTTCATTATTAGCACATCTCTCTCTTCCAGACATGTGCTCCAATTTTTCAATCAGTTCATCTTCTCTTTCTTCTGCTTTAATTTTCTCAGCGAGCAGATTTTTGTGATCATCTTTAAGTGAGGCAATTTGTTTATTTAGCCATTCATTCTCACTAAAGAGATCTTCATTACGTTCTCTTAAAGCTGAGCATGTTTTACAATTTGATTTAGCAGAAGAGGACTGTGAAACCTCATTGATTTCATTCATTCTGACCATAAGAGTTTTATTCTTCTTTTGAAGATCTTCATTCTCCAATTTTGTTTTGTCCAATTCAAAATTAACTTCATTGAGTTCCTAGATGCATGAGAGTGAGTATAGGAAGCATGAACAGTGTGTACACCATCAGACTCAACCGAGCTAGCAGCTTTCTGTTCATGAGCAGGAATAGTCTTTACCTTCTTCAGTTTTGGATCAGTAGACTTTACATACCGATGGTGGTTTTCGAACCAAGAGTCAAAGTTATCACCTCTGAATATCGGAGGATTAGCCATCGAATCAGATAACAACCAAATTCAAAGCACAAAACACTAGACAATAAAACCAGATAAGCAAGACACGGCACTAACTCAGTGAAGCTAAATACAGAACATAAGAGGCACACTTATGAAATGCACCAGACAGAAATGCACTAAGACAGTAAATCAAGACGATTCCAAATGACCCACTCTGAAATGCACTAAATAGTTAGCAGGATCCTTTGCAGATTATTAGATCTGTTAAGTCAGAGACCGCTCTGATACCAATTGTTGGGTTCGGTGCAAGTATTTAGAGGGGGGGTGAATGAATATGGCCTATAAAAACTTTCACCCAGTAAAGATTTCGCTCAATTAAAATCTAATGCTCACTAAAAATGCTAGTTCGCAAACTGAACAACCTTGAAGGCTAATGGGCAGTTGCGGAACTGAAACAAACACACAGTGAGATCACTAGAGTGCTAACAAGAGAAATTTAGCCAACCAGAAAACTAATTAACTCTTCTTCTCAACCAAAAGCCAAACACATGGAGCGACCCTATGCATTCATCTAGCGGAAGCAAACCATAAGCAATCAAACCACAATGCAAGAGGGGTTTTTAGGTGGTTCGGTCCTCCAGACCTACATCCACCCCACACTCAAACCGAGTGTGGATTCCGCTGACTCACAGCTTGAACAGCTGGGCATTACAGCTTGCCTTACAACCGCTAGGCAACACAGCTTGCCATCCAAGGAATCCTCCTCGCCCCGCTGAGCAACACAGCTTGCTGTCCAGTGGACTCCTCCACTGCAAACCGTTGGGCAATACAGCTTAGCCGTCCAGAGGCAGCACCTCTGCAATCTGCTGACTAACAGCTTGACAAAGGAAGTTCAAAAGAAAACAAAAGATGGGAGTAAACAGCATCGGAAAGCTATAAGCACTAAGCACAGAATATGGCTCTTAAAGAGCTGACTGGAGTGGATCTGATCCAACTTCCAGCAAGAACAGATCTCCCTCGATCTCACTCTCTTTCTTCACTCTCTCTCTTTTTCTCTCGATCTTTGCTCTCCTTTTCTCTCTTTCTCTTTTCTTTTTCTTCTTCTGCTCGAGCTCTCTCGCTCACACTCTATCTCTCTTTCTTTCTCTTCTGCTCTCCTAATCTCTCACTCTTTCTCTTCTGCTTCTTCTCCCTTTCTTTTCTTCTTCTTATGTTGGATCGTGGAAGCTCTCTCTCCTTCTAATTCTTCTCTCAGCTTCTGCTCCCTGTCTTCGATCACGATCAGCCTCCATCTGAAGACGAAGGCTCCATTATATACCAGCAGCAGCAGTAGCAGCAGGGCGCGTGTGGCTTCCACAGTTCCCGCCCTAAGAATTCGGACCATGTGGCAGCATCCAGTAGGCTGTCAGTACATGTGTCCTCATCTGAGCATTCTCCTTATCCTTGCATCACGTGCCCAACACCAGTACGCTCAGCAATTGGAGTTAGATGGCGTCAACTCACTTGCTCCAAGGAGTTGATGCAGCCATCAGAGATCTTCAACCTTTTTAACTGCTGCGTCGACTCCATCAGCCTACTGCGTTGACGCATTGAAGACGGCCAGAGATAAGTTGCCCCTTTCTTGAACTGCTGTGTCGACGCTGCCAGTTGGTGGCGTTGACGCAGGAACATGTACATTTGTATACTGGCGTCTCTTTAGCTGTTGCGTCGACGCTGCTCAATTGTGGCGTTGACGCAGTGGAATAGCCTGTGAAGCTGAATGCTTCTTCAACTGCTGCGTCGACGCTGCTTGATCAATGCGTTGACGCACCAGAGTAATCCACCAGCTTCTTTCTTGATTGTTTGAACTGCTGCGTCCATGCCACTTGATCAAGGCGTTGACGCATTGGTGTGTTCTAGCAGCTGAAATTGGATGTCTTCAGCCCTCTTGCGTTAAGGGGTTCATTAGCCTCTTCAGTCCCTGTCAGACAGATGAAACGAAGTCATTAGTTCTAAGTCTATGCATTGCATTGTATAGACTTTGCTGTGAAGGCGAAAGTAATGTAAAGTATGCACAACGCAGTGTATAGACTTAATGAATACAAAGGCTTCATAAGCCTCAGATGAAGGCAGGCGCTGTGTAGACTTTGAACCAGTGTACAGACTTGTAAGCATGAGCCAATAAATAGACTTGAAACGCTTAAGGCGTTGTACAGACTTGTTGAGGCTCAAGCAGTGTACAGACTTCGAAGATCCACTGTGAATGTACAGACTTGATCATCCAGCAATGTATAGGCTTTCAATGTGAAGACTTGAATATGTGAAAGCTACAGTGAAAGAGTGTACAAACTTGACCAGATCAAGGGCAATTCGGATGTACAGACTCTGAGGATCAAAGCCAACGGCTGTACAGACTAAGAATATTAAGACTGATGTACAGACTTCATGCGTTGACGCTGTATACTTGAGGATGCTCACAGCGTTGACGCTGCATGAGACGTAGGCTGTACAGACTTAGCATATAAAGACTGATGCATGAACAGTAATGCTTAGACTTGCATGAGACGCTCGGATGTATAGACATGGAGACTTAGCCTATACATAAGACGCTAAGTGAGACGGTCTAATGTATGGACTTAGTCTTCACAGCGAATGCAAGCAGTGTACACGCTTGTGTCCACTTGAGACGCTGAAGGAGACGGTCCAATGTATGGACTTCAACTCAAGCGACCAAAGCAACAATGCAATGTGCAGACTTCGCCTGAGACAATGCATGAGACGGACGATGTATAGACTTTAGCAACAATGCATGACTGTATAGACTTTGGACTCCAAGGGCGATGTATGGACTTTCATATGAAAGGCTGTACAGACTTTGAAGTCTGGGGGCGTCGACGCATGATGCATGAGACACACTTGCTGCGTTGACGCTGCATGACTTGCAAAATGCATAGAACATACAGAGGCTGCAATGCACCTATCTTAATACAAGCACAAAACACTTTATGCACTCTCATGCATTCCCCACAGAATATATCAGTTATATGCATTTAGATTGTTATGATTCAATGATTCAATGTCAAGCTATTAGCAAAACAAAATGGTGACTCATTAGTGTTGCTATCATTAAAACACCACATTCATCAAAGCACAAGGGGCACAACTAATTTAGCATTGGGAAGGTGGTGGGATGCTTTGGGAAGGAGAGTGGGGTAGTTGGGGGTTGGGAGGTGGGGTGTGGATTGGAGGATGCCACCTTGGGGTTGGGGGGGGGGAGTTAAATGAGTGTATGGGGAAGGGGAGGGGTCTTAATGAGGGGTGAATGGGGAGGAGAGAGAAAATTCCGAAAATTGCGGTGGAGGGAGAGAGAGAGAGGGGGGGGACCCCTTAGAGAGAGAGAGTGAGAGAGAGGGAGATCTAGTGGGATTTGGAAGTGGATTTCAATTTTCATTCAATTGTTCATTACTTCAAAATGAGGGGAATGGGGTCCTATATATAGGCAACCCACATTTCTACAAAAGTCCCTGACATTTGACTCAATGACAAATAACCGAAGGGATAGGGGTGCCCTTGGGCCAAGCCCAATGAATTGGGCCCACTAGCCTAACAAACCAACCTAATGACACAATACTTAGGAAAATGACTCACTAACCTAGGTACATGACTCAAATAAAGGGAAAATTACATGATATTGACTCAAAGAAAATGTGAAGATTACATGACTAGACTCAAAAATACATGACTAACATAATGGCACTTGCCGACGAACAATCCGAGTCCGGAGAAAATGTGGAGGGGCAAGGGATGCATTCATCAAATGGGGAGGGAGATGGGGGCGACCAGATCAAGGGTTTGGGGGAGGGGAGGGTGAGAGAGGAGGGAAATATTCAAATTTGGCCTAGGGAGGGGTGGGTTCAACCTTGGGAAGGTGGAGGCTTGCTTGGGAAGGGGAAGTGGGTAGTTGGATGGTGGAGCTAGGATTGGGTGCGGTTATCTTGGGGATGGGGTGGAGTAAATAAAGGGGTGTGGGAGTTGGAGTAGCCTTAATGGAAGGGGAAGGAGAGAGAAAGTAGGTGGGAGGGTGAGGAGAGAGAGAAGGGGGCGAACCACCCTGGATGAGGGAGAGAGAGAGTGAGAGAGCGAGAGAGAGGGGGGGGGAATTGGAGGGCTTCTCACCCAGGATTTCACACCCTATCTAATGGATTCTCTCCACTAAAAGAAACTTGAATTTTGGAACTCAAAATATGACAATTTAATTTTCTTCCTCAAATGGGGTTGGGGTCCTATTTATATGGACCCAACCTTTTACATGACCAAACTACCCATGGCTTTACATGTAATAACAAAAGCTGCCGAATTAAGCCAACCAAGGGGTAATGACTCAAACATAGGGAAATAAACCAAAGACCTAGGGATATGACTCAAATAAAAGGGAAAATACATCAAACGACTCAAATATAAAGCTCAAAATGGATAATTGGGCCCACATGGAGTGATGCACAAGCTCAAACAACTCTGGGGTGTGAAGTCGACCTGCGCCAGAGGGAGTCGTTGGTGATGCCTCTATCACACGCCTTAGACTGCTACACCCAGTCAAACTCCATACAGTGAAATCGACTTAACTGGCCAAACAGAGCTTGGCGGTCACCCAAAGGGCCGCCAAGGACACCTTGCGATCGGAGCTAGGATCGCTAGCCCGAACCGACGTAAAACCGTTGACCACATTCAAACGAAGCTTATCAATCATCCTATAGACCACCACAGCCAGCCTTGCGGTCTAGCGTACGACTGCTTAGCCAAACCGACATTCCACACACAGCCTAGCGGTCTCCAAGGGACCGCTTGACAAAGCTTAGCGGTCCTCCTATGGGCCGCAAGCCAACAGAAAATGGTCTATCGCATGACCGTGAAGACCTGAACTGACATAACCCCAAACGGTCGCCGCCACTGGACCGCTTAAAGCCTGAAAATGGTCTCTGGAATGACCGCCAAGACGCTACGGCGAGAAAACAAGGGGAAGGGCCAAAACCCGGCCTTTCCATGCCCCGTTTGCCCTAAAACAAAGGGGAAACAATCCTAATGACCATATAAACCTTCCACAGTCCGGAAGGGATCCAAACGACGCATAAATGACAAGAAACGGGTGATTCCCATGAATCGACCCAAAATGAGTCACGGGGATAGTCGGGCTCATACCGACTCCGATTCTCGACCAAATGCAGTGAAACTTGCGGGAATGGACTCCCAACATGCCAGGGGTTTGAATGAAACCAATTAGACTAAATCCTGGAAAGGCGAACTCGTCTCACACCCCCCGAAGCATGCTTTCACCCAAACGCGGTAAAACCCGCTCATTCTCACACGGATTAGGTCAAAATCGCGAGGAAACGTAGAACATTAGTAGGGTATCCATCTCCCTACCTCCACCGAAGTTCTAGCACGCCGAAATGACTAAACCACGCCAAAAACCATCACATGAACCAAACCACGCCGGCTTTGAATCCACCGAGGGATCACGCCAATGCCACGCTCCATCCTTCACACCAGCACGCTACACGACAACTCCACGACGTCCCTGCCTTACCCACCTTGCCATGGTCGTACGCCCCGTGGAGAGAGGAGAGAGAACGTGAGGGAGAGAAGTGACGAGGTGAGGAGAGAGGAAGGAGAGAGAAAGAGTTAAAAGAAATGGAAAATTAGGAATTTCTCAATTTTCGTAAAATCTAATTTTTAGCCCGAAAATGCACGAATTTAGAAAAATACGAAAAAATAGTCTAAACAATCCTCGGAAGGAGCACAACGCAACTGTGGCATCCACGAGTCGATGAACTCAACAGTAAACTCACCACAGGATTCCGTAACTTGTACGAGAGAAAAACCCATGTGGATCGTAAAACATAACTCAGGACCCACAAAAGCGATCCGAAAGCTCTCCGATAACGATCCAAAAGACTCAGGGTATTACAGCCTCCCCCCCTTAGGAAATTTCATCCTTGAAATTAAAGGAGCTAACAAGGAAGAAGTAGGGAAGAACAAACCCAAACACTAGCTACGCTCTCCAAGCATAAGCTAAACCTCAAACACGAAACACAATAACACAATTCTAGAAAAACACAATTCAGAGGGACCCTGCCATACCATCATCACGGCACACGCTCTGGATCTTAAGGCAAATCGATCCACAGAACGAGCATGGCACACAAGTGAACACAAGCCTGACACCTCCGAAACAAGGCAACGTCGCTTACATCTCACAGGGAAAGGAGACACGACCCATGCCACGAAAATAGCTATCGATAAAACAAACTCGACAGACACAACAAGCATCAGCTTAAAAAAGGAAATATAGTCCTCTCAGTCGATAGCTCCAAATCATCGGCTTCCGCGCCAAGAACAACAATGAAAACTAACAAACAGAACGCCAACGATAGCACTGGAGCACATGCACAATCAAGTCAGTCCTCACTCAGACATTACATCTGATTCGAGACGCATGCCAACTCTACCACGGTAAAAGAGTACAGCAAAACCAACCGACAATATCACGGTCCGCACGATGCCAAATCAGACTCACAGGGAACTCCTCCCAAGCTAGACACAACCACCACGACCAACAACAACAACGACAACACCTACAGAATTCCCGACTCCGTTCTCAACACAGAACCACGGAACACAACTGCAAGCTGGGTCACATCAAAGCATAATTACAGCTGAACGCACGGCTAAGATATACAAGCCATACTGCGAGCAGCTCACCAACAAGGACCGACAATAACAAGAACAACCTCGGAGAACGCATCTCTAGGACCACGATCACGTCCCGAGAGTACAACATCCAAGAAAATACAGAAGAAGAAATGGGTACTCGACCAGCATAATTACCGACACATTCCTCAATTCTCATAAATGCTAGTGCCAACAACTAGAATTTCTCTGAACAATGGCACAACAATTCACAACATGAAGGCACATATAGCCAAGACGAAGTCACATCAAGGAAAAAATCCTCTTGACTGGCCAGAATCTTCCAATCAAACGATCCTTGACCTGTGGGTTACCAGCCCACACACTTCCGCTGCGCACTCATACAACACACACAGGCATCACAAATAACTCGGTATCCGCATCTCAGCACACACTCGGCGCCATCGCAATTCACAGAATTGCAATACAACACGCCACGAGTACCGATCCTACTAACAACCAATCACAAGTCACCCAAGTGCAAACCAGGAAGTGTACCAGCTTCAGCACAAAGCACAAAGAACACCTGTCTTAGTTTATCCTTACGTCCTGAAACAATTACTGAACCCTCACAGTACAACAGCCGCCAAACACGGCACGATGAACACGGTGCACAACGGGCCCCAAACACACAAACTGGGTCCAAAGCCAAGCAACCATCGAACAAAGAGCAAATTAGGCTCATAACTAACACAGTCCACACTTAAGCAGATACAGGACAAAGGCTTCACCAAGACAGCACTTCCAAGGCTTACCTCGAAAAGACGCCATCAATGGGATGAGAAGAATCAAGCTCGTCTAATAGTAGCTCACTAGGAAGGAAAATCCTAGGTTCACTCGAGCATTCTCTCAATCAAGGCATCTAATCGACCACTTCAACACAAGCTAAACACCTCAGCGGCTAGACAAACCTCAAGCTGGGATGACCAAGAAAACATAAAAATGTGCACGGTCATCACAACAACAATAAAGTCACCAGCCACCTGAATAACACCACAGAAAAAATCTCGAACACCGCACCACAGATTCACGTCTACCGGTGAAATCTGCCAAGTACAACATAACCGAGACAACTACTAAGACCAAAAGAAGAACACTCTGTCACATCCTGACGAGAGCAAAACCATCTCGCACAGTGCCAACACAGCACGCACAAGACCACACGCGGAAACAAAGCAATAAGCAATCACAAAACAGATGCCAGCTGTCGACTGTACTGGACCTTAAGGACTCTAATACTGTAATATCTCGAATTCCCATGTACTTTTACATAACACAGCTCTGATACCACATGTGACGACCCAGACTCCGGATACCGGGTAAACCTGATACCTCTTGGAACCTGCGAGGCCTCCCAAGAGCGGTAAAGCTCCGAAGGGATAAAAAAGAAGTGTGTGGAGTACATTGAAGTCCCAGATAAAGCAGTAAGCAATTAATATTTCAATGACCAGGTTTGCTAAAGTAGCAGAAATAAAATTACTTTTTCAACTGACAATTTAAATTACAGAGTCCAGTCCAAATAAAGGCAAGTACAGTCCAACAGAAAAGAGAACGTACTCTCAAGTCGGGGGAAGCCCGACGCTGGCAACAGCGAACCGACGGTCAGCGCCTCGAACTGCGATGAAGAAGAACGACAACACCTAAAAAGTAGGGGTGAGCCTCGTGTCACTGTCTCAGTAGGGGTCACACAGATCCCCACTGGAAACAACGCAGTAACACACAAGAGAACAACGCTAAACAGTAACGTCGGAGCAAAAGTAATAGCAGTGCTAAACTACAACAGTAAAGTTGTAAAAAGTAGGAGTAAGAATAGCTAAAAGAAAAAGTAAAGCTGTACCAAACAGAAACACGGCTGTCGAACGAACCTCGGCTCTCTAAGCTACTCCAAATAGCAACAGAAAGGTGAACCCCGATCTCAGAAAATCGGGCATTACCGATCCATCGACAAAGCACTAGCTCCAAAGCGAAAGCCTATAAGAATAGGCAAAAGCCCTAGAAAAGACCTACACAATCAAGAAACGCTAATGCCTGCACAACTAGATCGTCATTCATGCTACACTACACTGACCTTGGGTGAAGCCGATAACAGACTACCCGGAAAAGTCACGAAGCACGAGAGTTAAGTGTCAGGTGACAGAAGTACCTCCTCGCTAGAAGAATAGCCAGATGCGTCCACTGACGTCTTACACTACGCCACAAGTATCTCCCACACACCTGGAATGGCAGTAACTGAGACACTCACAGAACCAAGTATAAGGAACAACAGTAACAAGTGACTAGACAGGGTCACGCCCGTCGGCGCTCGTCCAAACACTCCTGACCACGTGTGTACACACAAGCTCAATGCCTTGAGCAGACCTCTAGCTAGTTTTCCCCCCAGTAGGGCGCTACTGCAAAGCAAAGGGGCCCACGGAAACTAGCGTAAAAACCGTATATCGGGAACTACCTCGCCAACACTTCCAGGTGGGCCGACACACAAGAAAGTGTCGTCAGGCTACGACTAGCGGAGGCTCACTAGAGACAGAGACTCAAAAACATCAGTGTTGAAGTACGGACAGGCAAAGCACGCACTATCGCACGTACTACGAAGCAACAAGCATAAGCACAAGGTAGCACATCAGACTGCCACATGACTCAGGATAAACAACTAGACCTGCTGACAACGATCCTTGAGTCACAAGACTCGGGGTCAACATCATCACACAAAAGCGGTAACATGCCGCCAGTCAGCCAAGTTCCTAAGCCAAATCATGATAAAACACTTATAAAGGAAACGACATAAGACAGCTAGATCCACAGACATGAGAGGTCACCAAGACTCTCAAAGAACATGGACATGCAAACCGAGGTAAGACAGCACCACAAGGCGTCCAAAACTATGTCTCGATCCACACGGGATAGGTGAGACACTCATGAGGTCACGTGTCAACCACTGGGTCACACCGGGTTTACCAAAAACCAATAATGACTCTGAAGCAGTATGGAACACTTCTCGATATAATGGCACTCCTGGCCATCCCACAACATGGTCACAACCCTCATAGAACGTCCAAGACATCCACGGGATAACGGGCAAACCATAAGGTCAAGCCAAGACATTTGGAGGCCAAAATAATAGAAAAATAGAATTTTGGGGAAGAAACGGTTGTTCACCTGACTGCTAGGCAAACCAAGCAGTTAGCCAAAGGCCCGCTACCATCACACAGAGCACACAGACACTAGCGATCAAGACCATGGCCGCATCATGCCAAAAATAGTCTATACATGGACCGTCTCACTGAGTGTGGCGGTCAAGGACATGGCGCTACACTCAGAGACTCAAACGAACAAAACTACAAAAGCATAGGGGCATGCGGTCTACCTCAAGGCGGCATGGGGGACCCTAGCGGTCATGCCTTAGACCGCTACGCCCAGTCAAACTCCATACAGTGAAACCTACTTAACCAGTTAAACAGACCTTGGCTGTCACCCAAAGGGCCGCCAAGGACACCTTGCGGTCGGAGCTAGGACTGCTAGCCCGAACCGACTTAAAACCGTTGACCACATTAAAATGACGCTTAGCAGTCATCTTACCGATCGCCACAGCCAGCCTTGCGGTCTATCGTATGACCGCTTAGCCAAACCGACATACCACACACATCCTAGCGGTCTCCAAGGGACCGCTTGACAGAGCTTAGCGGTCCTCCTATGGACCGCAAGCCAACAAAAAATGGTCTATCGCATGACCGTGAAGACCCGAACCGACATAACCCTAAACGGTCACCACTGGACCGCTTAAAGCCTGAAAATGATCTCTGGAAAGACCACCAAGACGCTACGGCGAGAAAACCAGGGGAAGGGCCAAAACCTGGCCTTTCCACGCCCCGTTCACCCTAAAACGAAGGGGAAACAATCATAATGACTATATAAACCTTCCACAGTCCGGAAGGGATCCAAACGACGCATAAACGACAAGAAACAGGTGATTCCCATGAATCGACCCAAAATGAGTCATGGGGATAGTCGGGCTCATATCGACTCCGATTCTCGACCAAATGCAGTGAAACTGGCAGGAATGGACTCCCAACATGCCAGAGGTTCGAATGAAACTAATTAGACTGAAAACCGTCGCCTAGAAAGGTGAACTCATCTCAAACCCCCTAAAGCATGCTTTTAACCAAATGTGGTAAAACCTGCTCATTCTCGCACGGATTAACTCGAAATCACGAGGAAACGCAGAATAGAAGTAGGGTATCCATCTCCCTACCTCCACCGAAGTTCTAGCGTGCCGAAACGACTAAACCATGCCGAAAACCATCACATGAACCAAACCACGCCAGCTTTGAATCCACCGAGAGATCGCACCAATGCCACACTCCATCCTTCACACCAATACGCTCCACGATAACTCCACGACGTCCCTGCCTCACCCACCTCGCCACGATTGCATGCCCCTCGAAGCGAGGTGAAGAGAGGAGAGAGAATGTGAGGGAGAGAAGTGACGATGGTGAGGAGAGAGGAAGGAGAGACAAAGAGTTAAAAGAAATGGAAAATTAGGAATTTCTCAATTTTTGTAAAATCTGATTTTTAGCCCGAAAATGCACTAATTCAAAAAAATACGAAAAATAGTCTAAACGATCCTCGGAAGGAGCACAATGCAACTCTGGCGTCCTCGAGTCGATGAACTCAACAGTAAACTCACCACAGAGTTCCGTAACTTGTACGAGAGAAAAACCCATATGGATCGTAAAATATAACTCAGGACCCACAAAAGCAATCCGAAAGCTCTCCGATAAAGATCCGAAAGACTCAGGGTATTACACTGTAAGGCTCAGCGGTAGCAAAGTTGTGGAACAGTGGTCTGGGATCAATTCCCTAAAGCTGTGGATCAGCGGTCTGTAGGGATTATATCCCCAAAGCTATGGATCGGTGGTTTGTAGGGATCTAATCCCCAAAGCTGTGGATCAGCAGATTGAAGCTGTGAATCAACAGTAAGCCATACTCTATCTGAGTGTGGGGTGGATGTAGGTGAAAATCGAACCACCAAAAACCCTTTGTCTCTCGTGTGATTGATTTGTGCTCCAGTGTGTTTATAGCTTCTGTATGCTTAGTGTTTAGATGAAAGCTTAAGAGTGTTTAAGAGAAACATGCTTTCACTTGTTAAAATTGCCATCTGAGATTTTTGCTAAAGCTCTTCATCCAGTAGGTATATCAAAAGGGTGGGTTGGAAGGATAGGTTACGCTATCTGGAATTCCACCTCTTGCGTGAGGCTAGCCTCCTCCATCGTACCATACTTGGATGTTTGGCTGACTGTTAAGTGCAATTATCTGATTTCTCTTGATATTGCTAAAAATCATCTCTTACTGAATTTGAAGATTTTATTCTTACTATCTGACATTTTACAGTGATCTCTCTAGCTGTTATTGTGCACTGCACTTCGTGCATAACTGTTAGCATGCTAATTTTTTTTGAAACTTATATCTCTTAATTGATTTACAGTGGTTAGTTTTTATTCCGCATTGTCTTTAACTGCTGTAGATTTTTAGGGGTAGATCTATTCACCCCCCCTCTAGATCTTAGTGTCCATCCATTCCAACATGTGGTATCAAAGCCTAACTCTCTCTTAGGGCTTTACATCCCGGAGAGATTTGTTATGGATACTAAAGAATTGATCGCTGAGGGTCATTCTACGAGTAAGCCACCATTCTTCAATGGTAATAATTATGCTTACTAGAAGAATCAGATGTAGGTCTTCCTGGATGCAAAGGACTACGAGATCTGAAAAGTTGTCAGTAAGGGTTCTTTTGATTTGCCTCCAGACGAAGACTTCTGGACTAAGGAGCATATCCGTAGATCCACCTTGAATTGGGGTGCCATAAATGCTATACAATGTGCACTTCATCCCACCGAATTCTCTAGAGTCTCTTCTTGCAACACTGCTAAGAGATGTGGGATAAGCTAGAGGTCATTTACGAAGTGACGTCTCAGGTTAGAGAAACCAAAGCCAACATGTTAGTCTCTGAGTATGAGGCTTTCAAAATGAAGCCTGAAGAGTCAATATCTGAGATGTATGCGCATCTGAATGTGATTACCAATACCTTAAGAAGTCTGGGAAAAACCTACAGTGAGTATGAGTTGGTTTGGAAGATTCTAAGGTCCCTGACACCCATCAGGCACACTAAGGCTACTATAGTGGAGGAGTCTAGGAACTTAGCTACGACCACTGTAGATGAGCTCATCGGTTCTTTCATGACATATGAGTTGAACCTTAAAAAGGTTGATGAGTCTAAAGGGAGAAAAAAACCCTTAGCTCTTAAAGCTAATTCTAGCAAAGGGTCATCTAGTGAGTATAGCTGCACTAGTTCTGAGGAAGATCAGGATGAATTTGCTATGATTACCAGGAAGTTCAAAAAAATTCTGAGATAAGAAGGGAAAGGGCTGAGAAGAAAATACTTCTCTGGAAAAAGACAGTCCAAACATAAATATGATAATGTTAAGAAAACTGATGCGATAGTTTGTTACAATTACAGGAATGTAGGACATCTCAAGGCAGATTGTCCTGAGCTCAAGGATAAGCAGCCTAGGTGGAAGAACAAAAATGGAAAAGCCATGGTTAGCACCTGGAGCGATAAAGAAGAAGAAAGTCAGAGCAGCTCCTCTGAAAGTGAGAAAGAAGAGAAGATATGTCTGATGGCAAAGAGTGATGAAGGCAAGGAAGATGATGTCGAGGTATTATCCCCATTCGAAAACTTTATACAGAATGAATGGGAAGATGTATATGCTGAAATCCTTGAAAAATATGAAAACATGCGTAGGGAGAACAGACATTTGAAAAAGAAACAGAATTCATTAGCTAATGATACTTCTTTGTCTGATAAGATTGCATGTCTAACAAGTGAAAACTTAGAGCTGAAAAACTCCCTTAATGAAGCTGAATGTAGAAACAACATGTTAACTGATTTGAAAAATGAAAATGAGAATTTGTTGAACACCATTGATGAACTTAAAATGAGAATAGATGAATTTAAGGAAGAAACTAGAATAGCAACTGAAAAATATGAAGTTATCAATGGTGTAAATGCTGAACTCGAAAAGGTCATTGAAAATCTGGAACAAGAAAACAAGGATAAGCAAAAATCCCTTGAAGGCATGACACAAGGAACAGAAAATCTAAATGCCCTCTTAGGAACAAAAATAAACTTTAGAAAGGAAGGTTTGGGTTTCAACCCAACTAAACAGAAAAGGTTTGATGTTGGGTCAATTTCTTTTGTGCCTGAAAAAGGAACATCACAACCTTTGATTCAAATGACTTCTGGTGAAAATCTGAAATCAGCTGAGAAAGTCAAGCCCAGTGCCAAAGACAAGGGCAAAGGGAAGATAGAGGTGTTTGGGGAATCTTGCTCACACACTCCCACACCTCAGATCAAGGGACAAGCTGGGATTCAGACTGTTAAGGCTAGAGTCCAAGGAAAATCCATGTCCAAAACTGTCCAGCCTCAACAAAAAGTCAGAGGCAACTCCAAACCGCATCCAACCCGTAGAACTACTGGGTTCAAATCCTTTGAGAAAGGTCTAGGCAGAGGTATCTCAGGTCAAGATCAATATCAGAATACTTTGATCCATCCTCCTTTCTATAATTCATATCACCACTACTCTGATGGGAGAGGTCAAGGCAACCTCTACACGAGGTCAATGCAGTTCCAGAACTCCTACTCTACACAAATGCATAGACTCTATCCCTGGAACTCCTATGTGCAACCCAGGCACAAAATCTTCAGAAGCCAGAACTCTTATGGCTTTGTCAAATTCATGCCAAAATAGCCTAGGGTTCCCTATGCTTATACTACTTTCAAAACTCATTGGACTGATTACTGGAAAAGAATCTTTCAGAATGGGCTTAAGAAGAAAATTGCTACACCTCAAAATAAATCTCCCAAAATTAATGATGACTAGAAAAAATAGACCAAACTGAATGATAAGAAATCCACAACAACCATGAAGAAGTAAAATCAAATGTGGATACCAAAACATTTACTTTCTTGTCTGCATGAAATAAATGCTTTTATAGGACCCAAGAAGCTCTGGATTCCAAATCATTCTACTTAATTCCCTTGCAGGTATGCTTGGCAGGCAATCATAACAAGTGGTATCTGGACAGTGGTTGTTCTAGGCACATGACCAGAGATAAATAAAAATTTTACATGTTGGTGAAGAAAGATGCTGGTCATGTCACATTTGGAGGTAATACCAAGGGAAGGATTATTGGATCGGGAAAGGTTGGTAAGTGCTCTTCTTGTTTAATTGAAGAAGTTTTGTTAGTTGAAGGTTTAGCTTATAATCTTCTTAGCATAAGTCAACTCTGTGATAGAGGCCATAAAGTTGTGTTTGATTCTCTTGCATGCACCATCTATGAACCCAATTTTGAATCTGTGAAATTTATTGACAAGAGAGTTAATAATATCTATATGGTAGACTTAGATGATGTAGCACATTCTACTCTTTGTCTTAGTGTTAATAAGGATGACTTAGCCTACCTGTGGCATCGTAGATTAGGTCATGCCAGCTATATTGTGCTTCATAAACTGAATAAACATAGTATGGTAAAAGGGCTTCCTGACATTTCTTTTAAAAATGACAATAAAATTTGTGGGGCATGCACCAGAAAATTCACATGGACTAAAAACATGTCTTCTAAACCTTATGAGCTAATTCACATGGACTTATTTGGACCTACTAGGTCAGTTAGCTTATCTGGAAAAAGATATGATTTTGTGCTTGTTGATGACTTCTCTAGATTCACATAGGTTTTCTACTTGTCTCACAAAAATGAAGCTTTTAAATAATTTCAAGAGTTCTTTTATAAAATAAAACAGACCAATGATCATGCCACTTTGAATATTTTATTTAACCATGGTGGTGAGTTTGTTAACTCACAATTTGATGATTTCTGCAGGGAGAATGGCATCGCTCACAGGTTTTCCTCACCATGAACTCCATAGCAGAATGGAGTAGTGGAAAGGAGAAATCGAACCTTAGTTGAAATGGCTCGGACTATGCTGGTAGAATGGAACTTACCAAGGAAGTTTTGGGCTGAGGCTATTAACACTTCATGTTACATCATTAATAGAGCCCTGGTAAGACCCACTACTCAAATGACTCCCTATGAGATTCTTAAAGGTAAGAAACCTTCTCTTCCTCATTTCAAGGTTTTCGGCTGTAAATATTTTGTTCATGTAAACTTCAAACGAGACCTTGATAAGTTTGGACCCAAAAGTGAACCTGGAATTTTTTTAGGTTATTCTGAACATTCCAGAGCCTATAGGATATATAATCTCAACTCTAAAACTATTGAATAATCTCCTCATATAGTGTTTGATGAGTCAGAAAATAAAACTGACAACAATTTATGTAGGGACAGAGTAGATGGAGAAATTCGACAGACCAAAGAGGCACCTAATGGAGATTCTGCAGAAGAGGCTGAAGTAGAAAAATCTTACTCTCAGGGGCATGAAAATCCAGGTATTCTAATTACCAATATTAAATTTCTTATAGACCATCCTCCAGAAAATATTATTGGAAACCTGAATGAACCTACGAGAACTAGAGCATATTTAAGAATTGAAAATGAATTGAATTCATTTGCTTTAGTATCTCAGATTGAACCAAAGAACATAGAGTGTGCTCTTCAGGATGAACACTGGATTAATGCCATGCACGAAGAACTTAGTCAATTTCACAGGAACAAGGTCTGGCACTTAGTTCCTAAACCCTCTCATGGCAATAATATAAGCACTAAATGGGTCTTTCAGAATGAAACTGATGAGCAAGGTAACATTGTAAGAAATAAGGCTAGGCTGGTAGCTCAGGGGTACAACCGAGATTATGGTATTGAGTTTGAAGAATCTTTTGCCCCTGTAACTAGGCTAGAAGCCATTAGGATTCTTTTAGCAATTGCATGCAATTTAGGAATAACCCTCCAGTAGATGGACGTTAAATCTGCATTCTTAAATGCTGATATAAAAGAGGGTGTTTTTGTAAAACAACCCCCTGGTTTTGAGTGACTTGATTTTCCTGACCATGTCTATAAGCTCGACAAGGCACTCTATGGATTGAAGCAAGCTCCTCGAGCTTGGTATGACAAACTGAGTAAGTTCCTCACTGAAAAGGGATTCTCCAGAGGTAAGATTGACCAGACATTATTAACAAAGGTATGTGACAAAGAAAATTTCATCATTCAAATCTATGTAGATGATATAGTGTTTGGGTCAACAAATTCATCCATGTGTGAGGAATTTTCAGCATTAATGACTAGTGAATTTGAAATGAGCTCAATGGGTGCACTAAATGTTTTTCTTGGGTTGCAGGTCTGTCAGACTAAAGAGGGAATGTTTATAACTCAAGAGAAGTATATTAAGGATATACTGAAGAAATTCAAGATGGAAAAACTCAAAGCTAAAACTACACCAATGGGAACATCTACCAGTCTTGATACTGATCCTGAAGGTAAAATGGTAGACCCCAAACTATACCGAGGTATGATTGGATCCTTGCTATATCTTATTGCTTCTCACCCTGATATTCAGTTTTTAGTATGTTTGTGTGCTCGATTTCAATCATGTCCTAAGGAATCACATTTGATAGCTGTGAAACGGATTTTTAGGTATATGTCTGGCACCCTAGACTTAGGCTTATGGTATCCTGCTAAGTGTGAGCTAGACCTTATAGCTTACACTGATGCAGACTATTCTGGGTGTACGATAGATAGGAAAAGCACTAGTGGATACTGTCAATTTCTAAGTGGGTGTCTAGTGTCTTGGGCATCTAAGAAACAACACATTGTCGCCTTATCCACTGCTGAGGCAGAGTATGTGGCTGCAGGAAACTATGCTGCCCAAGTCCTCTGAATTAAACACAAGCTAATTGACTATCTTATAAATCTTGGTTGCATTACAATTCTCTGTGACAACACAAGTGTTATTTCCTTAACCAAAAATCATGTTCACCATTCTAGGACTAAACATAATGAAATCAAACATTATTTTCTTAGAGATGAAGTAAGTAAAAAGGAAATTGTTCTAGAATTTGTTGGATCTGAAAGATAAATTGCTGATATTTTTACCAAGCAACTTGGTAATGAAAGATTCAAATTTCTAAGAAGAGAACACGATCTTTGCAAATTCTTAGCATGAGCTCTTGATCATATATGTTTCTAAACTTTGTATTCTTGAATGCTACATGTGTGATGACTATTACTAAATTTTCTGAATGTCTGTCTGTTGCATCTCATTGTTAAACCATAGGTATATCAAGTGGTAAGTTGGGAGAAGGATAGATATTGTCTGTCTGGAAACCGACACTATGCGTAGAGGCTAGCCCTTCGCCTAGTACCATGGGTCAACATTGTATACATCTAGATTAAGACATGAAGTCATCTTAGAAAACTTCATGCATACATTGAGGGGGAGTTGCTGGTTCATCATGTCATCCTTGGTGGTCTTGAGCATACAGACAGATACCACATATATAGTTTTCATTCATGATCATCTCATGGTATTCACTTTGTAAGGGGGAGCATAGAATAAATTTTGAATCCGAGCTAGTCCATATGTTAGTTTCTGAATAATTCATTTGAGAACACCTTCTGTCAGTTCTCCATTTATCTGATCTATTCTCTTCCTTGGCATCAGTATCTGAATATTCCCTGGAACCATTTTCTGAATCTGAACAAATGACAAACTGATAGACATGTTCATTAATCTAAGCTGCCGAAATCAGAATTCTTTTCTTATAAGAAGTGGTAATGAACCTTGAATGGATTGCTGGTTTAAACTTAATGATCTTTAGAGACTAAAAACCAAACTCAATGAAGAAGGACTGTGGAATACTTTTAATAGTTCTTAACCAATTCGTGCATATCATGTTTAATTGAATCTTTCAGAATATGAATTTATCTAGACTCAGGTTAAATTGGTTGAGAAGACCTGAAAACATATATTGTTCTTAAACAACACCTTCTGAAAATCAAATGGGCGGCCATGTCAAAATGATGAATCATAAATGCTAAAGGCAGAGCAATGATAGAATGCATTGAGAAACTGGGTACTTCATCAATGAAATGGAGAAACAGTCATGTCATGAAGTGCTTCAAGTTATCTCTATTCAGAAAATTAAAAGGTTAGTTCCACTAAGTAACTAGGGGTACTGGCGTCTGATAAAAATGTACCCTTACGCAAAAAGGTGGACACTATACCTGAGACAGAATAATAGATCTTGGTGAGTAACTAGGGGTACTGGCGTCTGATAAACGTGTACTCTTATGTAAAAAGATAAGGTAATACTTGACTATTCTAAAGTAGTAAAGTAAAGAAATGTATGAAACTATCAATGCTCCTCTAAAGATTAATTCAGAACTATGGAGTTTATTTACTCTCAATACAAGTTCTGGTCTCTCCTAATGATATTTTGTTGCTTGGATAAATAAGATAGAGTAAGACAAAATCTGGCATGTCTCATGTGCTTCTGGTTCTTTACTATTAAGAGCACATACAGACTATTTCTCACAGAGTGAAGTGGCTAGTCTCTAACTTTCATACTCTTTAAATCACATAAGTTCAGGAATACACTATCTGCACTCTTATTTTAGAAAAATTTGTGCTTTATTTGCTTGGTTACTGAAAGCCTACTTAGTTTGTCAAATCAGATTTCTTTTTCACTGTAGTACTCTCCTTGATATCTTTCTATTATCCTTTCTGCTAATGGCAAAGGGGGAGAGATTTTGATGTTGATTAGTCTTTTGATGTTGATGGGGAGAGAGTTTGATGCTGAGAGATTCTTGCATTAAAGGGAGCCTTTTGCATTAGGAAGAAATATTGCATTTCTTGAATTTTGCTATGTGCATACTTTGTGCATATTACTGTGAGTATATTTCTTGATTCTTAAAAAAATCATGGTTGATTGTTGACATCAAAATGTAAATGTGTTGCCATCATCAAAAATGGGGAGAGGGTTATGGGAGCTTATGTGGGATAATGTGTCTCATGTCATGTCTCCTTTAACTGAATTCTCTGAATTTAATTTCCCATATTGTGTTGATAATTGGCAACAACACATTTTGTTTTTCAGCTCTTGGACTTTGATAATAATGACTTTCTGAAACTAGTCTTAGTATGACAACACTGTAAGCATTTCATAGTTTCATGTGCACGCATTTCATACTAAGGTCCATACATTTTTACAGTTCTGCGTATGAAGGTCAATGCATATCGCATGGTAAGTAGAGGCAAGGTTGGTGCATATCATCTCTTAGGTCTACCAAGGTCAGTGCATGTTTCTATAGAAGTGCACAACGGGTCGGTGCAGATCTTGTAGTGTGCATTTAAAGTCCGTGCATGTCTTGTATGATTTTATAAAAGATCGGTGCATGTTTCTATAGATGTGCGCATATAAGTCAGTGCACCTTTTGCAATCAGCACATAAGGTCGATGCTAGCTCCGTTTCATGCATACCCAAGGTTGGTGCTAGCTACGGTACATTCATACCCAAAGTCTGTGCTGGCCGCGTCTCATGCATACGTATGGTTGGTGGATGTTTTACCTTACGCGTATAAAGGTCAGTGCACCTTTTATCTCATGCATATAAAAGGTCGGTGCATGATTTACCTCACGCATGAAAGAGGTCGATGCATGTTTTGACGTATGCATATAAAGGTTGGTGCACCCTTTGCCTTGTGTATACAAGTCTGTGCATGTACTGTAGCACACTCAACTAAGGTCGGTGCACGTTACAATTTGTTGCATCTAATGTCTGTGCATGTTCATACATGTTGCATATAGAGGTCTGTACACGTTTTGCCAAATGCATAAAGGTCGGTGCATATCTCATTATGTCTGTGCACTTGTGAGTCTCGACACACGAATTCATATCGGGTCAGTGCATACATGTGAGTCCCGAACACATGCAGTCAAGTGAGGTCTATGCACACTAGGCATGTCTCGACACAAGCTGTTACATATAGTCTAAGCATATCAATGCAATGGTCGATGCTAGTGTGTCAAGCCTTGATATCAAGTCTGTGCATATTTCGTACTTATCCAATTTTTATGCTTATGAGCTGATTGATAAAATGCCTTTTATTTTTATTGGCAGGGACTCAAGTCACTAAAGGACCCAGGATCAAACACGTGACAGGCAGCATGCCTCACTTAAGTGGTAACGTGATCCTAAGATAATTAGTGACACGTGATCCAAGATGATTCTCCAATCAGATCTATCTGACACTTGAGCCTCGCAACTCCATTCATCTGACACGTGGAAAGAGCATTTGCATCTCCTGACACATGGAGCTTTACCAGAGCCTTGTCTACTAATTTTTTAGGCGGGAAACGTGTTTCCCACGTGCCCTATTCTCGCGAGGCTATATAAATGGACCAGATCTCTCAGCTCAGGTGTGCGAGAGATAAAAAAGAAAGGGAGAGCATAGAAGCAAAGAGAAGGAGTTAGAGATAGAAGACTGAGTGCTGAAAGCTGATAGTAGAAAGATGAAGAGCCTGCGGTGAAAGTCAAAAGGGAGTGCATTAAGTTGGATAGAAGGTCAGAGTGAGAAGAGAGCTTGTGAGAATCTGTCTTTGTCATTGACTCCTGGATGAAATCCAGAGTCAATCTGCTCCTAGAGTGCTACATTGTTTTCTCGTTTCATGCTTTTCATTTTATTTCCTAAATTCTCTTAAGCTGTGTATCAGCGGGCGAGGGTGAAACCTCGAACAGTGAAGCTGTAAGGCTCAGCGGTAGCAAAGCTATGGATCAGCGGTCTGGGATCAATTCCCCAAAGTTGTGGATCAGCGGTCTGTAGGGATTATATCCCCAAAGTTATGGATCAGCGGTCTGTAGGGATCTAATCCCCGAAGCTGTGGATCAGCGGATTGAAGCTGTGAATCAGCAGTAAGCCACACTCTATGTGAGTGTGGGGTGGATGTAGGTGAAAACTGAACCACCTAAAACCCTTTGTCTCTCGTGTGATTGATTTGTGCTCCAGTGTGTTTATAGCTTTTGTTTGCTCAATGTTTAGATGAATGCTTAGGAGCGTTTAAGATAAACATGCTTTCACTTGTTAAAATTGCCATCTGAGATTTTTGCTAAAGCTCTTCATCCAGTTGGTATATCAAAAGGGTGGGTTGGAAGGATAGGTTACGCTATCTGGAATTCCACCTCTTGCGTGAGGCTATCCTCTGCCATCGTACCATACCTGGATGTTTGGCTGACTATTAAGTGCAATTATCTGATTTCTCTTGATATTGTTGAAAATCATCTCTTACTGAATTTGAAGATTTTATTCTTACTATCTGACATTTTACAGTGAACTCTCTAGCTGTTATTGTGCACTGCACTTCGTGCATAACTGTTAGCGTGCTAATTTGTTCTGAAACTTATATCTCTTGATTGATTTACAGTGGTTAGTTTTTATTCCGCATTGTCTTTAACTGCTGTAGATTTTTTGTGGTAGATCTATTCACTCCCCCTCTAGATTTTAGTGTCCATCCATTCCAACATTTAGGTCCAAAAATATTCTTTTATTTGAAAAGGACTACTGTTCATCATGATTAAAATAAAAAAAAATAAACACACTATAAAAATTGATGTCTCTACAAAGAGATGCGGATTCTTGAAATTTGGATATAAAATAAATCATGAATTAACGTCCCTTCAACGAACATCAGTTAGCATAAATTTTATTTAATTATAGTTAATTCTAAAATTGGCGCCTCTCTAAGGAGACGTGAATTATTAAATTGTCGCCTACTTGCATGGATGCAGATTTGCTATCTCACGAGTTTATCGAGTTTTGACCCATACCGCGGGTCTTTTGGCACTACTATCTCACGGCCGAGATGGAGTCCCTATTTTCATGAGTTTTTCACGCTTACCCTCAATTATTGGAGATTGAATGACCCTCCGTCGGATATTCCTTCTGCAGGATTGGAAGTTCTTTCTCTAAGGTTTTCGTAAGTCTCTGCTAGCCTTGGATTCCCTCAAGGAAGCCGAGCTGGTTGTACCCTAAAAACCCTAGAACCCCTAAAAGTCATGTCACTCTAAAGAAACATGATGTCCCAGCCATCACGGATCACCCCGATGGGTCACAGTGAGGAAATATACTCTCTTCTATAATTGGCGACCTGATAGTCGACGCCAATTAGAATTAGCGTCTGTGACACTGACGCCAAGTCTGTTTGTGCCTACTAGTCATGATAATTAGCATTTATATGGTAGAAGCTATTTCTTGAATTCGCGGGGACTATAAAGATGCCATTTAACCCAGTTTCACGAATAGTCAGATTTCATGAGAGATTTATCAACGTGTTGTCCCTACATGTTCTTTAGTCCCTAAACTCCGTTATATCATGGATCTTCCCGTTTATCATCCACATTAGTTATGACATAATATTCCTTTCGGGAAATTCCTTGTCAATATTTTTGGAATATAACCCTTTGACTCTATATTGGCAATATATGCAGATTTTGAAATATTAAGGGCTGTGGGTCTACGACAACCAATGCCAGGGAGGACGGAAGTCTATTCTATAAACCATGGGAATTCTGGGTGTGGCATTGCACCAAAATCTGTGAATCTGTAAAATTCTGTTATATCTGTTATCTACAAATTCTGTTATTCTGTTATCCTGATAATTTAGATATTCTGCTAGACTAATTGTTTCTACTTATCATTATTGAAATTCTGATATATTCTGGCCAATTCTAAAGTTATGTTCATCTGGAGCACCTGTCCTTGTTTTATACTAATATTTCATCCTTGGTTCTGCATGGAAATTATTTTCCTTTCTCTTGAGCTTATATCTGCCCTTGGCTTTTGATGTTCGTTAATGATCACCTTTCTACTGGATCTAGTGTCATGTTATATCATTCATGCATTACATGCTCATGAACATTATTAATTGGCTAATCACTTATATCTTGCTTGATGAGAGATGTAATTCCTACTGAGCTTTTTACTCATCCAGCCAATTTTAACATTTTTCAGGTAATAATGACGAAGACGATCAAACTCTGCCATGGCCGGTCCCAAGCCCGGGTGAGAAAAGAGGAGGGTTTGTGTTAGGTCGACAGCCAGCAGTAAAATTTTGTCACATCTCCAACATGAATTCTGATCCAAATACATTATGTGCTAATGCTAGGGCGTTCCCCGTAAGCGACGCGTTACATCGGAACCCGGATGGAATGACAAGTGAGCAAGGGCCAGCTAGGGCGTTCCCCGTAAGCGACGCGTTACATCGGAACCCGGATGGAATGACAAGTGAGCAAGGGCTAGCTAGGGCGTCCCCCGTAAGCGACGCGCCGCAATGGCGCCCGATTGCGGTGTCAAATAGGCAAGGGTTCTCGTGTGGGGTTGGACGCACACGGGTAAAGAAGCAAGTCCAAAAACATAGGATCCGTCTAGCTACTTGGAATATAGGAACTTTAACGGGTAAGGGTTTAGAATTAGTTAAATTAATGAAGGACAGGAGGGTTAACATAGCTTGCCTACAAGAAACTAGGTGGAAAGGACATAAAGCTAAAGACATTGATGGGTATAAAATTTGGTATACGGGTAATAATAACTCTAGAAATGGTGTTGCTATAATAATAGATAAAAACTTAAAAGACAGAGTTGTGGAAGTAAATAGATTGGGGGATAGACTAATGGTAATTAAACTTATCTTAGGTGATGATATTTTGAATATAATTAGTGCATATGCACCTCAAGTAGGATTAGAAGAGAGCATTAAAAAGCAATTTTGGGAGGCTATTGATAGTTTGATCCAAAATATCCCTAGTGAAGAGAGAATCTTTATTGGAGGGGATCTTAATGGTCATGTGGGTATAGATAATAGAGGCTATGAGAGGATTCATGGAGGGCTTGGTTTTGGTAATAGGAATGATATGGGTAACACTATTCTTGATTTTGCTATGGCCTATGATCTAGCAATTATTAATACCTTCTTTAAGAAGCGGGACGAACACTTAATAACATACAAGAGTGGAACACATATAAGTCAAATTGACTATTTTCTCATTAGGAAGGTCGATAGAGTTTTATGTAAAGATTGTAAAGTTATTCCTGGTGAGAGTCTAGCCCCTCAACATAGATTGTTAGTAATGGATGTCACTATCCCTAAATTCAAAAGAAAGATCATTATAAATAATTATTCCAAGATTAAATGGTGGAATTTAAAAGGTAAAAGTTTAGAAACATTTAAAAATCATCTATTAAAGGAAAATATTTAGAATTTAGAACAAGAAACTAATGTAATGTGGAATAATGTTACAAATTGTATAACGAGGGTTGCAAAATAACTCTTAGGCGAATCTAAAGGTAAAAAGAACTTAGAAAAAGAGACTTGGTGGTGGAGTGAGGAAATTCAAAATACCATTAAAGTAAAAAAGGAATGCTTTAAAGTTTGGCAAGCTAACAAAAATGCTCAAACCCTAGAAGCTTATAAAATCGCTAAAAAGAGAGCTAAGAAAATAGTCAGCGAAGCCAAATCAAAGGCATTTGAAGATTTATATAATAAATTAGGAACCCGAGAGGGTGAAAAGAACATATTTAAACTAGCTAAATTAAGAGAAAGGAAAACTAGAGATTTAGATCATGTTCGGTGCATTAAAGGTGAAGATCAAAGGGTTTTAACTAAGGATCTTGAGATTAAAGGGAGGTGGCATAGCTATTTTCAGAAGTTACTTAATGGAGATTCCGTCAAGGATTTATCTTTAGAAGGTACCCAAGAGTCCACAATATTTGATAAATATCAATATTTCAGGTGTATTAAGATGTCAGAAGTGGAGGATGCTTTAAGGAAAATGAAAGTGGGCAAGGCCTTAGGACTAGATGGCTTACCTATTGAAGTATGGAAAGGCCTAGGAAATATTGGTATTCAGTGGCTAACTAAATTCTTTAATAAAATTTTAAAGGAACGAAGAATGCCAGAAGTTTGGAGAAAAAATGTTGTAGTTCCTTTCTATAAAAATAAAGGAGATATTCAAAGTTGTAATAATTATCGTGGAATTAAGCTTATGAGTCATACTATGAAACTTTGGGAAAGAGTAATTGATAAACGCCTCCGTGGTATGACTACTGTGTCGGAAAATCAGTTTGATTTTATGCCAAATAGATCTACTACAGAAGCTATTTTCTTGCTACGGCAGCTAATGGAGAAGTATAGAGAGATGAGAAAAGATTTGTATATAGTTTTTCTTGATTTAGAGAAGGCGTACGATCGAGTACCGAGAGAATTGATTTGGTGGACATTAAGAAAGAAAGGAATCTCTCAAGGATATGTTGATTTGATTAAGGATATGTACGACGGTGCTATTACTAGTGTTCGAACTATTGCTGGGGAGACTGGTGAATTTCCCGTTTCTATAGGTTTGCATCAAGGTTCTGCACTAAGTCCGTATCTCTTTGCCTTAGTTATGGATGAAGTAACTAAACACTTGCATGATGATATCCCTTGGTGTATGCTATTTGCAGACGATATTGTTTTAATTGATGAGAGTATTGATGCTCTAAATGCTAAGTTAGAGCGTTGGAGACTTGCCTTGGAGTCTAAATGTTTTAAAATTAGTAGGAGCAAGTCAGAATTTATGCACTGTAATTTTAGTAATGGGAGTGTGGTTCAGGAAGACATGGTTCTAATTGACGGACATAACATTCCGAAGAGTAGTAGCTTTCGATACTTAGGGTCTATCATACAAGAGAATGGGGAGATTTATGATGACGTTACACATAGGATTAAGGCAGGCTGGTTAAGATGGAGAAGTGCATCAGGTGTCCTTTGTGATCGTCGTATGCCTGTGAAACTCAAAGGGAGGTTTTATAGAACGGCTGTGAGACCTGCTCTGTTATATGGTACCGAGTGTTGGGCAGTACGAAAGGAACACATCCACAAAATGTGTGTAGCAGAGATGAGGATGTTGAGATGGATGTGTGGCAAGACTAAGAAAGACAAGATTAGGAATGAGCGCATCCGTAAGGACTTAGGGATAGCTCCAATTGATAGTAAAATGAGAGAAAATAGACTCAGGTGGTTTGGACATGTGTTTCGTCGCCCTAACTCAGCGCCGGTTAAAAGATGTGATCAAATCTTAGTGGATGCTAGCAAAAGAGCTCGAGGAAGGCCTAAAATGAGATGGTGCGATGTTATTAGGAAGGACATTAGTTCCTTGAGTTTAAATATGAATATTGCACTTGATAGAAATCTTTGGCGGAACAGGATTCATGTAGCCGACCCCAATTAATTGGGATAAGGCTCTGATGATGATGATGATGAATGACGAAGACGATCAATTAGACGGGGAAGGGCAAGAGTGATGAGTGCTCTGGAGAATCGAGTCGGTGCCTTTTATTTTCTTGAGTCTTGTCATGTCATTGAGTCTTTTTCTTTTACTTATGTAAGTTGAGTCGAGATATGTAATTTTGACATTTCATTATTAGTAAGAATTTTATTTTTGTCAATATTGTCTAGCCTAATATTTATGTCTTATCGTTTGCTCTGATTATTCACGATTGTTTGCTGCCACGTTCCGAGCAATGCGTTCCGCTGCCATCGGTTCGGGACGTGACATAAGTAGTATCAGAGCCTAGGTTTATTAAACCCTAGGTCTTGACTAAAGGTTGCCATAAGTTATAGGTTCATTCCTGTTGTCACCCGGTGAGATTGGGTAGAACCATGGGTTAAGTACTAATATATATATATTAACCCTAATAATAATATTGACTTATAAGAAATGGCTTAACAACTTCCATGTGGATAAATTATTAATCTTGTATAATTTATTTTGTAGGGTTAGATAGCTAGAAATGGTGGCTGAGCGAGCGCAATGGCAGGAGATGCAAAGGATGGTTCAGGGTTTAACCTAGGTGATGCGGGACGGATGATGACCGGGCTAAGACGTACGACGGACTCGATGTACGGCCAGCACTAACACACTAAAGGCAAGCCAGGCGGCTGACCACCGTGGCGTTCTCTGGGTGGAGACGTCTCTTAACAGCAACACTAGGTAGCCCGACGATCGTCCCTTGCGAGGGAAACGTGGGGATCGCGGCGGTTAAGGAACCACCGTCGCCTAAGGTGGTGCAGTCCGAGCTTAGTGCTCGATTGGAGCTAAGGAACGGGCGCTCTCAACTCAGAATCACTGTGATTTGTAGCTAGCTAACAGACCTATTCTCACAAACGCAGCATATATGATAATATACTAAACCAGCAACGTGAGAGAGGAACGAAGCGCATACCTCCACGACTAGGTGTGGGGAAGAATTCCCGGCCGAATCTAAACAACCCCGATACACACAAGTGTTAAGTTTATAATTTCAGAACTTAATGCCCACTCCACGCAGGGAGGTAAAGGGTTACAAACACTAAATTTAGGGTTGTTGGAACCCGGGTTGACGGGCCACACTCGCAGGAGGCGAGGGACACAAGTCGGAGCCGATCAGGTGAGCCAAATGGAAGCCGACTTGGTTCTGCCCGCGCTGGTCACCCCGCGCAGCAAACTTGCGGAGGCCGGTACACCAAGATCCGATGGCGGATCGGAGCGCTGTTTGTTGGAGAACGTCGGTGACAGGACGTAGTTTGTCCACTCCGAAGGGCGTGAAAAGATTATTCCAGATCCTGGCGCAGCAGTGACTGAACTGAGCTTCTGGTTTTGTGCACTCAGAACTGCACAGTAAGACACTTAATTAAGGGAAAAATTGGTTGCCGATGTCGGATCGAGGCGCCGTTTGTGGTAGCTCATTGGTGACGTCCAGAGGAAGAAGTACTCCAAAGATCTCGCATAGATCTAGACAGGATGAGGCGGGGCAGACTCTGGAAGTCGGCTCTAGTTATGAGTCAGGTCTGCACAGATCAGCTCGCGCGATCCCACGAGAATCGTTGCCAGGATCAACACAGATCTCGGATCGAGACGATATCAGCGGCAGCGCGAAGAGGACTCAAAATCCTACAACCACTTCGAAAGGCAGCTCCAGAAGGCTTGACAGGAGATCTGGGGAAATTCATAATCAGGAAACTCTAGATCTGGATAGCAGGCTGAGGCAGATCTATGCGCCGTCACGAAACGAATTACTGCGGGCGATCTAGAACTCCGATCGACGCAAAACCACCTCTCAAATCTTTCTGACTCGATGAAGTATCGCTGAGAATTTTGGGGGAAGCAGATGATAAGAGGATGGGGAGGATATGGGGGTGAGTCACATGCCCACGATCAGTCCCGTCATAGGACTGGGCAGGGTATCACACCCAAGGGGGAAACAAGAGAATGACTCTCTAATTGTAAATTTCTCTCACAAAAACTTCATTAACCTTTGCACTAACATAATACAAGTGTTTATATAGTGGTTTGGCAAGGGGAGGGGGCTGGGGAGTTTGATGGAACAAGGGGAAGGGGAGGGGGCTGCGCCCCTTTGACTAAGAGAGGGAGAGAGGGGGACAAGGGAACACTACACTTGCCTAACTTTCACCTACCTTTGAATTTCATAGGGAAGGGGGGTAGGTGGCAGCCATACTTTTGGACCATCAGCCATTTTTCATGTTCCCATGTGGTAAATGGGGGAGGGAAGAAAAGAAAACAAAATAACTAGCCTAATACTTCCAAAGAAGGGGGCGCCCCCTTCATGGGCCAAGTTTGGTCCATGGCCACCCTTAAGCCCATTCCATTATGTATGGCTTATGGCCTTTCCCATCTAGATGGCCCATGAAGGAAGGAAGCCCAATTGGGCCTTACATGGTTTATGGATCCATCATAATGGTCCAAGGCCACTCCTCCTTAATGGATGCTAAAGGGCTTTACACCAAATGGCCTTATAAGAGCCTTACAATCAGCCCAAAATGAAAACCCAAGTAAACATACATATTACAAGCCCAAATTCAATGTAAACAAAGGCTAAAAGTATCCAAACTCAAGCAAAACTATCTCCATTTCAAAGGAAAGGCGATATAGTCCGATTGGTGCTCCACGTATGGTACCGTCGGCTCGCCGGTTCGTGCTACTCGCTCGTTCCGATGTCCGCACCAATTCTCCCCGGATGCGAGGAACTCGACCCCGTCGAGTAAGGGTCCCGAAGCTTGAACTCTCCGCATGTGATCAAGGCATTGTTCATCATGGGGCATCCTAGCCAACGCACTAAGAGGTGTTGGTAGGCTCCATTCCTTGTGATGATCACCTGCTCATCCAGTATAAAATCTATATGCTTACGTTGAGACTGGAAGAGGTGGACTCTCGGGTGGTGTGTCACTCACAATAGAAGGATAAAGCCCGAAACTCACTAGGGATCACCGCGGGTTCTGATATGCTACCAGATTAGAAACATGGAACGTCGAGCTGACACCATAGTCATCCGGTAGTTCAATAACGTATGCATTTGAACCCACTTGTCTCGTGACTCGGGAAGGGCGGGTATCGCAGGCCTAGAGTTACTTTACGGCCCCAAGAGGAGACCGTTCAGGTATGACCCTGATCATGACGTACTCTCCCTTGTGAACTCACGGACATGTAGCATGCATCAGCTAATTCCTAATACGTGCATGCTGGCCTTTTGATTGGGACACGACTTAATGCAAACTCCATATGCATGAAAGAAAAACAAACTGCAAAAACAAACAGACACACACGTGACCTTAGACAAACCTATGGTTAGTGCAACCCAAACATATGCAAGGTGGGCCAGGACACCCGAATGTGTGCCATGCATACACTAGATGCAACCAAAGGTAGGTAGGATTATGGACTCCGAGACACCCAAAAAGACACCATGCATGCAAGGACTTCCTATCATATGTGGGTGTGGGTGGGCTAAGAGGTTCATCACCACTACATGTAGGTAAGGCATGCCATGCTTCCCAATAATCGGACCTATTGCTATGTGGAGTTTGATTGACCCGAGTGGGAAGAGAGTGGTAGGGGACTTCCTTGACAAAGTAGAAGGGAAGTGGTGGATCACGAGGCCCACTAGAAAAAGGGTAAAATGGGTCAAAGAATGTGTGACCCCATGAGATGGACTCCCAGATGTCACGGTCCCAATTGTGAAATTCTTGGAGGTGTGGGTTGTCACCTTCATCCGTTATGGTAGATGGGACGGTGGTCTCATAGAGTAGATATGGGTCCTCCCCCGGGACGGCAATACCGTAAGAGGGGTCCAATGCAAGCTCATCGAGAACGGGGAAGAGCAACAGAATCTCGGTGGTGATAGGACCCAAGGTGTATAACGAGGTAATAGACCCCAAAGATGGGAGCATAAAGCTATGGGTATAGGGTTGGTTAGACCCTAAGGCCAATGTATATGTCAACTCCCTTTGACATTCTAAACTCTTTAATAGATCCTTTACACATTCTATGAAGCAAAAGGACTTGAAAGTGGTGTGATAGGAGTTAATGGAGACTATTGGGAGTATTGGCTCCCATGGTGGAGAGTAAGGTGGGGTAGGGACCAAGCCAGTCCTAGCCAGCTAAGAAGTGGTTTGGCTACGAGTAGCTTTCCCGTTAAAAACATAGGTAGCTCTGGTTGAAGTGGCTCCAAATATGATGGCTCCGGATGAAGTTCGAAAGGAGAGGATGGCAATGGAGCACTCACGGGTGATGAAGGAGGGGTCTCCAAGATGGGGAGAGGGCTTAGGGACTCCTTAGATGGGGCTGGGTAAGGGCTACGGGCTATGGCCTCCCAAGGCTCGGGTATGGCTATAACCGATCTTGGAGGTGGGCAAAGGGAGATCAACGATTCAATATAAGTACATCTCCTATCCACCCGATCCAAAATCATTTGCACAAGTTCGGCAACGGTGTGGGTTGGAGTAGGGAGATCATGGTGGACTCACCCATAGTCACTCGGCCTAGGCTTGGGTATTGGCTCATCTATGTGTGGGGGTCTTTGATTCCGACTTGGACCCACTTGGTTGGAAGTGAGTGGGTGGGGTCGGTTGGAGGTGACAGGTTGAGGAACGTAGACCTTCCTAAGCTCTCTCTTTATGTCCCACCATGACTAGATGGGCCATTGCCTCCTAACCTCTCTTAAACGTTCAATGTAGTCCCACTTTTCTGCGGCCTCATGAAGAAGCCGTTCTTTGGCGAAAGAGAATTGCATCGCCTCGGACATAGTATAGCACTCAAAATATGCGTCCATGGCGGCTTCCCACTTGAGGTAGTCACTCAGGACCTTGGTTCTATAGAAGTCCGAGGCTTCGGGCCCACGGATGTGGTGGGGTTGGATTACCCATCCTTGGTAGTGTCGCCACCATTCATATGAACTAGGCGTTTGGGAAGCCATGGGACTCGGGGAGCTAATGGATGGCCATGCCGACACTTGGACACGACCCTAGACACGACCCAAAAATATGATGTAAAGTTTAAATGAGACTCAACTAAACACCGAGACACGACTATGTTGAAATGAACTAACTAGGAACCTAGACTTAAATCAAGACTCGGTACGTGGCGGAGTTAATCGATCCGAAGATCACTCGCGCAAGTATGTGGCCTTCCCGATAGGCGTAGCCTAACGTTCGGATAACACCTTTTGATATACCGATTAATGGTATGAAAATGTGACACTTAGACCGACTTAGACTTAGACTCGACTTAAATGACTCTTTTTTTATTTTAAACACCCTAGACTCAAACAACGCTCTGATACCAATTTGATGCGTGACAGATGACGACCGGGCTAAGACGTACGACGGACTCGATGTGCGGCCAGCACTAACACACTAAAGGCAAGCCAGGCGGCTGACCACCGTGGCGTTCTCCGGGTGGAGACGTCTCTCAATAGCAACACTAGGTAGCCCGCCGATCTTCCTTTGCGAGGGAAACGTGGGGATCGCAACGGTTAAGGAACCATCGTCGCCTAGGGTGGTGCAATCCGAGCTCGGTGCTCGACTGGAGCTAAGGAACGGGCGCTCTCAACTCACAATCATGGTGATTTGTAGCTAGCTAACGGCCCTATTCTCACAAACGCAGCATATATGATAATATACTAAACCAACAATGTGAGAGAGGAACGAAGCACATACCTCCATGACTAGGCGTGGGGAAGAATTCCCGATCGAATCCAAACAACCCCGATACACACAAGTGTTAAGTTTACAATTTCAAAACTTAATGCCCACTCCACGCAGAGAGGTAAAGGGTTACAAGCACTAAATTTGGGGTTGCGGGAACCTGGGTTGACGGGCCACACTCACAGGAGGCGAGGGACGCGAGTCGGAGCCGATCAGGTGAGCCGAATGGAAGCCGACTCGGTTCTGCCCGTGCTGGTCACCCTGCGCAGAAAACTTGCGGAGGCCGGTACGCCATGATCCGATGGCGGATCGAAGCGCCGTTTGTTGGAGAACGTCGGCGACAGGACGTAGTTTGTCCACTCCGAAGGGCGATGACATATTCTTTCAGGTCTGGGCACAACAGCGACTAAACTGAGCTTTTGGTTTTGTGCACTCAGAACTGCACAGTAAGAGAATTAATTAAGGAAAAATTGGTTGCCAATGTTGGATCGAGGCGCCGTTTGTGAGAGCTCGTTGGTGACGTCCAGAGGAAGAAGTACTCCAAACATCTCGCACAGATCTAGATGGGATGAGGCAGGGCAGACTCTGGAAGTCGGCTCTGGTTCTGAGTCAGGTCTGCACAGATCAGTTCGAGCGATCCCACGAGAATCGTCGCCACAATCAGCACAGATCTCGGATCGAGACGAGATCAGCGACAGCGCGAAGAGGACTAAAAATCCTACAACCACTCCAAAAGGGAGCTCCAGAAGGCTTGAGAGGAGATCTGGGGAAATTCATAATCAGGAAACTCCAGATCTGGACAGCAGGCTGAGGCAAATCTGTGCGCCGTCACGAAACGAATTACTGCGGGCGATCTAGAACCCCGATCGACATGAAACCACCTCTCAAATCTTCCTGACTCGATTAAGTATCACTGAGAATTTTGGCAGAAGCAGATGATAAGAGGATGGGGAGGATATGGGGGTGAGTCACACGCCCAAGATCGGTCCCGTCACAGGACTGGGCAGGGTATCACACCCAAGGGGGAAACAAGAGAATCACTATCTAATTGCAAATTTCTCTCAAAAAAACTTCATTAACCTTTGCACTAACATAATACAAGTGTTTATATAGTGGTTTGGCAAGGGGAGGGGGCTGGGGAGTTCGATGGAACAATGGGAAGGGGAGGGGGCTGCACCCCTTTGACTAAGAGAGGGAGAGAGGGGGACAAGGGAACACTAGACTTGCCTAACTTTCACCTACCTTTGAATTTCAAAGGGAAGGGGGGTAGGTGGCAGCCATACTTTTGGACCAGCAGCCATTTTTCATGTTCCCATGTGGTAAATGGGGGAGGGAAGAAAATAAAATAAAATAACTAGCCTAATACTTCCAAAGAAGGGGGCGCCCCTTCATGGGCCAAGAATGGGCCAAATTTGTCCATGGCCACCCCTTAAGCCCATTCCATTATGTATGGCTTATGGCCTTTCCCATCTAGATGGCCCATGAAGGAAGGAAGCCCAATTGGGCCTTACATTGTTTATGGATCCATCATAATGGTCCAAGGCCACTCCTCCTTAATGGCTGCTAAAGGGCTTTACACCAAATGGCCTTATAAGGGCCTTACAATCAGCCCAAAATGAAAACCCAAGTAAACATACATATTACAAGCCCAAATTCAATGTAAACAAAGGCTAAAAGTATCCAAACGCATGCCAAACTATCTCCATTTCAAAGGAAAGCCGATGTAGTCCGATTAGTGCTCTGCGTATGGTACCGTCGGCTCACCAGTTCGTGCTACTCGCTCGTTCCGGTGTCCGCACCACTAGGCTCTTCAACAAGTAGCCCAAGGTGGAGCAAATTGTGGAGCCGGAGAATTGCATCGTGAGTTCCGGAGTCTCAATCCCCCTAGGTTTAGTGGAACTCCTGATCCCGATATGGCAGAGGATTGGACTAAGGAGATGGAAATAATTTTTTGGGTAATGCAATGTTCGGACAAAGATAAGGTCCTTTTAGCAACATTCCAATTAGCGAAAGATGCAAGGGTTTGGTGGGAGTCTGTGGAAGCAGCCTTGCCGAATGATCAGGTAGCATGGGCGGAATTTTTAGAGCACTTTAATGAGAAGTATTTCTCGGAAAGAGTTTGGGAAAGAAAGGCAGGAGAATTTGCCTCACTTAAGCAATGGAGTATGTACATAGCAGAATATGAAGCCCAATTTTCTAGATTGTCCCGATATGCGCCTCATTTAATATTAACAGATAAGATGAAGGCCAAGCGATTTTTGAATGGATTGAGATTGCAATACATACCTCAATTGGCACCAATGGATATTCAATCGTATGCTGAGATAGTTAAGAGAGCTCAGTTATTGGAAGATGCCATGGAATTGTCTGATAAAATTAAGGCGAGAATGGAAAAGAAGAAGTTTGGAAATGGCAACAAGGGGCCTAATGTTGAGGATGGCGATCCAAATGGCAAAAAGCAAAAGGAGGAAAAGTGCAAGCATTGTTGGAATGATGGTCACAAATCTGAGAAGTGTTGCTGGAAGAACGGAGCTTGTTTTTGCTGTGGATGTCAGGAGCATAAGGTAGCCGACTGTCCTCTTCCCAAAGACCAACCACAGCAGACAAAGGATCATAAGGAAGCGTGGCGTCAAGGACGATTGCAAGCAATAAGGTGAGTCGAGCCTGCTAACGATGATGAAGTAGCTAGAGGTACCTTTTAACCGTAGCCTAGCTTTCCTTCCTTAGATTGTAGATTGTGTTGCAAGCATGCTTATATGATCTTGTTGATGATTAAGAATAGGATTAGATACCCCCACTATTATTTTGGAAATGAATTTCATGTGAATTTGGGGAACACATTCTTTTTAAGTGGGGGAGGCTGTAACACCCCAATGAATTAAAGGAAAGTAAAATCTATAGGAAAAAATTGAAATGATAAATTTTATAAATATATATATATAAACCCAACCCAATTAATATTAAGACAAAAAGGGCCTTAACCTCAAAATGGACCTTTAACTATTATCTCTAGATATAGATAATGGGCTTTAAAGAAAACTAAAGGCTTTTGGGCCTTAAAAGGGCTATGTCTAACACATATGATGGGTTATATATATATATTCATTCATTCTGTTATTTTGTTATTCTGGTATTCTATTCATTCTGTTCATTCTGATAATTTAGATATTCTGCTAGATTGATTATTTCTGCTTATCATTATTGAAATTCTGACATATTCTAGCCAATTCTGAAGTTATGTTCATCTGGAGCATCTATCCTTGTTTTATACTGATATCTCGTCCTTGGTTCTACATGGAAATTATTTTCCTTTCTCTTGAGCTTATATCTGCCCTTGACTTTTGATGTTCGTTAATGATCACCTTTCTGCTCGATCTAGTGTCATGTTATATCCTTCATGCATTACATGCTCATGAACATGATTAATTGGCTAATCACTTATATCCTGCTTGATGAGAGATGTAATTCCTACTGAGCTTTTCACTCATCCAGCCTATTTTAACATTTTTCAGGTAATAATGATGAAGATGATAAATCAGACGGGGAAGGCAAGAGTGATGAGTGCTCTAGAGAATCGAGTCGGTGTCTTTTATTTTCTTGAGTCTTGTCATGTCATTGAGTCTTTTTCTTTTACTTATGTAAGTTGAGTCGAGATATGTAATTTTGACATTTGATTATTAATAAGAATTATATTTTTGTCAATATTGTCTAGCCTGGTATTTGTGTCTTATGGTTTGCTCTAATTATTCATGATTGTTCGCTGCCACGTTCCAAGCAATGCATTCCGTTGCTATCGGTTCAGGACGTGACACAAGCGTTCGTGACCACCCTGGTCCAGGGCGCTCAAGCCTGGTTCCGAGCACTCGCCCCCGGAAGCATCCTCAACTTCAGAAAGTTCGAGCGATTGTTCAAGGAAAGCTTCACCGGCAGCGGCCCTCCGAAGTCAATTGCGGGGCTGTTGGCGCTAAAGCAGGCACAGGGGGGAAAGCTGCAGGCTTATATCAACCGATTTAAGTCATAATCCCTGCGCATCCCATGCCTGGACGTCGCCTCGGCCATCACCGCATTGACCGGAGGCACTGAACACGAAAACCTTCGGCGAGAATTGGTACTCCATCCTACCTCCTCTCTAGCCAATCTGGTGACCCTGGCTCTGCGCCACGTAGAGTGCGAGGAAGTCCTCAATGCTTGCCGAGATCTAGCAAGCTCGGGACGAGATGGAGATAAAAAATAACCGTCCGAGCAAGTCTCGGCCTAAGGGAATAGGAGGAACCGAGAAGGAAATCGTAGAGAGCCTCCCTGCAAGTTCGAGCAGTATAGTCCTTTGTCCACTACTATCTACGAGTTCTATCAAGAAATCAAGGACTCAGGTTTTCTTCACCGGCCCGAGCCATTAAAGGCTGACCCCCGATGCCGTTGTCGCCGAAAGCACTACCAGTTCCACAACGACCATGGCCACCACACTGGGGATTGTCAGCACCTCAAGGATGATATCGAAAGTCTTATCTGCCAAGGGCACCTTTCCCAGTACATAGCCGAGTGATAGGAGGATCGCGGGGTCCCCCCAAATGAGATCGACAACTGTCCCCGCGGGGTCCACATGAACGTCATTTCAGGGGGATCCGCCTCTGGAGGGGACAACAGTCGAGGGAGAAAGCATCACGCCGAGCGAGCCAGTTGGGCTTCTGAGCCCCCTAGAACCTCACCGGCAAGTAAGCAGTAGGCCCTGGTGTTCTTCGACCAAGACCTGGAAGGGGTAGCCACCCCGCATGATGATGCCCTTGTAATCTCAGCTACTATAAACCATTGTAACGTAGATCGGATTCTAGTTGACAATGGTAGCGCCCTTGTTGTTTTCGCGTACGGATGTTTCTTGAAAAAGGGTGAAAACCCATCTAAGCTACGCACGATTCGAACCCCTCTCTTTGGGTTCAATGGCCTTGTGACCTATCCCGAGGGAGCCCTGAGCCTGCATGTTACTCTTGGTACCCCTCCTACAACTGTCACGTTTATGGCAAACTTCGTGCTGATTAAGGGGATGACGGCCTATAATGCCATCTTTGACTGAGGTATCCTCGGTCAAACAAAGGCAGTGCCCTCCACCTACCAACAAAAATTGAAGTTTCCCACCAAATACGGTATTGGGGAAGTCCGAGGTAACCAAGCAACAACTAGAAGGTGCTATGCAATCTCGGTTGAAGCCATAAGGCCAGAGGGAAAAAGAAAGAAGTCGAGGAAGTTGTGGACAAGATGATGGTAGGGAAACCTGGCGGGCAGCTATTGTCAATCTTTCTAAAAGATGACCTGGTTCTCGAAGTGAAAATTGAGGCAGATTAACCGCCCGATGTACAAAAGCAATACAAAAACTTCCTTTCTGAGTACCTTCAACACTTCGCATGGTCTGATGAGGTTCTCCCTGGAATACCCGAAGAGGTGGTAATGAATAAACTCAACCTCGACCCATCGGTGAGACCCGTCCAACAGCGGAGAAGAAGGCATGCCCCAGAGAAATAGGCGATCATTAAAGAGCAGATTAACAAGGGGAAGAAAATCGGGCTATTTCATCCGGTCCTTTACCCGACGTGGCTTGCCAAAGTCGTCCTGGTACCAAAAGCTACAGGCAAGTGGCGGATGTGTATGAACTTCACCGACTTCAACAAAGCCACTCTAAATGACTACTACCCATTACCGAGCATCGATCAACTGGTCAATTTAACCTCCGGCAAGAGGCTGATCAATCACATTTTTGAAGACCAGATTGGGCGGAACGTTGAGGCCTATATTAACGATATGCTCGTCAAGACACCCCAGGCCAAGGACCCTTTCGCCAACCTGGCTGAGACCTTCAACACTCTCCAGAGGTATAACATGAAGCTCAACCCAGCTAAGTGTGCCTTTGGGGTTAGATCCAGGAAGTTCCTTGGATTCTTAGTGACTCAACATGGGATCGAGGCCAACCTCGACAAGGTCCAGGCCATCCTGGACATGTGGCTACCCGCTTGTGTCAAGGACATCCAGCGCCTGACTAAACGAATTACTGCACTCAACCAATTCCTGTCCCGAGCGGCGGAATGATGCTTGCCCTTTTTCAAATTGCTAAGAGGGCCCAAGTTGGCGTCTGCCACCTTCGCTTGTGATAATGAGTGCCAGAAGGCGTTCAATGAGCTAATAGAATTCCTGGCTTCACCTCTAGTGATATCTAAGCTAGTTCTTGGAGAGGCACTATACCTCTATCTCTCGGCGACTCCCTCCACAATAAGCTCGGTCCTAGTTCAAGATGATGGAGGCATAAAGAAGCTGATATATTATGTCAGCAAGGTGCTCCTCGAAGTCGAAAGAAGGTACCCCGCAACCGAGAAACTCGTGCTAGCGTTGGTAACCTCAGCTAAGCACCTCCGGCCCTATTTCCAAGGACATTCCATCATGGTGCTGACTAGCGGGCCCATTAAGAAGAGTTTGGCTCACCCTGAAGCTTCAGGTCGCCTCGTCAAGTGGGCCATACTGCTCGAGGCCTACGACATCTCATACTACCCCCTCATGGCCATCAAGGGACAAGCCCTTGCACACTTCATTGCAGAGAGCACTCTCCCAATTGAGGAGACATCCCTGCCAACGTCTGGCCCCACCAGGGACCTATTCGTTGACAGGTCCTCCAACTCGGTCGTCTACGGTGCCTGTATCTTCCTCAGATCCCCAGAAGGTGCAGAACTACAATACGCCCTGAAATTTAGCTTCCCGACGTCCAAAAACGTCTCTGAGTATGAGGCTCTCATCTCTGGAGCCAGGATGGCCCGGCACCTGGGAGCTGAGTGAGTCATAAGTCATACGGACTCCCAACTAGTCACCAGTCAGATCAACGTGGACTACGAAGCTCAGGAGACGCAAATGATCAAGTACCTTCAGCAGGTGACGGGAATAGCCCAACTGTTCGTGTCACGCCCCGAACCGATAGTAGTGGAGCGCATGCTGCTCGGAACGTGGCAGATAAGCAGTCGTGTTAATCAGAGCATAGCCATAAGACAAGATATAATTGAACCAAAATATAATTTCAGTTCAAATATAAGTTTATTACAATTTTGACTCCAAATAAAGGACTCAATAAAAGAAAATTACAATAGACTCCCAAACTAGACTCGACATAAGACAAAAGACAACAAGACTAGGAGGTTCATCTAGATTTGTCGGAGCTCTCTTCACTCACTCCCTTGCCCATCTTGATCGTTCTCGCCATCACTATTATCATTACTTGAAAAACATTGGAAAACACTAGGTGAGTGAACGCTAAGTAGGTCTTATATCTCGAGCTCCAAGCTAGCTTTAAGTAATTAACAATTTAACATGAATATGCAGATCATGCAAGGTATCATAATCAAGAACTATAATGGCACGAGATAGATAAATAATTTAGAGACCATTTCCAGAACTATAAAGGGAAGTAGACATGATAATAGATAATTGCAAAGTCATTCAAGAGGAGACAATAACAAGCTTTTCAATAAGGCACTCGCTGTCATAAGAGCATGACATGTAACTATCAATTTATAAGGTTGGCCATATACATTTAGGAGTTCAAACAATCATATAATGAGCATGAAAATCACTTGTGGAATGTCATAGATCAATCTTGCTTTTGGTTGGTGCAATACCACACCCGATCAATCATGATATCGGCACATGTTTGGACTTTGCCTCGCCCATGGGATTAGATCCGGACCCTGTCACTTTTCTATCTAGCATTGAGTATCAATATTTGGACCCATAGCCCCTTTTATGTTCTAGACAAATACCACTTCAATTAATGGCCAAAGGGTTCCAAGGATCAAGCTTGTAGGAACATTAGGGTAGATTTCATGAAGCATAAAGTTCAAGGACAGAACTTATAGTAGGATGATATACCAATAAGCCATACACAAACCATGACAATCTAGAAATCTGGGTAATTGGCGTCCACTCAGACAGCCATCAATTTCAGAAATAGCGTCCACTATGGTGGTCGCTCATTCTTGTGAACCATACAGGCATGAGGAATTAGCGTCCATCTCACAGCCGCTAAATTAGTAATCTGTGCCCACTGGCTGGTTGCCAATTCCTTTTGGCGTCCAAGTCATGGTCGCAGTTTCCAGACAGAAATAGACTTCTCAAAAGAGGCCAGAAACAGCGCTCTAAGAGGGCTAGAACGTCATGTTTCTTCAGAGTGACATGACTAGCAGGGCTCTAGGGTTTTTAGGGTACAACCAGCTTAGCTGTCTTGAGGGAATCCAAGGCTAGTGTAGACTTACAGAGGTCTCAATGAAGAAAGTACAAGTCTGAAGGAAGAAATATCCCACGGAGGGTCCAATCATCACCAAGAGTTAGTGTGTAACCGGTAGAAAGCAAAACAGGGACCAAGTCTCGGATATGAGACAGTGGTGCCAAAGATCCAGCGGTCTAGGATCAAAAACACGCGAAGAAACTCTCATAGAAAATGGCGTCCTGATAGTGGCCGTCTATTCAAATTGGCGCCCACTGTCTGGTCGTCCATTCATGATTTTCCAGAATTAACTTAATTAATCAGAGAAATAGCGACTCTTCGGAGAGGCGTAGTATCATTAATCTGCGCCTTGGAGTATGGTGCCAATTCTTTTACTTATTTCTTTACCTATATACATTTTTCAAAAAATACAGGAAATGGCACCTTTTCAAAGGGGCGCAGGTTCTTTAATAAGCGTCAAAGTCATGTCCTTTAATTGTATAAATAATTTCTTTTAATTATCAAATTTTAAGAAATAGCGCCTGTTTGCACGGGCGCAGGTTAAAATAGGCGACAGTGTTCTTGTCGCACATTCATTTTTAACGTTTTATGCCGCAACACATCGCCTGATGCGTCTACAAACTCAACATAATTTAATCTCGTTCGTTTACTGTTCATTAGAGGATGAACAATGTCACTTTCAATCTAAGAGGCTTTTTGGAAAACAGAAGGCATGACAGTGAAGAGAAAATTACAGGGATTCCATATATATGCATCACATGATTTTTAGGTACATGGTTCCATAGATAAACAATTTTAAAGGTGCTATAATTATTAATTATCTAAAATATTTAGCGACAAGGTGTTAGCCGCAAATTGAATTTGCGACCATGGCACTATCGCAGTTTACTGAATTAGCGGCCATGATATGGTCGCTAATTCCTTTTTATGCAGAAATGTAGTAAACTCATTCTAAACATGCAGATACGGTAACAATGCATCTACATGACCTATCTAGCATGATTATTGTATGTTTTGCATAATTATTCAGGGTTGTGCTTGGGAGAAAGCCTACCTTATTGACGTTTTAATGAACGGAGACAGGAAGTAGCAGGAATGTCACGCCCCGAACCGATAGCAACGGGAAGCGATGCTCGGAACGTGGTAGCGAAACAGTCATGATAATTAGAGTGGAAAATAAATAAACATAATAAATAATATTCAAACACATGGAGGCCATTGATTTGAGAAAAAAATATAGTTTGATGGATACTTGGAAATTTAATTACAATGTGGACTCAATAAAAGAAATAAGGAAAAGAAAATAGCAAGACCACTATACTAACTAGACTCAAGAACATAAAGGACTCAGGTCTCTAAGCTCGAGGTGCACTCGATCATGTTGACCCGATTCCAAATTGTAAACATTCCATCTACCGCGTTACCTGGAAAGGATGGGAATAAGGGGGGGTGAGCAAGAAGCTCAGTAGGAATTACACTCTATCATCAGGCATAATTTAAGTAATTAATCATTTTCAGGAATGTATAAATAATGCGAGAACTCAATTAAAGCAACTAAGTAATCAACACAGTCAGAAGATAACGATAGATATAAGGAATGGAATATTTTACATCGAGATATCAAGCACTGTTTATAAGTACTTTTCACTGAATGGCCAGTTCAAGTCAAGTCAAGTCAAGTCATGTCACGCAAGCAAGCACTTCCTGCTTTTAAGCAAGTATAGCGAGTATCACGAGAGTGTGAAATGTTATAGACTCAACAAGCTAGATAGTACTCGGTGTCAAATGCCACACCTAGTCATTCACCTCCCCGGGGATCAAGTACTTTTCGGGTGCTCCTCCCAGGACCAGACTGGGCCCTTAAATATGATTACCTTGGCATTGATTTGTTTGGATCATAGATCCAACAAAATCTAGACATCCACGAATAATGATGGCCAAGAGTTCCAAGATCAAGCTCATGTAATCAAGGTAAAGTGTGTAAGAATATTGATTTTTCTTGAGATTCAAACAACAAGCTCATTAATCGAGAAGAATAGTCATTAAAGAATGACTCTTTAATGGATACACGTTGACAATAGACCTAACAATAGGTCAAAATTCGAGGTACAATAGCCTAGTTAGGCTAGACTAGCTTACATATATCAAATCCATGAAACATCACTTTTTGGAAAACTGAACTGTGAAACGGTCAGCAAAGGACCGCTAAGAATGAACACGGTCTAATCAGGACTGCGTGCACAATAGGAACGGTCCAAGGTGGGCCATGCGTAGGACTAGACGGTCCTGGCGGGGCCGCGTGTAGAGGTAAACGGTCTAATAACAACCGTGTACATCACTGAGTCCAAAGGACTACAGCCGACTCACAGCCGGTTTGAAACGGTCACAGGAGGGCCGTTCAAGCAGTCTGGCGGTCATGACTAGACCGCTTATTGATAGAACGGTCTCCATAGGGCCTTTATCAAATGGGACAGTCCTGATTCCGGGATTAAGCAAAAATACACGATTCGATCGAGTCAAAAAGGTTCAAGCTTTAGGGTACAACATTCCCGGCGTCCTAGTGGGAATCCCAGGCTCGCGTGGGCTTACAGAGGTCTCATAATAGAGGTCCTAGTCCGACGGAAGGAATATCCGGCGGAGAGTCCCAACTATTACAAGAATTGAAGGCAAATTGAAATCGCGGAAAATGAATGTATAGTGGTCAGTCAGCATCACCGTAGTGAAGTGACTATCAAACAATCCTAATAGATCATTTTAGAATTTCATGAGAATAGAATATGGCAATTAAATTATGATTTAATGTTATAATTGACATTAAGAGGCAGAAAAGATATGAACATGAAAGGAAGGGTAAATTTCAGTAGTCATGATCAATAAATGAAATAGACCTTATATTGTTCCATGTAATCCATTTGTTAGGTGTGTTCTTACCTTATACATGCTATCTAATCAAAGTGAACATAGATAATAAAACATGATCTGTTCAATATAGACGGTCAGGGAATGGGCCGCTATTGTTTCTTAGCGGTCATTCACATGGCCGTTCTCAAGCTGCGTTCTCTAAAAGACAAAAGACTAGAAATGGTCGTGCACAGGGCGACAAGGATCATAAACGGTTAGGTCAAGCAAAAGTGAAGAAGATGAGGATCCCTCAATTGAAACACTTCAAGAGCAGCAAGTGCAACACCCGGATTTGCCAAGACCACCCACTCATCTGAAAGATCACCCCACTGTAAACATAATAGGTAATCCTGAAGACGGGGTAAGAACTAGATCCTCTCTAAGACAAGTAGAAGAGGAGGACTTGGTTGCTTTAATTTCTCAAGAGGAGCCTAAGGACATTCATGATGCTTTGCAAAATGACTCATGGATCCAGGCTATGCATGAAGAGTTGCACCAGTTTGAAAGAAGCAAAGTGTGGACTCTTGTGCCACGTCCAAGAAATCAACCCGTAATAGGAACCCATTGGGTCTTTAGAAATAAGCTGAATGACATGGGTATGGTCATTAGGAATAAGGCCCGGCTTGTAGCCAAAGGGTATAGCCAGGAGATGGGGATTGATTTCGATGAATCTTTTGCCCCGGTCGCTAGGCTAGAAGTAGTCCGGATTTTATTTTCTTTTGCTTGCTCACTGAACTTCAAACTGTTTCAAATGGATGTCAAATCTGCTTTTCTTAACGGGTATATCAAAGAGGATGTTTTTATAGAACAACCTCCAGGTTTTGAAGAATCCAAGCACCCACGACATGTGTACAAGCTCCAAAAGGCGTTGTACGGGCTTGAGCAGGCACCAAGGGCATGGTATGAAAGGCTTATTTCTTTTCTGACTGAAAATGGGTTCAAAAGAGGTAAGGTTGACCAAACACTCTTCACAAGAAAATCAGGTAAAGAGATATTGGTAGTTCAAGTGTATGTTGATGACATAATCTTTGGAGCTACTAACAATGCTTTATGTGATGAATTAGCAAGAATAATGCAAGGAGAGTTTGAAATGAGCTTAATGGGTGAACTAACCTTCTTTCTTGGTTTGCAGGTAAAACAAACACCCGAAGGCATCTTCATAAACCAAGCCAAGTATACAATGGAGCTGTTGAAAAAATATGGGATGGCAGAAGCAAAACCCATATCGACTCCGATGGCCACAACCACGAAGTTGGACAAAAATGAAAATGGTAAAACAGTAGATCCTACACTGTTTCAAGGTATGATCGGATCATTACTGTATTTAACAGCATGTCGCCCTGATATTCAGTATAGTGTGTGTCTGTTTGCTCGCTTTCAATCATGTCCAAAAGAATCACATCTAATGGCTGTTAAACGGATTTTTCGGTACTTGATTGGCACACTAGACTTTGGTTTGTGGTTTCCTATCGGTAGTTCTTTTGATTTGATTGCATATACCGATGCGATTATGCTGGTTGCATTGTTGATCGGAAAAGTACTAGTGGGTACTGTCAGTTTCTTGGTGGTTGCCTAGTTTCTTGGGCCTCCAAGAAACAACATTCAGTAGCTCTCTCAACGGCCGAGGCTGAGTATGTAGCTGCCGGAAGTTTTAGAGCCCAAGTACTTTAGATCAAAAATCAATTGCTTGACTTGGATATTGAAATAAACTGTGTTCCAATTTTATGTGACAACACAAGTGCATTCAGTCTATCAAAAAACCCTATTCAGCATTCTAGGACTAAGCATATAGACATTCGACACCATTTCTTGAGAGATCATGTAGGCAAAGTGGTTTTTGAGCTACATTTCATTGATACTCTCAATCAGCTGGCCGATATCTTCACCAAGCCCTTAAACCGGGAGCAATTCAACAAGATTAGAAGGGAACTTGGCATGTGCAAGGGTGATGGCATTCACTTAGGTCTGCATTAAGTCGCGTGATGCATTTCAGAAGCATTAAGGGTAGTTACTGTGACATGCATCACCATGTTGTGTGTTTCACTTCTCTATGTTTGATACCATCCTGCATGTGTGACTATATTATTTTATCTTTATACCTCTCCTTGAAAATTTCTAAAACCCTATACTCCTTGTCAAATAAATGTGGACAATTGGCCTAGAGATACTAGAAAGTCACTAAAGGGGAGCCTTCAGAAAAACATCGCTGGTTGATTCTTCGGATGCTCCTTACTGAATTTCTCCTCAAAAGAAAAGAAAGAAAAAGAAAGAAAACAACAAAAAAGAAGAAGAAACTTTTAGAGGGATGAATACCACTTAGTGAAGGGAGCTCAAGAGGACAAGAGATATAGAGGCTTCATTTACCTATAACAAAACCAACACAAAATTTTTTTTTGGCTGTTGACCTTTTTCGGTCGACCGAACTACCCGACCCGGTCGACCAAAAATGGCGGCCGGCCCAACCGGGAGCCGGCCGCCCCCCCTTTTTAAGCGGTTTTCACCCCCTCTTAGTTCATTCTTCTCTACTCCTCTCTCCCACACACTCCCAAACCCTTGAGCACCAACCTTCCACCTCTCAAGCCTTCAAACCTCTTTATTCCTCCATCCGCACAATATCCGTCGGATTCGTCACCACTCCGGGACGCGATCTCCGTGGGTGTTCGTGCTACCAACCATCTACCTCCTTGATTCCAGAGCGTGGGGAACGATCTTCCAGGGCTCTAGAAGTGCTCCTTGGTCCACTACATCCTCAAGGGTAGAGTCCCTTCACCTCGAAGGCTTTCACAGTCAGTTTCCTCGTCTAAGATGCCGCCTAGATGGAGCTCTCGACGTTCTACTCAGGGGGAAGCCAGTGGTCAGAGACGTGAGGCCCCGGCTCGTCCACAGCAGGCACCGGAACCTCGCCGTGCACCCCGTCTACTTCTACGACCCATCATCAACCCTCGCCTGGTTGATTTTCAAGAGGTGAATGACATATTGCCAGATTTGTTTGCACTCTTTGCAATTCAAGATGGATGGAGTGATTTTGTCTCAAGATATACTAGGTACTATCCAAACCTAGTTCAGCAATTCTTTGGCAATCTCGTCGAAAGAAATGGAGAGTTGTTCACAGTCGTTCAGGATATTGAGATTCACATCACACCCGACCTCTTCTGGCGTGCCTTAGGAGTTTCAGCCTGGGTTACAGATATGAACTTTGGACATGGTGAAGTGGAAGACACATTTCTTGCTATGACAGGCTGTGATTATGTTCATGGGATCAGCAATCTCCTTCAATTGAATGCCAATCATTTTCCGCCTCTACAACGTGTTCTTCATCATATGTTTACTACCCTGATTTATCCAAAAGGAGGTAGCCGCAATGAAGTGACAACAGTTCATCGGTTCTTATTTTACCATGTCATGAATGGGAACACTATGAATATGGGTCGGCTCATGACTACCTTGATCGATTTATGTCGCACCAACTTAGGGCGATCCTTGTCCTATGCATCTCAGTTCACAAGAGTGTTTATCTTCGCTGGGATTGATTTGGGTGAAGAAAGATCTCTTCCAATTCGCCAGGATGATGTTTACAATGAACACAAGATCTTCTTCAATCTTGGTTATTATTGGGGTGAAGATGGAGAGCTTACAAGGGATATTCTCACTTATGCAGAGTTGCTTGCAAATGAGGAAGACCCACAGTAACCACAGGATGATGGGAATGCACCCCCACCAGTACAGGCGGAGGATCAGCCTCCCCCACCTTCTCCACACCATATGGATGAGGAGATGCCTCCTCCTCCATAGTTTGTTCACGGGGAGTCCTCTACTCAGGGTGCTGGTCAGCCTTCTTGGGGGAACTATGAGGCTCTTGATAGATGCGTACTAGGCTTGGAAACCGGGCTTTGCTCATCTCTTGACAGGCTGGACACCTTCATGGACACCATGACTGGCCAAATGGATTCCTTCTCCCATGCTCTGGATGACCTTTCCACCCACATGGCCACACTTTATGGTAGCCACGAAGACAACCGTGAAGCCTTTCGGATTACCAATCACTCCCTTCTTACCATCCAACAATAGCTTCTTCATAATGATGAAATTCTGCATAGCATTGAAGACCGTCTCCCTCCTGCTCCTGCTCCTGCTCCTCCTGCTACCGGTGCTTCTGGTGATGATGCTCGCGTGGGGACTCCGGATCACCCTGCTCTTTAGCTATCCCTGTGTCTATGTAGTGTCTTTTCTATCCACTTTTCCTGTAACCCTCTCCCCATTTTGATGATGCCAAAGGGGGAGAAGTAGCTATGTCCGGTCCTATCTATATGTATTTTGGGTGTTTGCTTGTCTGCATGCTTGAGTCTTTGTGAGTCGTGTTGTCATGTTAGCTTGCATCTTGTGTATTGCATTTTGTGCGTCTTGGTGGTTGTAACTCCTTGCACTATATCAATCTTGTATCAACAATCCTCGATCTGTAATGATATGATGTAATGCACTTGGTTTTAGCCACTTAATGGATTCACTTGTTCTACTTCATATCAATATCTGGGCATATATGAATGTTTCCATTATTTGAGTTCTTGGTTGACTCATCTTCGCTCTCTCTACTTGTGTTTTGTCATCATCAAAAAGGGGGAGATTGTTGAGTCTCCTTGAGTGATTTTGATGATAACAAAACTCTGAGTGGATGATTTATCTCGGCCCGTGTCTTAAGACTCTATATACGAGCTAATGAGGTTCAAGTTTATACTTATCAATTCTGTGAAAAACTCATAAGTTTTATTTGAATCATGTCTTTCAAATTGAGTTAACCTTGTTTAAACAAACCCCAACATTCATGATACAATCATTCACTTAAAGCCCTTGTTACCTTGATCAATTTCTCCGGGCTAACAACTCAGTTTTACAGGTCCAGGCTATTCCGGTCGACCAGGACCATAGGCCCGGTCGACCAGTGTTTCCAGAGATGAAGGGTGGCAAGTTTTACAGGTTTCGGTCGACCTGGACCCCACAACCGGTCGACCGGTTCTTCCAGAAACCAAAAACTCCGAAAGTTACAAGTTTAGTCGACGGCCCCTGGAATTCCAGTCGACCGAAATTCCCGAAGCCCTCTTTTGTTGACTTTTGGTCCAAGCTCGAAAATAGGGAGTTTCTCCCAATTGTTTAAACCCTTTAGTCTCAGTCTTGGAGTGAATTGTGGATCTGGTCTGGGGACTTATCTTCTGACCTTCCAAGATCTATAAAAGATCTCTTTGGGGTCATAAACCCTAAGGCTTTTGAAAAGAAGAAGAAGGAGAGGTTGTCAAGGAGAGGGTGCTGGTACTGTTCACGTGAACAGTGATCCGAGAGAAATTCTTCATCCAGGAGCTGAAGCTTTCAAGAGCAAATATGAATCCAAATCAAGTGAAGATCAAGCCAAGAGCAAGCTTCATTCAATACTATCTTCATCCACTAAGGGGGAGCCTGATCTATGTTTTCACTTCTTGTTTTTGTTCCTTCCATTCATGTTTGAGCCGATTCGTGCTTCCCTTGTAATATTCAAGCACTCTTGTGTATGGATCTAGACAGATCTCTGTGTGTGTGTGTGTACTTCGTTGTCCATCATTGTTCTTGTGTGTCCGTGCTCTAGCACTTTCGTGGGAGTTCTATACTCCTCACGCGTGTGTGTGTGGTTGGTGTTCGTCTTCTAATCTTCTACACGATAGTGTGTGAATCCTCATCGTGTGTGAGGGGTGGACGTAGGTTGCTGTTGTTGCAGCCGAACCACCTAAAAATCACTGTCTACTGAATGGTTTGATCCATATCTTCTACCTCCATTCTCTTTAGCTTAGTTTTATATCGCATTATCCAGCTTTAGTTCATTATTTTTTAATACCCAATTCACTCCCCCCTCTTGGGTGTCATTTGATCTCGGGACTTCAACTAAGAGTCCTAGTTTCCATTAAACTTCCTAGATAAGATCTTATCCTTCCTCATCACCGGTCGCTTTCCTATCTGAACACAAAACCGTAAGCCTCCCATGCAGTTCGAACGTGAGAAGGTTTCATACCTCACCCCAGACCCCCAATGTAATAGTATTTACGTATATACTTTTTAGAAACCCATTTATTATAAGGCCCACAAAGCTTTTAGGTTTCATTAAAGCCTGTTAGTCCTTTTAAAAGAGAATGTCCTTATTTAAACCTTTCACGTTGAAGCCCAAAAGCCCATTTACCTATTGTTTTTGGTTTTACGCTACTTTGAAATGTTTAACATGTTAATCTTTATTAAAGCCCATTTTTTGCCAAGGTGGTTATAAATATATTTAGGAATGTATTTGTTTAAAACCCATTAGAGCCCACCAATGCATATTAGGGCCTATCATCACTTTCTATTTATCAAATTTTTTTATTCTCCATAATTGTTGTATGACTAATATTATGTAGTCATTATTATTTATTTTATTTTTAAATTTCCGGGTGCTACACCCTCTCCCACTTAGAAGAATTTTGTCCCCAAATTCACACGATTTTTTTCTTTCCATTCAAAAATATCTATTCTAGCTAGATTCATTCTCATAGCATGCTAAGTACTAAGATCATGATATCCAATCATGCAATTTATAACAGAGGTAGGGTTTTAGAGTTACCTTCCAATGCTTGTAGCCTACCCTGCCACTTAGGTCCACCTTGTTGATGTTTTCGTGGTGCTTGCTCCTTTAAAAGTGAACAACGGGCGTTTCTATGATCTTCACTTCCACAACGAATGCACATCCCGAGTTTATACCAACACTCTTCCAGTTGGTGACCTCCTTTATTGTAATGTTCACATTTTTCCTTGGCCGGAACAACTTGTTGGTCTTCATTCCGAGGTTTCTTGTCCTTCTGGGAACCATTACCTCCGTTGAACCTCTTCTTTCCATTTACGGGTTCCCCACTCTTGTGTCAGTTTGTTAACTCCTTCTTGGCGATTTTCCTTTGATTCGTTCCATCATATCCATAGTGTCTTCCAATAGTTGCACTTTCTTAACCATTCCCGTATAAGTTTGGATTTCTAACAGAGCTAATTGAGAAATAAGCTCCACCTTCAAACCATTCATAAATCTTCTTACCCTCATCTTTTTCGTGATGGCTAAATGAGGTGCATATCGGGCCAATCTAGAAAATTGTGCCTCATAGTCCGCTACCGATAAACTACGTTATTTCAATGCCGCAAATTCCATAGCCTTCCTTTCTCAAATTCTCTCCGAAAAATATTTCTCATTGAAGTGTTCTAGGAACTCACCCCATGTAACTTGATCGTTGGGCAAGATTGATTCTACGGACCCCCACCATGCCCGACCATCCTTTCCTAGTTGATACGTCCCCAATAGTACCTTCTCTTGGTCGATACACTGCATAACCCTGCACGTTCTCCCTATTTCTTGTACCCAATTTTTCGTCTCATCCGGGTAGGTAGACCCACTAAACTTAGGGGGATTCATCTTTTGGAACTTCCGATGCAAATCCCCGGCTCCATGTTGAACTCCACCTTGTACAACCTATTGCAACACCTGAGTCAATCCTTGGACGGTATGCTGCATCTCTCTCCATTGAGCTCTTTCGGCAGACATTTTAGCCTTCAAAACAATTTTTAATGTAATGATTATTCACATCTTGACATTAATTTTTAACATAGATGAGACGTATTTTATTGGTTAGCCCATAGCTCTACCCAATTCTCACGGGATTCCTATGGGGTAACTGACAAAGACAACTCGATCTATAGCTTGGACTTAATGACCTAAGGATTTAGAAAGCCTAGGCTCTGATACCACCTTCTGTCACGTCGTGAACCGATAGCAGCAGAGGGCATGTTGCTCGAAACGTGGCAGTTAAACAGTCGTGTTAATCAGAGCATAGCCATAAGACAAGATATAATTGAACCAAAATATAATTTCATTTCAAATATAAGTTTATTACAATTTTGACTCCAAATAAAGGACTCAAGAAAAGAAAATTACAATGGACTCTCAAACTAGACTCGACAAAAGACAACAAGACCAGGAGGTTCATCTATATTTGTCGGAGCTCTCTTCACTCGTTCCCTTGCCCATCTTGATCGTTCTCGCCATCACTATTATCATTACCTACAAAATATTGAAAAACACTAGGTGAGCGAACGCTCAGTAGGTCTTATATCTCGAGCTCCAAGCTAACTTTAAGTAATTAATAATTTAACATGAATATGTAGATCATGCAAGGTATCATAATCAAGAACTATAATGGCGCGAGATAGATAAATGATTCGTAGATACTTTCGAGAATTATAAAGGGAAGTAGACATGACGATAGATAATTGCAAAGTCATTCAAGAGGAGACAATAACAAGCTTTTCAATAACGCACTCGACTTCATAAGAGGATGACATGTAACTATCACTTTATAAGATTGGCCATATACATTTAGGAGTTCAAACAATCAAATAAGGAGCATGACAATCACTTGTGGAAGGTCATAGATCAATCTTGCGTTTGGTTGGTGCAATGCCACACTCGATCAATCATGATACCGGCACACGTTTGGACTTTGCCTCGCCCATGGGATCAGATCCGGACCCCGTCACTTTTCTTTCTAGCATCGAGTATCAATATTTGGACCCATAGCCGCTTTTATGTTCTAGACCAATACCACTTCAATTAATAGAAAAAGAGTTCCAATGATCAAGCATGTAGGAATATTAGGGTAGATTTCATGAAGCATAGAAGTCAAGGACAGAACTTATAGTAAGGATGATATGCCAATAAACCATACGAAAACCATGACAATCTGGAAATCTGGATAATTGGCGTCCACTCAGACAACCATCAATTACAGAAATAGCATCCACTGTGGTGGTCGCTCATTCCTGTGAACAGTACAGGCATGAGGAATTACCGTCCATATCACGGCCGCTAAATCAGTAATCTACGCCCAATGGCTAGTCGCCAATTCCTTTTGGTGTCCAAGTCATGGTTGCAGCTTCCAAACAGAAATAGACTTCTCAAAAGAGGCCAAAAACAACGCTCTAAGAGGGCTAGAACATCATGTTTCTTCAGAGTGACATGACTAGCAGGGCTCTAGGGTTTTTAGGGTACAACCCGCTTAGCTGCCTTGAGGGAATCCAAGGCTAGTGTAGACTTACGGAGGTCTCAATGAAGAAAGTACAAGTCTGAAAGAAGAAATATCCCACGGAGGGTCCAATCATCACCAAGAGTTAGTGTGTAACTGGTAGAAAGCAAAACAGGGACCAAGTCTCAGATATGAGACAGTGGTGCCAAAGATTCAGCGGTCTAGGATCGAAAACACGCGAAGAAACTCTCATAGAAAATGGCGTCCTGATAGTGGCCATCTATTAAAATTGGCGCCCACTGTCTGGTCGTCCATTCATGATTTTCCAGAATTAACTTAATTAATCAGAGAAATAGTGACT